>JARBWK010000003.1:1668972-1719528 GCA_030556195.1 Anolis apletophallus | reverse complement strand
GCCACATGTACATATAAAATGTTTTAAAACTTGGAGGATAATTTATTTGTCACGTTTCTACCGCCCTCTCAGCCCGAGGGCGACTCACCGAAGGTTTTACACAGGCAGTCTCTGCCCTCAATACAACACAGCAACAAGTCAACCCCAGAAAAAAACATATAATAACAATTTAACAATTAAAAACATACAATTGCAGCCTCAGCGTCATGTTGAAATCAGTTTCCATCGCATTGTCGTCATTCCTTATATCCAATTAGGTCTTATATTTCATCAGCAAATGCCTGCTCAAATAGCCAGGTCTTGACTTTCTTGCGAAACGTCAGGAGGAGGGGCCGATCCGATGTCTTTAGGAGGGTGTTCCAAAGCCGAAGAGCCACCACTGAAAAGGCCCTGTCTCTCGTCCGCCAGTCGCGCCTGCGAAGAAGGCGGGACCGAGAGCAGGGCCTCTCCGGATGATCTTAAACATCTCGATGGTTCATAGGGAGAGATGCGTTCGGACAGGTAAGTTGGACCCGAACCGTTTAGGGCTTTAAAGGCTAAAGCCAGCACTTTGAATTGTGCCCGGTAGCAAACTGGCAGCCAGTGGAGCTGGCACAACAAGGGGGAGTTGTACGCTCTCTGAATGGCGCTCCTGTTATCAACCTGGCTGCTGTCCGTTGGACTAGTTGCAGCTTCCGAACAGTCTTCAAAGGCAACCCCACGTAGAGAGCATTGCAGTAATCTATACGGGATGTAACCAGAGCATGGACTACCGTGGCCAAGTCAGACTTCCCAAGGTACAGGCGCAGCTGGCGCACACGTTTTAACTGTGCAAATGCTCCCTGGTCACCGCCGAAACCTGGGGTTCCAGGCTCAGCGATGAGTCCAGGATCACACCCAAACTAACAGGAGTAGTGTCAACACGTAAAGGCTCACATAGGGGGAAGAGGTCTTGCCAAAAACAGGGGCATTTGGGGGAGTCTAATCTCCAAAGGCCCGGTGGAAAAACCAGGTTTTCAGTTGTTGTTAAAGGATTCCAAGGAGGGGCCCAGAGGGAGAAGGCTTTCTCCCTAGTGCTCACAAGCTGGGCCTGTGAGACTGGCAGGGGCGAGAGGAGGGCCTCCCCTGAGGAGCGAAGGGCGCGGGCTGGTTCATGGGAGGAGAGCCAGTCATGAAAGTAGGCGGGTCCCAAACCGTTTAGGGCAGGGGTGCTCACACCTTTTCAGCATGGGAGCTACCATATGAAGAACCAAGTTTAAAAGATCACCTGGTGTGCACGTGTGCGCGCTCACGTGCACCCACTCCTGCTGCCACCTTCCATCCGCACGGGGCTTCTTTCTTTCTCAGAAATGTAAACAATGGACGTGCTAAAATTGAAAGAGGCTTTGGTAAGACCGCTGCTGAAGAAGCCGAATTTAGACCCTTCGGCTCCCTCCAATTACAGGCCGGTGTCCAATTTGCCCTTCCTGGGCAAAGTAATTGAGAGGGCAGCAGCGGATCAGCTGCAGCAGTTCTTAGATGACACAGCTGGACTTGATCCCTACCAGTCCGGCTTCCGTATTGGGCATGGGACGGAGACCGTGCTTGTCGCCATTACAGACCAACTTCGCGCCAGCTGGACCAGGGCGGGTCTGCCCTGCTTGTCTTGTTAGACCTGACAGCAGCGTTTGATACGGATTGATCATACATTGTTGACCCACCGTCTAGCCGGCGCCGGAGTCGGGGGACCGCACTTCAATGGGTGGCCTCCTTCCTCCGGGGCCGGGACAACGTGGAGGGGGCGGGGTCTCCGGGAGGGCCCCACTTAATTGTGGTCCCCAGGGCTATCCTCTCCCCTTGTTATTCAACGTTTATATGCGCCCCTGGCCCAGCTGGCCCGCGACTTTGGTCTGGAGTGTTATCAGTACGCGGATGACACCCAGCTTCTGCTCAGAATGGACGGCAGGCCGGATACCGTACCCGATTGTTTCCACCGATGCCTGGAAGCCGTGACTGGTTGGCTGCGCGCCAGCCGGCTGAAGGTGAATCCGTCGAAGACGGAGATCCTGTGGCCCGGTCGCCCTGGGCTGGGTGGGTGCCGGTTGCCTACCCTGGATGGCGAGCAGCTTAGCCCGTCATCATCGGTTAAGAGCTTGGGTGTTCAGCTGGACTCCCTGCTGACCATGGAGGCCCAGGTCTCCGCGGTCTGCAGGGGGTCCTTCTATCACCTGCGCCAGGCTAGGCGACTGGCACCCTACCTGTCCGGGAACGACCTGGCGACGGTAATCCAAGCGACGGTCATCTCGAGACTGGACTACTGTAACGCCCTCACGCTGGCCTTCCTTGTCGACACCCGGAAACTCAAGCTAGTGCAGAATGCCGCGACACGCCTGCTGACGGGCTCAGTGAGGGACCACATCACGCCTTCTTCTTCGGCAACTGCACTGGCTTCCCTATCGAGTACCGAATTGTCTTCAAGGTATTGGTATTGACCTTTAAGGCACTTCACGGCCTAGGGCCTGCGTACCTGAGGGACCGCCTTACCCCGTATTTGCCCCCCGAGATCACTGCGGTCAGACGAACGGAATTTGTTGACCATACCATCAGTCCGCTCCTGCCACCTATCCGCAACCCGACAGAGAGCTTTCTCAGCGGCAGCTCCAGCGCTGTGGAACTCTCTGCCTGATAGAGTCCGAACCATCTCGGAATTAATCCCCTTTAGAAGGGCTTGTAAGACCGCTCTTTTGAGCAAGCATTTACCTAAGCCTGATTGGATGATATGTGGTATACCCTTGTATACTTTTGTATATCTCCTGTACCTCGTGATTCGTTGAACTTGTGTTTTTAATTGTCTTTGTTTTAATTGTAGGGCAGCATGCCGAGACTTGGCC
This sequence comes from Anolis apletophallus, assembly GCA_030556195.1. Lineage (NCBI taxonomy): Eukaryota > Metazoa > Chordata > Lepidosauria > Squamata > Anolidae > Anolis > Anolis apletophallus. The sequence continues at coordinate 1,716,679 of JARBWK010000003.1, read as the reverse complement.
TGCCCAGGTGTATTTTATTGTCACCCGCCCCGAGCCTGTAGGGAGGAGCGGAATACAAAATCGAAATAATAAATAAATAAATAAATAAATAAAATACACCCAAGCACCCATTTCTCCCTCCCTGCCATTTCCCCACAGATATAATCAGGCAGAAAGTAAACAGAGAGACCTGGTAGCTGCAAAGCCATTTGTTTCTCAGAAATATAAAGAATGGGACATGCTAAAATACACACCGGCACCCATTTCTCCCTCCCTGGCACATGTACACAGATATAATCAGGCAGAAAGTAAGAAGACCGACCTTTGTGCTTCAGTTTGGACAGGAAATGGCTCCCAAAGCGTCCTTTTTTCCTTCTTCGTCGTTGCTCCTCTTGACGCGCCGCCTGCACGCTCCAAGCGCGCCTGAGATTCCAAGAGGGAGAACGGGCTCTTTTGCGCATGCGCGCGGGCCAGCTGAGCACCGCATCATCTAATGCCGCCCTCCTCCTTTGCTCTGTGACGCCTCTGAGAGGCTGGAGAAGGAGGGAGGGGGAAAGCGGAAGAGCCAAAGAGGGAGCGGGCGTGGATGCCATTGCGTCATCCACACCGCCCCCTCTTTTGCCCTTCTGCATTCCTCCTCCCTCTTTCCTTCTCTGGCCACTCACAGACGTCACAGAGCAAAAGAGGAAGGTGGCTTACCCGCGCGCATGCGCAGAAGTGCCCATTCTTCCTCTTGGAGTCTCAGGCGCGCTTGGAGCGTGCAGGGGCGCGTGAAGAGGACCAACAGCGATTGACCTGGTCAGGGGCCTAAAGATCACCCGGATGAGGCCCAAAGATCACCTGGGTGATCGCGATCACCGTCCTGGGCACCCCTGGTTTAGGGCTTTATGGTGATCACCTGCACCTTGAATTGGGCTCGGAAAACAAATGGCAGCCAGTGGAGCTCTTTGAACAGGGGGTTTGACCGCTCCCTGTAACCTTCCCCGGTTATTAATCTGGCAGCCGAGCGTTGGACAAGTTGAAGTTTCCGGGCCGTCTTCAAGGGAAGCCCCACGTAGAGCGCATTGCAGTAATCCAATCTAGAGGAAACCAAGGCATGGACCACCATGGTCAAGTCAGACTTCACGAGGTATGGTCGCAGTTGGCGCACAAGTTTTAACTGTGTGAAGGCTCTCCCAGCCACCGCCGACACCTGAGCATCAAGCGCCAGCGCCGAGTCCAAGAGAGCCCCCAAACTGCGGACCTGTGACTTCAGGGGGAGAGTAACCCCGTCCAGCACAGGTTGCCACCCAATACCCCGCTCAGACGAGCGACTGACCTGGAGGACCTCTGTCTTATCGGGATTGATCCTCAGCTTGTTCTTCCTCACCCAAACCATCACAGCGGCCAGGCACCGGTCCAGTATCCGGGGGGCTTCCTTGGAGTCTGATGGAAAAGAGTCGTGGAGTTGGGTGTCATCAGCGTAGAGGTGGCACCGTACTCCAAAACTCCGGATGACCTCGCCCAGCGGTTTCATGTAGATGTTAAATAGCATGGGGGATAAAATAGATCCTTGCGGGACCCCACAGGTCAAAGGCCAGGGGTCCGAGCAGGAATCCCCCAGCTTCACTGACTGGGAACGACCTTTCAGGAAGGATCGGAGCCACAGAAGGACCATGCCCCCGAGTCCCATCCCAGCAAGTCTCCCCAGAAGGATACCGTGGTTGACGGTATCGAAAGCCATATGATGATCCAGAATGGTATTAAAAAGGAGCCTGCGTGTGCCAGAAGTCCAGAAACCCCCAAAGAGCAAAAGGGGATTTTGCAAGGCAGACAAAAGGAGGGCCAAAGCCGTTCTCCATTAGTCAATGTAGGTGGGTGGGTGGGGATGGGGGACACACTCCATTTATTTAATGCATTTCTTAAGCTGGATCTGCACTGACATATAATGCAGTTTGGAATTGCATCATATGGTCCGTATAGACCAGGCATGTGCCAGCTTGGGCCCTCCTGCCAGGCGTTTTGGACTCCCAACTCCCACCATTCCTGGCCTCAGGAAAGGGCATGAGAGGTCCCTGAGGTACACGCCATGCTCGGGGCTCTCCTTCAGCTCCAGGCACCGCGGGGTGGAAGCCATGGACGCTGAGGGGGCCAGCAGGTCGCGCACCTCCTCCAGGTAAACCTCCAGGAAGGAGGCGTGCACCAGAAAACACTGCTCCGGGGCTGCCCCCACGATGCGGGCGAAGAGCAGTTCTGTGGCGAGCGGGAGGAGGCCCTGGCAGGACGGGGAGACACTCTCCCTGCCATGGTCCTCCTCTTCCTCATAATCCTCTACGATCTCCGCCTCCGCCACTTCCTCGCCTCTGGGCCCGAAGAGCGTGAAGGTCTTGCTGGAGCCGTTCTGCCCCTAGCACAGCAAGGTCCTGTTGAGGCCAGGAATGGTGGGAGTTGGAGTCCAAAACACCTGGAGGGATGGAGGGCCCAAGTTGACCCATGCCTGGTGTAGACCCACATAATGCAGTTGGATGGATCTGCATTACATCCTGCTTTGCAACCGCTGCAGAGCTGTTTGGGCTGGAAGTCAGCCTGAAGAAAAGGGAAGTCCTCTACCAGACGGCACCACAGGAAGAACACCATCATCCCCACGTCAGCAGAGGCACATCTGTGCTTAAGTCCGTTCAGCAGTTCACCTACCTGGGAAGCATCCTCTCTTCAGACGCCAAGATTGATAAATAGATAGATCACAGATTAGCAAAGGCATATAGTGCATTCGGAAGGTTTCACAAAAGAGTCTGGAGCAATAAACACCTGAGGCAAAGCACCAAAATCAGTGTGTACAGAGCTATCGTACTGTCTATTCTCTATGGGTCTGAAACATGGCTCACCTATCGCCAACACCTATGACTCCTCGAACGCTTTCATCAGTGCTGTCTTCGCACAATCCTAAATATACACTGGACTGACTATGTGACAAATGTTGCTGTCCTTGAGCAAGCAGGGGTCACCAGCATCGAGGCCATGCGCAACCCAACTGCACTGGGCAGAGCATGTCTCTAGGATGGAGGACCACCGCCTCCCAAAGATACTACTCTATGGTGAACTCGCCACGGGTCAGCGCAAGAGAGGCGCCCCCAAAAAGAGATACAAGGACTCCCTGAAACAACATCTCAGGCTCGGCCAGATTGATCACCAACAATGGTCCTCGCATCGGGAGGCATGGAGACGCACTCTCCACAATGCTGCGGCCTCTTTCAAGAATACACGCCGAAACGACAACGCAGAAAGAACCGCAACTTGGAAACATCCAAGGAGACTTTCTGCTGTGCTTTCTGCAACCGGACTTGCCTATCTCAGATTGGCCTTTTTAGTCATCCACGTGCTTGTGAAAAGCGTGGGATAAGTCCTTCCTAAGAATCTTGGTTCGCGAAGTAATGCCGAGAGAGAGACCTGGATCTGCACTGACCATAGAATGCAGTCCCAAAGGGCATTATGTGGCCTCTTTGGCCCAGGTGGGGCTGGGCTGGACCGCCCTTTGGCCGGCTTTCCTAACAAAGGCCTGTCTGGCCACCACCCTGATGGGCTCCTCCTCCTGACTCCTCTTTGGAAACCCAGTTTCAAGGCTGACCTAATTCCAAGCGAGTGCGAGGATCCGCTGCCCAGCCGGGGCTCCCTTTGGGGAGGCGTTTGCGTGCTTGCACATGCGGCATGGCCTTGGAGACGTGATGCTTCCTGGCAGCCCAGGCAGGAGCCGCCTTGTGCTAATTGTGCGCTGGGTGCCTGCGCATGGATAGAGCCGCGCAGGGCCAGGCTGCAAGTGCCAGCTCCTCTCTCCGTCTGGTTTGCGCTCAAGAGGCTGGGTTTGGTGGAACCAGAGAGAGCGCTAGAGCTGGAAGGGGCGCCCAAAGGCCACCCAGTTCAACCCCCTTCTTTCTTTCTTTCTTTCTTTCTTTCTTCCATTACGCAGGAAGACACCACCCAAGCCCTCCCAACAGATGGCCACCCAGCCATTGCTTGATTCATTTAGATATTTATTATCTTCATGGCTACCCCCCCCCCTTCTCCCACGAGGGAGGGGACTCAGGGCGGCTTCACATCTTTAGTTGTCTCCTAAAGCAGTGTTTTTCAACCTCTTTTGAGCCGCGGCACACTTTTTACATTGACAATATCCTGGTGCACACCACCAACCAAAATGACACAAAATGACACTCTAACACAGTCATACATATAGTTAATATGCTTTTAAATGTATTTATACACTCGGTGTGAAACCTGGGCCTGTTTCGATGAACACAACATAGATATCCTGGCAGGAATGGCAGAAAGACACAAACTTCCCACACAGAACTCCCAGAACCAAGAGAAAATGCTATAAAAGTTTGGTGGGCATTGGCCTTGGGTTTTGGAGTTGTAGTTCACCTATATCCAGAGAGCACTGTGGACTCAAACAATGTTGGATCAGGACCAAACTTGGCATGAATACTCAATATGCCCAAATGTGAACAGAGATGGAGTTTGGGGAAAATAGACCTTGGCATTTGGGAGTTACAGTTTCTGGGATTTATAGTTAACACACAATCAAAGAGCATCCCGAACTCTTGCAACAATGGAATTGAACCAAACTTGGCATATTGAGCTCTCATTACCAACAGAAAGTGCCGAAAGGGTTTGCTTGGGAATGGACCTTGAGTTTGGAAGTTGTAGTTCACCTACACCCAGAGAGCACTGTGGACTCAAACAATGTTGTGTTATGTTGTTGTTTGTTTTCTATCCAGAATCACAATGTTGGAAGGAGGCTCACCACTTTAAGGTCCCTCAAACAGGCGTGGGGAAACTTCGGCCCTCTGGGTGCTTTGGACTCCAACTCCCACCATTCCTCACAGCCTGAGGCCCTTTCCTGCTTAAGTGGCTGAGGGGGGAAAAGGAAAAGGGCCTGAGGCTGCTGGGAATTGTGGGAGTTGGAATCCAAAACACCTGGAAGGTCCAAGTTTGCCCATGCCAGCTTTCGACAGAGACCTCTTCCTCCCCTTCCCCTTCGCGCCCTTTCTTCCCCCTCCTGCCCAACACTTACTTCTTCTTCTCCACTCGGGCTCCCTTCTTCAGGAGGGGAGGGAGGAAGACGTGACCAGTGCGGGGGCTACTGCGCAGACCCGCCCCACATCCTCCTCCCTCCCCCCTTTAAAATACATAAATAAAGTACATAGAGAAAAACATTAAAATAAAATCCACACAAGTCTCACTACTTGACTTGCAGTCTCTGAAATACATGTTTTGTGCTTCAGCTTCTGCAATGAGGAACGTTCCGTATGTTGTTGTTGTTGTTGTTGTTTTTAATGTTGATTCCACCTTTTCCTTTTGTTTATTTATTTTCTTCCTTGTCCAGTTTTTGACATAAAAGACATTGGTGAATATTGGTCATGACATGTACTCAAAAACTAGAGGTTATTTATTTATTTGTCACGTTTCTATACCGCCCCTCTCAGCCCGAAGGCGACTCGGAACGGTTTACACAGGCAGTCTCTGCCCTCAATACAACACAGCAACAAGGCAACCCCCCAGAAACAAAACCCATATAATAACAATTTAACAATTAAAAACATACAATTGCAGCCTCAGCGTCATGTTGAAATCAGTTTCCATCACATTGTCGTCATTCCTTATATCCAACTAGCTTAACCCGGCACGCGTTGCTGTGCCCTATGTAGGAGATGTTGAAAAGTATGTAAGGGTATGTTATGATGTGAGTGTGTGTTGTGTGTGTGTATATAGGGAGAGGGACCATGCGGGCCCCTTTCGCAGGAGGAGGTGGAGGACGTGGTCCCGACCAGAGCACCGTTCTCCACCGCAGCCCTCTTTCCTGCGAAGGTCGCTCTTGCCCCACCCTGTGGCAGGGAAGTGGCAAGGGAGCGATGGCGGCGGCGCCATGGCCGTTCTTCCGGCCCCCTGTGCGCTCTCCTCTGCCGGTTCAGTGCTGCTTCCTGAAGTAGAGGACGAAAAGGCCCCCGCGCGACGCTCTCCGCTCCCAGAAGAAAAGGGCGAAGGGAGAGCGATCGCTGGGTCCCTTCGTCCTCCTCTTCAGGGAGCAGCACGGAGGCGGCGGAGGAGAGCGAAAGGGGCCGGAAGAGCGTCCATGGCGCTCGCCATCGCTCCCCTCGTCACTTCCTGCCACAGGGTGGGCCGAAGAGCGACCTTCGAGGGAGGAGGGCTGCGTTGGAGAACGTTGCTGTGGTCAGGCGCACGTCCCCAGCTCCTCCTGTGGAAGTGGCTCAGACGGTCCTTCTCCCTTCCGCTCCTCTTCTGGGAGCGAAAAGAGAGGCAGCGGAGGAGAGGGAGAAGGCTATGAACTTTCTGTTAGTGTTTTAGGTATGTGTTTCCTGCCGGGTTTTTTGAGGGACAACTTCCGGGGAGTGTTATTTGCGGGACAGGAAGTGGTTCCTGCGCCATTTTGGTTGTAGTTTTTGGTGTTCGGATCCCTCCATAGGTTTGCAGGGGGTTTTTTTGGGGGCCGGTTTTAGGGGTCTTAGAAGTTATGCTTTGGGGGTTTTTTGTGCCACGATTGTAGGTGCTGGTCTGTTGAAATGTGTGGGGTGGGTTTTGAGGGTCTGGGTGTTATGGTGTGTCCGTGCATAAGCGTCAAAAACGGACTCTCTCTTTTTATATATATAAGATTAAGCCTTATATTTCATCAGCAAATGCCTGCTCAAATAACCAGGTCTTGACTTTCTTGCGAAACGTCAGGAGGGAGGGGGCCGATCTGATGTCTCAAGGGAGGGCGATCCAAAGTCGAGGAGCCACCACTGAAAAGGCCATGTCTCTTGTCCCCGCCAGTCGCGCCTGCGAAGAAGGCGGGACCGAGAGCAGGGCCTCTCCAGATGATCTTAAACATCTCGATGGTTCATAGGGAGATGCTTCAGACAGGTAAGTTGGACCCGAACCGTTTAGGGCTTTAAAGGCTAAAGCCAGCACTTTGAGTTGTGCCCGGTAGCAGACTGGCAGCCAGTGGAGCTGGCACAACAGAGGAGTTGTACGCTCTCTGAATGCCGCTCCTGGTATCAACCTGGCTGCTGTCCGTTGGACTAGTTGCAGCTTCCGAACAGTCTTCAAAGGCAACCCCACGTAGAGAGCATTGCAGTAATCTATACGGGATGTAACCAGAGCATGGTTATGGATTGTAGGAGATATATTTGAAATAAACCGCTTTGAGTCCCCCCAGAGGTGAGAAAGGTGGTATATAAATACTGCAAATAAATAAATAAATTAGCATAACATGATCCAGGATAGATGGATAGATAGATGCTTTCAGTAGCATAAAATGGAAATCATGGATAGAAGACGTTCTTGACGACTCAAAGGGGGTTTTACGGGACTGGGGTCATTATATGGTTCAGTCCTTTGAGATGGGTCTCATACGCAAGGTTCGACTCCCGGACTGGTGGCCTGTTCTGGGAGAGGAGGGTTTGTGTCTCTCTTCTTTGCTGAGAAGCAAAACATCCGGGAAGGAGCCTCTTGAGCATCTCTGAGGATGCAGGAGGGAGGGCCCGTTGCTAGGCGACCGCCGTGCGGGGAATTGGCCTGCTCTTGGCTGCTTTGCAAGAAAGGCGTCCTAAGTGCCCTCAAATTGGCCGGCTGAGGAGCCGCTTCTGGTGCAGTGGCTCCAGATGTTCCCTTCCCAAAGGCAGGCAGGCAGGCAGGCGGCCGGCCAAGGGGGTGGCTTGCCTTTCCGCATCCATTTCGTCTCTGGCCTTTCCAAGCCTCGCTGTGCAGTCGCTGCTCCTTCTTCCCTCCTCCCTCCCCGTCCCCCCTTTTAATAGTTGTGACAGGCCCTTCTGTTTTCGTGACGCTCTTCAATGGGCATGGCAATGGCAAGAAGCAGGTGGGCAAAGAATTAAATGTGCATATAAGGCAGGGGTCGGGAACCTTTTTGACTCAGAGAGCCATAAAAGCAAAATATTTGGGAATTTATTTTAGTGAGAGCCATATACTGTAATATATAATATATTTTAAGACTGAATTCAACTCAATGTGAGTCTATACGTACACACGATGAGAAACGGATTCCCCCGGCAGAATGAGGGGACACTTCAGACCTGGCTCTGCAAAAGGCATGCTCAGGACTCTGGGAAGGAAGAGAAGACGGAAGGAAGGAAGGGGGAAAGAAAGAAAGAAAGAGGAAATAAAGGAGGGGGAGAGGAAGAAAGAAAAGAAGAACGAACTATAGAAAAAGAAGAAAAGAAAAGCAGGAGAGAGACAAGGAGGGGAAATGAAAGAAGAAAATGGGAAGGGAGGAAAGGAAAAGAAAGGGTGGGGAAAAGAAAAGAAAGGGAGTGAGGAAAAAGTAAAATAATGAAGGGAAAAGAAGAAAAGAAAGAAGGGGAGAGGGGGAAGTGAAAAGAAAGGAAGGAGAAGGAAAGGAAGTCTTGGGAAAGAATAGAAGAGGGAGGGAGGGAGAATGGAGGAAAGAAGGAAGGAGAGAAGAAGAAGGAAAGGGTGATGGGGAGAAAGGAAGGAAGAGGAAGGAAGGAAGGAAGAGGGAGAATGGAGGAAAGAAGGAAGGGGAGAGAGGGAGGGAAAAGGAGAGAAGGAAAGGGTGAAGGGGAGAAAGAAAGAAAGGAAGGAAGGGAAGGAAGGAAGGAAGGAAGGAAGGAAGGAAGGAAGGAAGGAAGGAAGGAAGAGGGAGAATTGAGGAAAGAAGGAAGGGGAGAGAGGGAGGGAAAAGGAAGGAGAGAAGGAAAGGGTGAAGGGAGAGAAAGGAAGGAAGGGGGGAATGGAGGAAAGAAGGGAGGGGAGAGGGAGGGAAGAGGAAGGAGAGAAGGAAAGGGTGAAGGGGGCAGAAGGAAGAGGGAGAGGCAGGTGCAATCATGAAAAGAGCCACACGTGGCTCCCGAGCCGTAGGTTCCCGACCCCTGATATAAGGGATAATGGGTCTTCCTGGGCCAAAACCAAGAGAATGAACCTCAACAGGGAGAAATGGATGACATAGTAATGGAAATAACATGCGCAAATCTAAAATGTGGGGCCACTTGACTTGGAAAATAGTGCGTTCGAAAGAGACCTAGGAGTCTTGGTATACCATGAATACGGGTCAACAGCAGGCATGGGCCCTCCAGATGTTTGGATTTCCACTCCCACAATTCCTAACAGCCTCAGGCCCTTTCCTCCACCACCCCCCTCAGCCGCTTCAATCCCTCCCCGCTTAAGCGGTACCTATTTATCTACTCATGTTGCTGTTTTCGAAACTGCTAGGTAGGCAGAAGCTGGGCTAAAGGCCAGGAATGCACCCTGACCCAGGCTTCGAACTGTCAATCTTTCGGTTGGCAAGATTGACTGCAGCTGGCGGATAACCTGCTGTGCTTAAGCCTGGCCCTCTTTTGCCCCATTCAAAAGATGGACATTGGGTGTGCCTGTCCCTTTAAGCAGCGGGGGCTTTTCCCACCCAGGGCCTTGGTTGCCTCCCCTTCGCTGCTTTTCCTGTTCCAAAAAGAGTTTGCCATCCAAGGTTGGAAAGAGAACACTTTTGCCATCTGTTCTTCCCTTATGGGGAGGTTTGCAACTGATTGAGGCAAAGCTCAAAGAGGAAATATTCACTCATATCCAATGATTAATAGCATTAGTATTATATTACTAATTTATATTTATTTTATTTTATTTATTTTTTATTTACAGTGTTTTTACTCCCGAGGGGGGGCTCAAAGAGGCTAACAAAGGCAATTTCCCGCGGCACACCTGATGATCACTCACGGCACACTAGTGTGCCGCAGCACACTGGTTGGGAAACACTGGCTTAAGCTATTGTGCAAAGGCCTGGTCCCAAAACGAAGATTTTAGCTTCTTTCTAAATGCCAGGAGGGAAGGGGACGAGTGTATTTCGCTTGGAAGTGCATTCCACAGGCGGGAGGCCACAGTTGAGAAGGCCCTGTCCTCCATCCCGGAGCAAGAGCAGGGTCTCCCTGGAAGATCTTAAATTGTGGGGAGGGACGTAGCGGCAGATGCATGCGGACAAGTAAGCTGGGCCAGAACCGTATAGAGCAGTGGTTCTCAACCTTCCTAATGACATGACCCCTTAATACAGTTCCTCATGTTGTGGTGACCCCCTATCATAAAATTATTTATGTTGCTACTTCACAACTGTAATTTTGCTACTGTTATGAAGTGTAATGTAAATATCGGATATGCGGGATGTATTTTCATTCAAGTTTGGCACAAATTTATTTATTTTATTTATTTAAAATTTCTGTACCCCGACCTTCTCATCTCTATAGAGGGACTCAGACCGGCTTACAGCAAAAATTCAATGCTATACAAATTTAAACCTGTTACAACAACATTATTAAAAACTTAGAACACCAAATTACATACATACATACATACAAATACCGGATACACCCAAATTTGAATAATGGTGGGATTTGGGGGGGGGGGTCATAGTTACTGGGATTTGAAGTTCTTGCACAAAAAACATTCTGAACTCCACCAATGATGAAATCGAACCACACTTGGCACACAGAACTCCCATGACTAACAGAAAATACTGGAAGGGTTTGGCGAGCATTGACCTTGAGTTTTGGAGTTGTAGTTCACCTACATCCCGAGAGCACTGTGGCCTCAAAACAATGATGGATCTGGACCAAACTTGGCATGAAAATCAACATGCCCAAATGTGAACTCTGGTGGAGTTTGGGGAAAATAAGACCTTGACATTTGGAAGTTGTAGTTGCTGGGATTTATAGTTCACCTACAATCAAAGAACATTCTGAACCCCACCAAAGTTAGAATTGGGCTAAACTTCCCACACAGAACCCCCCATGACCATCAGAAAATGCTGTGTTTTGTGATGGTCTTTGGCGATCCCTCTGACACCCCTTCGCGACCTCTCCAGGGGTCCTGACTCCCAGGTTGAGAAACACTGGTATAGAGCTTTGTAGGTCAAAACCAGCACTTTGAATTGAGCTCAGAATTGGACAGGCAGCCAGTGGAGCTGACACAACAGGGGGTGGTGTGCTCCCTGTATGTCGCTCCTGTTAGTAGTCTGGCTGCCGTCAGTTGGACTAGTTGCAGTTTCCGAACCATTTTCAAAGGCAGCCCCACGTAGAGCGCGTTGCAGTAGTCTATTTGGGATGTGACTAGAGCGTGGACGCTTCCCTTTTAATAATTTTGGCGCTCAAATCAGGTTGTTGTGGCTGTTGTTGTGTGAAATATTTTCCAACTTGCAGCAAGCGTGGGGTTTTCTTGGCAAGGTTTTCCACGGCCTTCCTCTGAGGCCGAGAGAGTGTGCCTTGGGCTCGGAGTCACCTGGTTGGTTTCCATGGCTGGACAGGGAAGCGTCAAACCAGAATGGGTTGGAAAACTACCAAAACGTCATGAAAAAGCAGTTAGACAATCCAGAGAAGGGAGAAAAATATACAAAAGGTGTGAAATTGCATTTACAGGAGTGTTTTTTTTTTTAAGATGGAGAATTCCCCACGTTGACATGTGCAAGGCAGCCTTTTTCGAACCTTCCTGTCTGATATCCAAAGGAGTGGATTGAACCCGGGTGAGTGGGCATGGGGGTCAGGCAGAAGGAAGCCCCAAAGGAAGGGAGGGAGGGGAAAGAAAGGAAATAGGCACATAAGGAAGGTAAGCAAGCAAGGAAGGCAGGCAGGAAAAGAGGGGGGGGGGTGGTATGCTCCTTGTAAGTCACTTTGGTGAGTAGCCTTACTGCTGCGCTGGCAAGCACAATCCAAAGTGCTGGTCTTGACCGACAAAGCCCCAAACGGTTTCCAGCCCAGTTTACTTGTCCAAACGTATCTCCCTCTATGAACCACCTCGGAGTTTACGATCGTCGGGGGAGGCCCTGCTCTTGATCCCGCCACCCTTGCAAGCGTGATTGGCGGGGACGAGAGACAGGGCCTTCTTGGTGGTCCCCGTCCCCCCGGTTCTGTGGCCAACAATATGATGCAGTGGCAAAAAAAAAAAGCCAATGGGATTCTGGCCTCCATCAATAGGAGTATAGTGCCTAGATCAGGGGTGCTCAGAATGGTGATCGGGATCACCAGGGTGATCTTCAGGCCTCATCCTGGTGATTTTCAGGCCCCTGACCAGGTTTTTTGCTGTTGGTCCTCTTCACGCGCTCAAATGATCAGGGCCTGCCCCTGCATGCTGCAAAGAAGTCCTCCGTCGTTGCTCCTCCCTGCTCACGCGCCGCCTCCAAAAGCTCCGTCCAGAGTCCAAGAGGCAGAATGGGCCCCCTCTTTTGGATTCCTCCTCCTCCCTCCGTCCTTCTCCAGCCACTCAGAGTCGTAGGAGACCAAAGGGGGCGGGCCTGGATGACGTGATGCATGGCTGGCCCGCCACAAGATGCGCAGAAGCGCCCATTCTGCCCTCAGACTTCTCGTGAGCTCTTGGAGGCGGCACGCATGCTGGCGGCGTGGAAATAGGAGCAACGACGGAGGAGGAGAAGAAGGACGCTTTTCAGGGGTCATTTAAAAACCTTACCGCATCTCAAAGGTCGGTCTTTTTACTTGGGGGTGGGTGCTTGATTGTTCTGTGGCATGTCTCTTTGTTTATTTTTAATGTTTAAAAATGGCCTTTTAGCTCCAAAGCCTCTCTGCTTGCTTTGTTTCTTGAGAAATATATGTTGGGGAATATGGAAATTTAATACTCAGCAAGGTAAACAAAGGGGCATGCAAAAATACATCCAACCACACCATTTCTCCCACACTGCCATATTACCACACATATTATCAGCCAGAAAGTAAGAAGAGAAGCTTTTGAACGGCAAGGTCATTTAATACTCAGCAAGGTAAACAAAGGGGCATGCAAAAATACATCCAACCACTCCATTTCTCCCACACTGCCATATTACCACACATATTATCAGCCAGAAAGTAAGAAGAGAGGCTTTTGAACTGCAAGGCCATTTAATACTCAGCAAGGTAAACAAAGGGGCATGCAAAAATACATCCAACCACTCCATTTCTCCCACACTGCCATATTACCACACATATTATCAGCCAGAAAGTAAGAAGAGAAGCTTTTGAACTGCAAGGCCATTTAATACTCAGCAAGGTAAACAAAGAGGCATGCAAAAATACATCCAACCATACCATTTCTCCCACACTGCCATATTACCACACATATTATCAGCCAGAAAGTAAGAAGAGAGGCTTTTGAACTGCAAGGCCATTTAATACTCAGCAAGGTAAACAAAGGGGCATGCAAAAATACATCCAACCACACCATTTCTCCCACACTGCCATATTACCACACATATTATCAGCCAGAAAGTAAGAAGAGAGGCTTTCGAAACTGCAAGGTCATTTAATACTCAGCAAGGTAAACAAAGGGGAATGCAAAAATACATCCAACCACACCATTTCTCCCACACTGCCATATTACCACACATATTATCAGCCAGAAAGTAAGAAGAGAGGCTTTCGAACTGCAAGGCCATTTAATACTCAGCAAGGTAAACAAAGGGGCATGCAAAAATACATCCAACCACCCCATTTCTCCCACATTTCCATATTCCCCAACATATATTTCTCAAGAAACAAAGCAAGCAGAGAGGCTTTGGAGCTAAAAGGCCATTTTTAAACATTAAAAATAAACAAAGAGACATGCCACAGAACAATCAAGCACCCACCCCAAAGTAAAAAGACCGACCTTTGAGATGCGGTAAGGAAATGACCCCAAAGCGTCCTTCTTCTCCTCCTCCGTCGTTGCTCCTATTTCCACGCCGCCAGCATGCGTGCCGCCTCCAAGAGCTCACGAGAAGTCTGAGGGGCAGAATGGGCGCTTCTGCGCATGCGCGCGGGGCCAGCCATGCATCACGTCATCCAGGCCCGCCCCCTTTGGTCTCCTACGACTCTGGGTGGCTGGAGAAGGACGGAGGGAGGAGGAGGAATCCAAAAGAGGGGGCCCATTCTGCCTCTTGGACTCTGGACGGAGCTTTTGGAGGCGGCGCGTGAGCAGGGAGGAGCAACGACGGAGGACTTCTTTGCAGCGTGCAGGGGCGCGTGAAGAGGACCAACGGCAAAAAACCTGCTCAGGGGCCTGAAGATCACCAGGATGAGGCCCAAAGATCACCCTGGTGATCCCGATCACCATTCTGAGCACCCCTGCCTTAGAAGGCAGGGAGCGGCTTCCTCTCTAATGGGTGGCCAGGCCGGAGGGGCCACGGGCCACACTTTTGCTCCCCACACAGACCCTGAGCAAGCCCCTTGAGTTGCTGATACTTGGAAAATGAATTCTGCCCTCTCCGTTGTGCACCTTTTGCATTGGTCAAGGAACGTTGTTTTGTGTACATGCATGCCTCCCCTGCCTTGTATGCATCGCCCATATGGACCTACGCTTGGGTGGCACCCCTTGGATGCAGTGGAACCCTGGGAATTGTAGCTGAGAAGGGGACCCACCTTCTTGAGCAGAGACACCTCTAATTTGCGTGGTTTCTGTTCATAGTGGAGGTTGAGAAGGGTGGGGATAAAATGATGTAAATAAATCTATCTCTATAATAAAAGTCAGTGTTTGCGGTGGTGCGGTGGTAGGAATATGTGCCAGCATTTCAATTGGTTGCCACTGTGGGATTATTTGCATAAAGGACACTGATTGGCCAGCCTCAGAACTCCTGACACTCAAAGGCACCAGATTATTTGCATAAAGGACTCTGATTGGCCAGCCTCAGAACTCCAACATTCTAAGGCACCAGACAGAGGGCATGGGTTGCCACTGAGAGACAATTTGCATGAAGGACTCTGATTGGCCAGCAAAACAGAATGCACCTGCATGCTTGAGTTGGCCAAATGACAGTTTTTTCCGGTTGGAAATGGAATGTTCATTTTCTGGGAGGTGCGAAGGTGCCAAGGACTATGTGACAGCATTTCGATAGGTTGCCACTATGGGATTATTTGCATAGACTGATTGGCCAGCCTCAGAATTCCAACATTGTACGGCCCCAGACAGAGGGGATTGTTTGCCACTAAAATGGTATTTACATAAAGGACTCCAATTGGCCATCCACGTTCCAACATTCTAAGGTGACACAGAGAGAATAGGAAAGGCCTCAGGCAGTCAGACACTGCGGCCCACAGCAGTGACGGATCAGGACCAAACTTGCCCGCTTCACAACACAACCCTCACCCAATGACCAATACAGACCAAAATTAGCACACAGAGCCCCCATGACCCACTCTACAACCTGGTGTTGTTTGGAGGGGGAAGGACCATGACCGATGGGACTTGCAGTATCTTCACTAAGATCCTGAGACCACTGTGAGCCACATTAACATCTGATAAGGAACAATCTTGGCACACAATGCCTTCCTCAAATGACCCAGGCACCGCCGGGTCCCCAAGCTAGTAAATAAATAAAATAATAAGTGAAGGACACCTTGAATCAATAATGAAAGAAACAACCACTCTGCTTCCAAGCATTAGAGAGATGCCGCCGGCCACAGTGGCGCATCGATGGGGTGCGCATGCACGGGGTGGCACCAGCACCTTGTGTGAAGCCAGATTGCCATTCAAGCAGCAAAAAAATAAGCCACACATAGGCAGAGATACACTTCCCAGGGATGAGCAAATTGCAAAAGAGTGTGAGGCATTGCATGCCGTCCACATGCGTTTCATGTCGCTCAAGGGACAACACCGCCTGCAAACGTGGCGTGATTCCACACCTGCCTCTCATAATCATGATCAGCAATGGTGCATCTATGGCCGTGCGGGCCTCAGCTAAATCCGTTTAGAGTTGCCTCCAGAGCCATTTGGAATAGAAATCTGGAAAGATGGAGGCTGCAAAAATCTCCAAGCCAGGCCCCCATTGGCAGGGGGGAGGGGGAGGGGGCCGCGATGCACAGAAAGGGCATTGTGCGCAAAGGAAGGAAGGAAGGAAGGAGAGAGACGTGGCACAGAGCTATCTCTCTGCCAAAGGAAGCCCCTCCGCTACCGTTTGCAGTGACCTATATAGTGTAATATATGCAGGGAATGTGGAGCAAGCAGCCGGTGCCTAGCCCCCTCCTCGAATTGCACGACTGAGGGTAGCCTTGAGGGTCCATTGGGGGCAAGGGAAGGGGCAAATGGGCCAAATACCCAGGGCGATGGGATCCACATTCCCCAAAGGGTCTCTTCTGAGCTTTGATTAGATAAATGCGGGTTTTGCAGGGCGGGGGGGGGGGGGGCATAATGGCAGCCCCCAGCCTCACTTTGTGACCACACGTCCTCCTCCTGAAATAAGCTCATTGTGAAGTATGAATGAGTAAGCCATGCCTTAAATCCGAGTATTTGCACTCCAGCTCTGCCTTTTCCGATACCTTGCGTATCTGGCTTATATCATCATCATCATCATTGCTGATCTGCCTTGGATTTGGGCAGAAATAATCCCATAGATTACAACAGGCGCAAATTGGTTTACCTCCAAGCGCTTGGGTTTAACTGGATTGTGCAGCTGGACGATGGGAATCCTGTCCTAACAGATGCATCTACCGTGTTGTCCCTCTGCGGAGGTTGAAATAGGATAGCATCCGAAAGCCCGAAATACATAAATAGTCCATCATCATCACCCATCATCATCAGACAGCCAGGAATTGTCTGCCTTGCTGTCAGTTGTCGGTGGCATTGGAACTATTAGGATTATGATTATTTCGTCAGGAAGTCTCTCTGTCTTGTTTGTTTACGTTATTTCTATCCCGCTCATATCAGCCCAAAGGCGACTTGTTTATTGTTAATTTAATGATAATGATGCTACTACTAGTAAACGTGGGCCTTCCAGGTGTTCTGGACTTCCAACTCCCACAATCCCTGGCCTCAGGCCCCTTCCGTTTCCCCCCAGGTGACCAGGTGAAGCCTGACCAAAGCAGAGGAGCGTGGACTGTGACTTCCTTCAATCTCAATACTCAACTTCTATTGATGCAGCCTAGAATTGCATTGGCCTTTCTATGCCTGTGGCTTAGTCCAGTCTGAAAGAGCCCTCAGTGTGAGGTAGGCCTCAGTGTTAGTAGGCCTCAGTATGAGTAGGCCTAGTGTGAGAAGCTTTGGTGAGAGGAAGGCCCAGGTTAAGGCCATCATGTATAGGTGAACTACAACTCCCAAACGTCAAGGTCTATTTCCCCCCAAACTCCATGTGTGTTTATAGTTGGGCATATTGAGTATTCATGCCAAGTGTGGTCCAGATCCATCACTATTTGAGTCCACAGTGCTCTCTGGGTGTAGGTGAACTACAACTTCCAAACTCAAGGTCAATTCCCAAGCCAACCCTTTCAGTACTTTCTGTTGGTAATGAGAGTTCAATATGCCAAGTTTGGTTCAATTCCATTTTTGCAAGAGTTCAGGATGCTCTTTGTTTGTGTGTTAACTATAAATCCCAGAAACTGTAACTCCCAAATGTCAAGGTCTGTTTTCCCCAAACTCCATCTGTGTTCACATTTGAGCATATTGAGTATTCATGCCAAGTTTGGTCCTGATGCAACATTGTTTGAGTCCACATTGCTCTCTGGATATAGGTGAACTACAACTCCAAAACTCAAAAAAAAAAAGTTCAAACAAAACTGCAACGTGCAGCATGATGACTCTCTCTCTCTCTCTCTCTCTCTCTCTCTCTCTCTCTCTCTCGGGGGAGAGCGCTGCGAGGGGGCAGGGGAAGAGGGAATGGTGCCCCCCTTGCCATCGCCCCACCCCCTTGTCAAGGAAGGAGGGATTGAGGAGGAGGAGGTGGAGGGAAGCCCCCGGGGCCGCTGGCGGGCATGCGCGGCGCTCACACTCTCCCTCCTGCCGCGCATGCTCGGAAGCGGCCCTGGGGGCGGGGCTTCCCTCCGCCTCTTCTCCTCGCCGCACCATCCCTCCTTGAGTCAAGGAGGCTGCGGCGCTTGCGCCCTCCTGCCGCCCAGGGGCGGGGCTTCCAAAGTGTGGCCTAGGGCGCCAAAAGGGCTTAATCCGGGTCTGGTTAGACTGAATTAATTCTACAGCGTAGATGCCCTTTTTTGGAGTCGAGCTCCAAGGGCCTTGCTGGCTGGGAATTGTAGTGCGAGGGGCTCAGAAGGGATGTCCCTCTGAGTTTCTCTCCATCAGCTTCACTCCTTGGAAGGAAGGAAGGAACTCTTTGGCAGCTTCCTTCCTGTATAGTTACGTCCTTCCTGTTGACGCCACCTGTTCCTTCCAGGGATCATTTGCCCCTTTTTGTCCCGTTGTAGCTTCCACGGGTTTCTTTCCAGCCCTGCGGTCGTGCACAATGCGGTAAAATCATTTATGCGGCAATGGGAGAACATCCTTAAACTGGGCTTAAAAACAGATTACAAGCCCTTTTAAAAAGTAATGTATAGCCCGGCATGGACACCGGCCAGAGCCATTTCCAGCCCAAGAGTCATGAGAAAGGATGGAGTCCAACGGGCATCCCTTGGCAGGAAGATCCATGGGCAGGACGCCAGCGCCTCCCCAAACTATAGATCCCAGCATCCAATCCCATTGAGTTGGCAGGCCAAGGGGGGGGGGGGACCGCATTCCTTCTGCAGTGTAGATGCACCTTTAGTAGAGGTTTCTCAGGAGCCGATCCTCCCTGAACGCCTCCCTCTGCTCCAGGAAGTAAAGTGCTTTTAATTGATTTCGAGGTCCAATTCTATTTTAATATTTTTAGCTATGTGGTAGATTTAAAATGGTGTTAACTTTTTCTTAATGTTATGAGTACTGTTCGCTTTGGGTCCAGGCCCGGATTAACTCCTTTTGGCGCCCTAGGCCACACGCAGCAGCGGCCACGGGGGCAGGGCTTCCTTCCGCCTCTTCCTCCTCACCGCGACCGCCTTCCTTCAGTCAAGGAAGGTGGTCGCGGGGAGGAAGAGGAAGGGAAGCCCTGCCCTCGGGGTGCTGCTGGGCATGCGCGGCAGCGGGGGCGGGGCTTCCCTCCGCCTCTTCCTCCTCCTTCCTTGGGCGCGAGGGGGAGGAGGAAAGAAGGGAAGCCCCCGGGGCCGCTGCCGGCCTTGGGTGGCACCCAGGAACATGGCGGAGGAGGCAGAGGCACGCTCCTGCCATGCGCGCGTGCCCGCCAGCGACCCTGGGGGCAGGGCTTCCCTCCGCCACATCATCCTCGCGCCCTCCTTCCTTGACAAGGGGGTGGGGGCGATGGCGGGAGAACGCCATTCCTTCCTCCCCCACCCCTTCGCAGCGCTCTCCCCCCCTCCTCCTCCTCCGAGAGTCATCATGCCACATGTTGCGGTTTTGTTTGAACATTTTTTTTGGTCCTTTAATTCTGGTGCCCCCCTAGGCCTGCCCCCATAGGCCATCGCTTAGTGTGGCCTTATGGGTAATCCGGGCCTGTTTGGGTCTCCATTAAGAGAGGAAAGCATCATCATCATATCATCGTAATAATATTAATATTTATTTCTTATTTACAGCATGTATATTCCGCCCTTCTCACCCCGCAGGGGACTCAGGGCAGATTACAATGTACATATACAGTGCCATACTGGGGTCGGGAACCTATGGCTCGCGAGCCAGGTGTGGCTCTTTTGAGGATTGCATCTGGCTCGCTGAATGGGGTTTGGAGGAACGCTCTAGGCAAGCCCCCTCCATCGGGCTATACACGCAGCCGTTGCCCTAAGCGCCTCCTTTCCTCACTGAAAGCGCTGACGCTGGGCCCGGCGCAAGCCCGTCCCGGCACAGGAAAGCCTCATGATGCCCTCCATGCTGGCACGCACAGCTCCCAGGGCAGGCCCAGAAGGGGCCATGCTGGAAGAGCGCGATGCGGGACCACCCCCGCCATCGAGCCCTTGGCCCTTCCCTGAGCGCCAGTCCCCGGTATTGGGCCAACATGGGCCCCAAAGAGGAAGGGGCGTGCTCGTTCAGCTGCCGACGCGCGCACCCTCCATTGCGCACAACTGCCAACGTGCACACCCTCCATTGCGCAGTCGATGTTGAGTGCCTCGCCACCCGCACCCCCTCCTCTACTTTCTAGCCTATACAGCATCGATCCCGAAAGGAAGAGGGCGCATGCACGTGCGCAATTGCACTTGAGGGGGACGAGCTGTGCGTTTGGGCTCTGCCTCTCCACCGGTACCGACTCTCTCTCTGAGCTGTCCTTGTGGGGCCGCTCGGTGTCAGAGGGTCGGAACGAGCGGGTGAGTGCCTTGGTGCCGGCCCCGCTTTCAGGGTCGTCCCTTGCGCCAACTCCGGCATTGGCGTGCGCCTGTCTCCGTCGACGTGCTCGCCCTACTTTGCGCACTCGGCGTCACGCTCCATGGTGGGGCGCCACTCTCAATCTTCCTCTTCAACCACCTCCTTCTCCTCTTCGGCAAGGAAATCTTGGAGGAGAGGTGATGCATATGCACGCTGGTTGTGCTCCTCTCATTGGAGAGGATATGGTCAGGACCCCAAGGGCCATCCAGTCCAACCCTCTTCTGCCAGGCAATGTAGGGGCACAACCAAAACCCTCCCAACAGATGAACACCAGCGGAGCCTGGGAGCGTTATAGGGCTTTATTTACACACCGCTTTCTTGCTTCAGCATTGGCCTTGGTCTACGGATTCTTCGGTTGGACATACGCACGGTCATTCTGCCGGGGAATCCTTTCCTCATCGTATGTACGTATATACTCACATTTAGTTGGATTCAGTCTTAAAATATATCTATATATATAAAGGAAGAGTCGTCATGGAACGACCATCCCAAATAGAGAAACCTTACAACGCAGAAACACCAAACTTGCCAACAGAAATAGGCCTCAAGCAAGGTACGTTTGTAGCAAAGAAACTTTCCCCCCCAAAACCTAAAAGGCCCCCAAAACAACGAGTAAAAAAAAATCTACATTTCCCAGCATCCTCCGGGGCTGCCAACGACTCTCCCAGCCTCTACATTTTGACAACATGATTGGCTGCCAATAAGGGCGGATTTGCATAACTCCTGTACTGGCCAGCCAACATGAACATTCCGACCCATAATAAACTGTCAGAGGAGGATAAGGCAAAGGGCTGAGGCACAAACACAAACACCCAATTCACTTCCCACAGAAAATTTACACCCCTACAAATCACAGACTACGCCCAAAATTGACAGTAAGGCTTCATTAACTTAATTTCCCTGACTAGGCCTCACTTAATGGAATGCTGTTTACGCTCTGAATTGACAGAAAGGCTTCATTAACTTGATTCTCCCGACTAGCCCTCAGCTCATTGGACATTGTGTATGGCCTGAATTGACAGTAAGGCTTCATTAACTTGCTGTTCCTGACTAGGCCTCAGCTCATGGGACATTGTGTATGGCCTGAATTTACAGTAACCTACCTTGGCACACAGAGCCCCTATGACCCACACTACATTCTACTACAGTTTGGAGGAGGGTGGACCATGGATTATGGGACTTGAAGTACCTCCATGGATAATGGGATTTGTAGTACTTCAAAACCCATCATTCCCCACAGACCACTGTGTCCAAGAACCAAGACCAATAAAGACCAAACTTGGCAAACAATACCCCCCATGACCCACACTCCATCCGACTGCAGTTCAGAGGAGGACACACCATGGATAATGGGATTTCAAGTACCTCCACTCACTTCCAAAGTACCCCACCCACACACGCATCAACCTCTACATCAACACAGCAGACGGAAAGACAAAAAACTTTGTATATCCACAAGCTATGCAGAACGCCAGCAATACTACACAACAACAACTCCACAGGACTCCAACATCCCACCCACCAAAACAGCCCACAACAACACAGCCATGACCCCAAAAACACCATAACTAACAACAACTCCAACCCTTGCATACTCAGACTTCCTCGCATCTCCAAAATAGGGCACAGCAACGCGTGCCGGGTACAGCTAGTTATAGTATATGGCTCTCACTGAAATAAATTCCCAAATATTTCGCTCTGTTCAAACAGAGGCTATTTAACTTTTCCAGCTTCATGAGGGTATGCTTTTTGAATTCCGGCCACCGGGGGAGCTGTCGCTTCACTGTCCACTTGTGGCACCGATGGAGTACTTCCTCATTCTTTTGCACGCTGCTGGAGATTTTTGTGGTATCGTAAATTAGTTAAATAACGTCCCCCATAAGCAGTACCTAAATTTCCTACTTGACAGATGCAACTGTCTTTCGGGCTGCACAGGTCAACAGCAAGCTAGACAAATGGTCGGGAGCTTACTCCAACTCAGGCTGGCTTCAAGAGGTAAAAGTGGAGTATAAAGATGTATATTTAATACTAATAGTATTTCAATTAAATGTTCGGAAAGGCAGTTTTGGCCCCCAGGAAAAGGCAAAAGTAATATTATAATTACTTGGAGCCCCCGATGGCGCAGTTCGAATATTTTGATCTTAACCCTTTCCTTCCTTCCCACTGCCGTCCTGCAGGCCATGGAGAGCAAGCTGCTGATTGGAGGGAGGAACATCATGGACCACACGAACGAGCAGCAGAAGATGCTGGAGCTCAAGCGCCAAGAGATTGCCGAACAGGTGAGGAGCCAGGACGCTCGCTTTGGCAGGCGGTTCCGGGGTGCAGGTGCACGCACGCCCCAGGAATGCCGCTTGGCCCCCTTGAACTAAAATTAAATTAAAAAACACATCCTGTTGAAACAGACATAAGACAAAACATGCCGGCCGATACTGGCCCTGAAAGATCATCCACACACATACACACAACTAACTCTTTGACCGAGCTGTCCATCAGTGGTCAGCCTTCCTCTCTGGCCGCCTTGCATCATGGCACTGACCAAGGGGGTTTGCGGGTGTCTCGATCTGCAGAAGCGCCGCGAGCGCGAGATCCAGCAGCAGATGCTTCTGCGCAACGAGGAGACCACGGAGCTGCGGGAGACGTTCACCTCTTTACAGCAGGAAGTGGAGATCAAGACCAAAAAGCTGAAGAAGGTGAGCGGTCAGCGAGGGGAGGGGAGGCGGTCAGGGGTCCTGCAGCTCCCTTGCAGCGCCATGATGGTTCTGCTGTTTTATATCAACCTTTCCTGGAGAGACCACCTCTGTAGGGACGCCTGCGCCTTCCTGTGTCACTCTGGAGGGTCGGTGGGAGCCCTTTGCACATGTCCATGAGCTCCGTGTCCTTTCTCTCTGTCTTCCTCCCTCCCAGCTCTACGCCAAGCTCCAGGCGGTGAAGGCCGAGATCCAGGACCAGCACGACGAATACATCCGCGTCCGGCAAGACCTGGAGGAGGCCCAGAACGAGCAGACCAGGGAACTCAAGCTCAAGTGGGTGCCTTTGTCCCCGCCTAGGCCCAGAACCCCCCGCACCCCATTGCATTTGGGGAGCGAACTCATTCGAGTTGGAAGGGGACACACTCTAATCTAGAGCAGCGCTTTCCAAACTGTGGCGCCTGCGAAATAGTCACCCCACCCTGACCCCACACAGAACAGACAACAGATAGCGGTATATGTCGGCATTTCCCCCAACTTTTGCATCCTGGATGTTGTGCTCGATTCCGGCCACAGGTCGGTGCTGTCGCTCCATCCTCTATGAACCTTTTTGACTCAGAGAGCCATGAAAGCAAAATATTTGGAAATTTATTTCAGTGAGAGCCATATAATATATGGTGGTTAGGGCAGGGGCGATCTGGAGTCAACGTTATTTTGTACTACTTCTAAAATGACCTGGTACCTGCAAGGTCGTGGGTGGCGGGCCCTCTCCCCTCCCGGGCCATTGCAGTTTTTTCCTTCCCTTGTTTGGCCCTGGGGCATTGGGCGGAGCTGGGGCCGTCTCGCCCAGTTGCCTTGGACCCAGGGCCGCAAATTTTCCTGTTGGCGGGGCTCTTTCGCTTCCCCGTGCCCTTCCCCTTCTTGCTGTGGGTGCACCGTGGTGATGGATGGGGGCGGGGGTTGCCAGAGGTGGCAGCCCTGCTCCTTGTCTCTCCCTGTGGATGCTGGGCCTCAGCTGGCCTTCCCGGGGTGGGGTGGCGGGGTGGTGCTCTGCAGCCGCTTGCCGCTCCAGGGCGCCCCTCTGTTGCGCTGGGCCTTGGCTGGCCATGTGCACTGGGACTCAGCTGGCCGCGTTGCTCGTGTAGTTGGGCTGGTTGCTCCTGTGCTACGCCCTTTCCCCCGGCGCCACGCCAATGTTTTGCTTGCGGCCTTTGCAGCAGTGGCGCTTTGCGGGCGGGAGCAGGCGGTGGCCGGCTTGGGGCCCTCCGCCCAGGGCGCACTTTCAAAACTTCATTATTATTTCATTATTGGCAATTAGGAACTGCCATTTATAACAAAATTTTGGAAGTTTTGTTAGAATTCTGAAATGTTCACCCCCAGAACTTTAGCAACACTGTAGAAGCAAAGCACCAGCGCCACCTAGTGATCACCCCCAGAACTTTAGCAACACTGTAGAAGCAACCAGCGCACCAGCGCACCACCTAGTGTTCACCAGAACCAGAACTTTAGCAACGCCACTGTGATCACCCCCAGAACAAACATTGTAGCACCAGCGCCACCTAGTGATCACCCCCAGAACTTTAGCAACACTGTAGAAGCAAAGCACCAGCGCCACCTAGTGATCACCCCCAGAACTTTAGCAACATTGTAGAAGCAAAGCACCAGCGCCACCTAGTGATCACCCCCAGAACTTTAGCAACATTGTAGAAGCAAAGCATCAGCGCCACCTAGTGTTCACCACCAGAACTTTAGCAACACTGTAGAAGCAAAGCACCAGCGCCACCTAGTGATCACCCCCAGAACTTTAGCAACACTGTAGAAGCAAAGCACCAGCGCCACCTAGTGATCACCCCCAGAACTTTAGCAACACTGTAGAAGCAAAGCACCAGCACCCACCTATTGCGTTTTCACCCCCAGAACTTTAGCAACACTGTAGAAGCTCAGCACCAGCGCCACCTAGTGTTCACCCCCCAGAACTTTAGCAACATTGTAGAAGCAAAGCACCAGCGCCACCTAGTGTTCACCACCAGAACTTTAGCAACACTGTAGAAGCAAAGCACCAGCGCCACCTAGTGATCACCCCCAGAACTTTAGCAACATTGTAGAAGCAAAGCACCAGCGCCACCTAGTGTTCACCACCAGAACTTTAGCAACACTGTAGAAGCAAAGTACCAGCCCCATATATTTTTCACCCCCAGAACTTTAGCAACACTGTAGTGTTCACCAGAACAAACATTGTACCAGCGCCACCTAGTGATCACCACCAGAACTTTATCAACACTGTAGAAGCAAAGCACCAGCGCCACCTAGTGTTCACCACCAGAACTTTAGCAACACTGTAGAAGCAAAGCACCAGCGCCACCTAGTGTTCACCACCAGAACTTTAGCAACACTGTAGAAGCAAAGCACCAGCGCCACCTAGTGATCACCACCAGAACTTTAGCAACATTGTAGAAGCAAAGCACCAGCGCCACCTAGTGTTCACCACCAGAACTTTAGCAACATTGTAGAAGCAAAGCACCAGCGCCACCTAGTGTTCACCACCAGAACTTTAGCAACATTGTAGAAGCAAAGCACCAGCGCCACCTAGTGATCACCCCCAGAACTTTAGCAACATTGTAGAAGCAAAGCACCAGCGCCACCTAGTGTTCACCCCCAGAACTTTAGCAACATTGTAGAAGCAAAGCACCAGCGCCACCTAGTGTTCACCCCCAGAACTTTAGCAACACTGTAGAAGCAAAGCACCAGCGCCACCTAGTGTTCACCACCAGAACTTTAGCAACACTGTAGAAGCAAAGCACCAGCGCCACCTAGTGATCACCCCCAGAACTTTAGCAACATTGTAGAAGCAAAGCACCAGCGCCACCTACTGTTCACCCCCAGAACTTTAGCAACACTGTAGAAGCAAAGCACCAGCGCCACCTAGTGTTCACCACCAGAACATTAGCAACACTGTAGAAGCAAAGCACCAGCGCCACCTAGTGTTCACCACCAGAACATTAGCAACACTGTAGAAGCAAAGCACCAGCGCCACCTAGTGTTCACCCCCAGAACTTTAGCAACACTGTAGAAGCAAAGCACCAGCGCCACCTAGTGTTCACCACCAGAACATTAGCAACACTGTAGAAGCAAAGCACCAGCGCCACCTAGTGTTCACCACCAGAACATTAGCAACACTGTAGAAGCAAAGCACCAGCGCCACCTAGTGTTCACCACCAGAACATTAGCAACACTGTAGAAGCAAAGCACCAGCGCCACCTAGTGTTCACCACCAGAACTTTAGCAACACTGTAGAAGCAAAGCACCAGCGCCACCTAGTGTTCACCACCAGAACTTTAGCAACACTGTAGAAGCAAAGCACCAGCGCCACCTAATGTTCACCACCAGAACATTAGCAACACTGTAGTAGCAAAGCACCAGCGCCACCTAGTGTTCACCCCAGAACTTTAGCAACATTGTAGAAGCAAAGCACCAGCGCCACCTAGTGTTCACCCCCAGAACTTTAGCAACACTGTAGAAGCAAAGCACCAGCGCCACCTAGTGTTCACCACCAGAACTTTAGCAACACTGTAGAAGCAAAGCACCAGCGCCACCTAGTGTTCACCCCAGAACTTTAGCAACACTGTAGAAGCAAAGCACCAGCGCCACCTAGTGATCACCCCCAGAACTTTAGCAACACTGTAGAAGCAAAGCACCAGCGCCACCTAGTGTTCACCCCCAGAACTTTAGCAACACTGTAGAAGCAAAGCACCAGCGCCACCTAGTGTTCACCACCAGAACATTAGCAACACTGTAGAAGCAAAGCACCAGCGCCACCTAGTGTTCACCACCAGAACATTAGCAACACTGTAGAAGCAAAGCACCAGCGCCACCTAGTGTTCACCCCCAGAACTTTAGCAACACTGTAGAAGCAAAGCAGCAGCGCCACCTAGTGTTCACCACCAGAACATTAGCAACACTGTAGAAGCAAAGCACCAGCGCCACCTAGTGTTCACCACCAGAACATTAGCAACACTGTAGAAGCAAAGCACCAGCGCCACCTAGTGTTCACCACCAGAACTTTAGCAACACTGTAGAAGCAAAGCACCAGCGCCACCTAGTGTTCACCACCAGAACTTTAGCAACACTGTAGAAGCAAAGCACCAGCGCCACGTAGTGTTCACCACCAGAACTTTAGCAACACTGTAGAAGCAAAGCACCAGCGCCACCTAATGTTCACCACCAGAACATTAGCAACACTGTAGTAGCAAAGCACCAGCGCCACCTAGTGTTCACCAAGAGAACTTTAGTTCTGCAAGTGCTTTAGAACCATGATTGCCCAGGCCTAAAAAGCGACATCAAGATGATGCTGGCAGCGGCGGCTTACCTGGTGTCCTTCCTTCTCCCTCCCGTTTCCCCAGGTACCTGATCATTGAGAACTTCATTCCTCCGGAGGAGAAGAACAAGATCATGAACCGGCTCTACTTCGACTGTGAGGAGGACCAATGGAAGTTCCAGCCCTTGGTGCTGAGTGCGGCTGGGTGAGTCCCCCAGGAACCCTCCCTCCCTCCCTCCCTGCCAGGACGGCTCCTTCGCAAGGCCTGCATGGCTGCCACAGGCCAATGGAAATGTTTCCTTTTGGAAGCAATTCCTTGTCGTGGCTCTTTCCACCGTCTGAGGAGGAGCCTGTGGCTGTTCCTGGTCGCAGGAGTGGAAAAGTAACTTTTGTAACTTAGGAAATGTAACTTTGTCCACCCCTTATTTACCCTGAAGCAACTAATTACAAGTCACTGAGCAACTTTTGAAACTAATTACATTCTTGCACATCATATGACTTTTGCAAATACACAATTAATTCACGCCTCATTAATCTCCGAACGGTTAATTACAGAGATGTTACCGGCTGATTGTATTACCGTATATTCCGGGGTACAAGGCGACTGGGGCTATAAGGCAACCCCCCCCCAACTTATCATCACAAAATACAGAGTTGGGATATACTCACCGTTTAAGACGACTCCGCCTCGGAGCATGGGCTGCCTTGGCTGGAGGGTGCGCGCGTCGCCGGCACAAGGATGCCCTTTTAGTACTTTCTGTTGGTAATGAGAGTTCAATAGGCCAAGTTTGGTTCAATTCCATTGTTGCAAGAGTTCAGGATGCTTTTTGATTGCATGTTAACTATAAATCCCAGAAACTGTAACTCCCAAATGTCAAGGTCTATTTTCCCCAAACTCCACCTGTGTTCACATTTGGGCATACTGAGTATTCATGCCAAGTTTGGTCCTGATCCAACACTGTTTGAGTCCACAGTGCTCTCTGGATGTCGGTGAACTACAACTCCAAAACCCAAGGTCAATGCCCGCCAAACTCTTATAGTATTTTCTCTTGGTTATGGGAGTTCTGTGTGGGAAGTTTGTGTCTTTCTGCCATTCCTGCCAGGATATCTATGTTGAGTTCGTCGAAACAGGCCCAGGTTTCACACGGAGTGTATAAATACATTTAAAAACATATTAACTATACATATTACTGTGTTAAGAGTGTCATTTTGGTTGGTGGTGTGCCCCAGGATTTTGTACATGTAAAAAATGTGCCAGCAGGAAGGCAGAGGAAAGGTGGGGGCCAGCGCCAATCTCTGCGCCTCTTCCATGCCGGAATGGAGGCGTCAGGACGGACGCCTACGTGGGAGAGTCAATGCGTGGCCTGGGCCAGGTGCAGCGTGCAGGTGAGGAAGGAAGGAAGGAGGGAGGCGCTGGCAAGGCTTCCCAGCAGTAGCTTCTGAGCCGAGCTACTGCGCGCTCCCAAACTCTCAGCTGCGCACGTGAAATTTGATGCGAAGGAGGGCGATAGCGGCTCAGCCCCTCCTCCGCCTCGCTCAGCTCAGAAGCCTTTGAGCGAGGCGAGGCCAGCACCTCCCTCCTTCCTTCCTCGCCTGCACGCTGCACCTGGCCTGGGCCACGCATTGACTCTCCCACATTGGCGTCCGTCCTGGCGCCTCCATGCCGGCATGGGAGGAAGAGGCGGAGAGCTTGGCGCTGGCCCCGCCTCCACCTTTCCTCTGCCTTCCTGCTGGAAATATGGACGCATGCATCCTCCCTCCATCCAAGATGGCGAGGGTGCTTTGAGGCATGGCCATGGCGTTGAAGGGAATCGGGAAACTATGGAGTCGCTCGTCCTCCCTCCGCCCTCCTCCTCCTCCCCCCTCCCTCCCCCCCGAGGTAGATGTCTTTTATGTTTTTTCTTTTAATTATTATTATTGTTTTAATTTTATACCCAGTGTACCAGACCAGTGTTTTCAACCTTTTTTGAGCCACGGCACATTTTTTACATTTCCAAAATCCTGGGGCACACCACCAACCAAAATGACACAAAATGACACTCTGACACAGTCATACGTGTAGTTCATATGTTTTTTAATGTATTTATACACTCAGTGTGAAACCTGGGCCTGTTTCGATGAACACAGCATATATATCCTGGCAGGAATGACAGAAAGACACAAACTTCCCACACAGAACTCCCATCACCAAGAGAAAATACTATAAGAGTTTGGTGGGCATTGACCTTGGGTTTTGGAGTTGTAGTTCACCTATATCCAGAGAGTACTGTGGACTCAAACAATGTTGGATCGGGACCAAACTTGGCGTGAATACTCAATATGCCCAGATGGCGTTTGGGGAAAATAGACCTTGACATTTGGGAGTTACAGTTTCTGGGATTTATAGTTAACACACAGTCAAAGAGCATCCTGAACTCTTGCAACAATGGGATTGAACCAAACTTGGCCTATTGAACTCTTCATTACCAACAGAAAGTACTGAAAGGGTTTGCTTGGGAATTGACCTTGAGTTTGGAAGTTGTAGTTCACCTACACCCAGAGAGCACTGTGGACTCAAACAATGTTATGTTGTTTTGTTGTTTGTTTTCTTTCCAGAATCACAATGTTGGGAGGAGGCTCACCACTTTAAGGTCCCTCAAACAGGCATGGGAAAACTTCGGCCCTCTGGGTGCTTTGGACTCCAACTCCCACCATTCCTAACAGCCTGAGGCCCTTTCCTGCTTCAGTGGCTGAGGGGAAGGGAAAAGAGCCTGAGGCTGCTAGGAATGGTGGGAGTTGGAGTCCAAAACATCTGGAAGGTCCAAGTTTGCCCATGCCAGCTTTCGACAGAGACCTCTTCCTCCCCCTCCCCCTTCGCTTCCTTTCTTCCCCCTCCTGCCCAACACTCACTTTTTCTTCTCCGCTGCCGCTTCTGCCGCCATTTTGATCCGAGGGGGCAGCGTGAGCGTGTTCAGGAGGGGAGGGGGAGGGAGGAAGACGTGACCCATGCGAGTGATACTGTGCAGACTCGGCCCAGAGCAAAGCGAGGCAAAGCGAGCAGAGCGAGGCTGGGAAGAAGGGAGCCCGAGTGGAGAAGGAAAAGTAAGTGTTCGGCAGGAGGGGGAAGAAAGGGCATTGGAGGTTCCCATTTCCCACGGCACACCTGATGATCGCTCACGGCACACTAGTGTTCCATGGCGCACTGGTTGGAAAACACTGCCCTAGACCAGTGTTTCCCAACCAGTGTGCCAGGGCACACTAGTGTGCCGTGAGCGATCATCAGGTGTGCCGTGGGAAATTGGCACTCTTCCCCCTCCTAGCAGCTCTTTCTCCCTCTTTTCCTCCCCAAAGATCCTCCCCGAGGCAAAGGAAGGGCTCCGCTGAATGCCAGGGCCAGGCCCGCCTTGAGGAAGCCTTCAGGAGCCTCAAATCAGCATGGGTCTATCTATTATATAAATGGGTTCACGTCATGTGATGTATACCTCAAACAAAGAAACCATACAACGCAGAAACACAATACTTGCCAACAGAAATAGGCCTCAAGCAAGGTACGTTTGTAGCAAAGAAACTTTCCCCCAAAACCTAAAAGGCCCCCAAAACAACGAGTAAAAATAAAACTACATTTCCCAGCATCCTCCGGGGCAGCCAAAGACTCACCCAGCCTCTACATTCTGAACAACATGATTGGCTGCCAATAAGGGCGGATTTGCATAACTGCTGCACTGGCCAGCCAACATGAAAATTCCGATCCACAATAAACTGCCAATCCCCAACACAAACACCCAAATCACTTCCAACCGAAAAATCACAGACCACGCCCAAAATTGACAGTAAGGGCTTCATTAAGCTGATTTCTTCATTAACTAGCCCTCACTTACTGGGAAGCTGTTTACGCTCTAAATTGACAGTAAGGCTTCATTAACTTGCTGTTCCTAACTAGGCCTCAGCTCATGGAATGGCCTGAATTTACAGTAACCTACCTTGGCAGACAGAGCCCCGACCATGCATGATGGGACTTGAAGTACCACCATGGAAAATGGGATTTGTAGTACTTCAAAACCCATCATTCCCCACAGACCACTGTGGCCCAGAACCAAGACCAATAAAGACCCAACTTGGCACACCATGCCCCCATGACCCACACTCCATCCAACTGCAGTTGAGAGGAGGGCACACCATGGATGATTGGACCTTCTCGCATCTCCTAAAAAGGGCACAGCAACGCGTGCCGGGTACAGCTAGTACTCTATAAGTTTCATAGATCTGTGTGGCCTCTTTCACTGCCTCCCTCCGCAAAAGCAGAGCTCTGGGCGAAAGTGATTGAGTCACCGTTTTCGTGTTGGCTTGGATTTCTCGTGAGAACAGCCAAAGCCAGAAGCTCGGTGAATTGGGCAGTGAGCGAACCTGGGAGCATCGGGAGGCTGAAGCATTCACAGGTTTTCAAGAAACAAATTGAGCCTCTCCACTTGGAAATGTTTTTTAAAAAACTATTTTACTGGATTTTTCGAGAGTCTCGCTGGAGTACAAGCCCTATGAGGAGCGGCTTGAAGAGCTGGGCATGTTTAGCCTGAAGAAGGGAAAGCTGAGAGAAGACATGATAGCCATGTATAAGTATGTTGAGAGGAAGTCATATATATGTTGTGTCTTTCTGCCATTCCTGCCAGGATATCTATGTTGAGTTCATCGAAACAGGCCCAGGTTTCACACTGAGTGTATAAATACATTTAAAGACATATTGACTACTAGCTGTACCCGGCACGTGTTGCTGTGCCCTTTTTAGGAGATGCGAGAAAGTCCAATCATCCACGGTGTGCCCTCCTCTAAACTGCAGTTGGATGGAGTGTGGGTCATGAGGGGCATGGTGTGCCAAGTTGGGTCTTTATTGGTCTTGGTTCTGGGCCACAGTGGTCTGTGGGGAATGATGGGTTTTAAAGTACTACAAATCCCATTTTCCATGGTGGTACTTCAAGTCCCATCATGCATGGTCGGGGCTCTGTGTGCCAAGGTAGGTTACTGTAAATTCAGGCCAAGGTCCAATGAGCTGAGGCCTGTAAATTCAGAAGCCATACAATTCAGAATGTCCCATGAGCTGAGGGCCTAGTCAGGAAATCAAGTTAATGAAGCCTTACTGTCAATTCAGGCCATACACAATGTCCAATGAGTTGAGGCCTAGTCGGAGGGCTAGAATCAAGTTAATGAAGCCTTACTGTCAATTCAGAGCGTAAACAGCTTCCCAGTAAGTGAGGGCTAGTTAGGGAAATCAAGTTAATGAAGTCTTACTGTCAATTTAGAGCGTAAACAGCTTCCCAGTAAGTGAGGGCTAGTTAGGAAATCAAGTTAATGAAGCCTTACTGTCAATTTTGGGCGTGGTCTGTGATTTTTTGGTTGGAAGTGATTTGGGTGTTTGTGTTGGGATTGGCAGTTTATTATGGATCGGAATTTTCATGTTGGCTGGCCAGTGCAGCAGTTATGCAAATCCGCCCTTATTAGCAGCCAATCATGTTGTTCAGAATGTAGAGGCTGGGTGAGTCTTTGGCAGCCCCGGAGGATGCTGCTAAATGTATTTTAATTTTTACTCGTTGTTTTGGGGGTCTTTTAGGTTTTGGGGGGGAAAGTTTCTTTGCTACAAACGTAAGTTGCTTGAGGCCTATTTCTGTTGGCAAGTATTGTGTTTCTGCGTTGTATGGTTTCTTTGTTTGAGGTATACATCACATGACGTGAACCCATTTATATAATAGATATGTATTACTGTGTTCGAGTGTCATTTTGTGTCATTTTGGTTGGTGGTGTGCCCCAGGATTTTGTACATGTAAAAAATGTGCCGCGGCTCAAAAAAGGTTGAAAAACACTGTACTAGATGACCCCCAACTTTTCCAAAGATTTTCCAGGGCTGAAAAGTCATCTAGTACACCGGAATATACAGTACTTTGGGCATGCAAATTCATTAATCCTTCATTCAACCCAAAGAAACTGACGACAAGTAATTGACGCTTGAAAGTAACTACATGTTTGCACATCATATAACTTTGGGAATATATTAATTCCAGAAGTTTGCATTCTTTTGGGCAAGTAACTTAATTTCCCCCTTGTTCACTGCAAAGTAACTAGTTACAAGTAACTACCTTCCCACCCAATGAAGACCTTTTCATTCAGGCGGAGAGTTAAATGGATGGAGCAGAGATGTTTATGCAAAGCGGTCTGCTGTATTTTCATTCAGATCTTCAGATTTTGAATGTGTTTTTAAGTGTTTTACCATCTTTGAAACGTTACGCTGTTATTTCATTCCTTTCCTAACTTTTGTAAAGAAGGGAGAGAGAGAGAGAGAGATTTGAACTGCAACTTGGTCTAAATTCGTGGGACCGGACCCCAAAGAGTGCAGGACCTTGACCCACGAACTAACGGCTGCGTGTCCTCCTTTTCTTTTAGCCCAAGACCCACGAAGGCTCAGATCAAGTTGAAAACAAGGTACACCCAAACAATCTCCGTCCAATGGGGAAATAGGAACGCCCGCAATACACACTTGCGTTCAAAGCAACGCATCACAGCCGTTAAAAACACGTTTAAATTTAGTTTCAACATATAACTCACCGCATGTAAACATCTCCCTGCTGCAATCATTTAAAAGCCAAAGGCCTTCCTGGGTTGCATCTACACTGCAGAATTAATGCAGTTTGACGCCACTTGAACTGCCATGGCTCAATGGTATGGGGTCATGGGACTTGTAGTTTGCAGAGGCCCCAGCACTCGTTGTCAGAGCAGGCCCAAGGCCTTGCAAAAATGACATATCCCATCCTTCCCTTGAGCGAGGGCAGTTTGAGCCACACTGCATTCACTCTTCAGTGTGGGCACACCCCGAGATATAAAGGTCTTCTGGGAGGAAGGGGTGCAGAAAGAGGGCAAGGGGGTTTCCTGTGGCAGGGAGTTCCACAGGTTGGGTGGGTCTAAACCTCCATTCGCTTTCTGTAGCCATGGCTGAGCCCCATTGGTTTTGTAGGGTGAAGGGGGGGGGGGGGGTCTCTGTCCATCAAGAGGGTCTCCCAAACCATACCCTCATTGGCTTCCCTGCCCTATTCCTTTGGGTTGAATGGGGTCCCCATAAGAAGGGGAGGGGTCTCCAAAATCAGGGCCTCTGGCTTCCCTGCCCTATTCCTTTGGGGTGAATGGGGTCCCCATAAGAAGGGGAGGGGTCTCCAAAATCAGGGCCTCATTGCCTTTCCAGCCCTATTCCTTTGGGTTGAAGGGGGTCCCCATAAGAAGGGGAGGGGTCTCCCAAAACAGACCCTCGTTGGCTGCCCTGCCCTATTCCTTTGGGTTGAAGGGGGTCCCCATAAGAAGGGGAGGGGTCTCCCAAAACAGACCCTCGTTGGCTGCCCTGCCCTACTCCTTTGGGGTGAAAGGGGTCCCCATAAGAAGGGGAGGGGTCTCCCAAAACAGGGCCTCATTGGCTGCCCTGCCCTATTCCTTTGGGGTGAAGGAGGTCCCCATAAGAAGGGGAGGGGTCTCCCAAAACAGGGCCTCATTGGCTGCCCTGCCCTATTCCTTTGGGTTGAAGGGGGTCGCCATAAGAAGGGGAGGGGTCCCCATAAAAAGTGTTCCCCTGCAAAACAGAGCCTCCTTTTCCTCTCAGCCCCTTTCCTATGGGGTGAAGGGGGGTCCCCATAAGCTCAAGGGGCGCCTCTCAAAACAGATCCCTGTTTGCCATTTTGCGGGGTGAAGTAGACCCTCCCTCTCCTGCTGCTCAGCCTCTTCCCTGTGGGATGAAGAGCCCCCCCCCCTTGAACTTATGGGTCCCACTCGCTCCCAAGGTGTGGCTGTGCTACTCCCTTTGGGCTGAGCATAGGCCAAGGGCCCCCCGTTCTGAACCTGCCCCCCTTTCCCCAGCAACGGCAGCGGTGCCCTCAGCAGCAATGCGGGGGCCACGCAGATGAAGCGCCGCCCGGCCTCCGCCGTGGGCTACAAGCGGCCCATCAGCCAATACGCCCGGCTGGCCATGTCCATGGGCTCCCATCCGCGCTACCGGGTGAGTCGGGGAGGCCTTGCGCCACACGCAGAGCAAGGCCCTTGGGGTGGGACCCGGGACCCCTTCCCAAAAGAGCCACTCTGCCTGCTTCACGGGCTTCCTTTGTGCTGCGCCTCCCTTGGCTCCCTCTCACAGGCCGAGAACATCATGTTCCTGGAGCTGGACGTCTCCCCGCCCACCATCTTTGAGTTCGAGGTCACGCGCGACCCTACGGAGCAGGACCCCCGGGCGCTGCACCTGGAGCGCCTCACCCACCTGGACAGCCTCCTGGAGCCGCCGGCCGCCTCCCGCCTCCGGAAGTCCCGCTCCTGGTGAGCCAACACGGAGGGGGCCAGGGGTCTGTGTACAGGGATTGGGGTGTGTCTATGTGTTTTGCCCTTGGGGCCACCATGGGGCACCCAACGTCCAGCAAGGAGGGCCGTCCACGGGGAGGGGGCCAAAGGGAGCATGGCTTCTTTCCTACCACCCGTTCCATAGGTAGATGCACTCCACTTGCTTGACCACCATCAGATCCTTGGAAGATGCCCATAGCCAGAGATGCAGATGAAACATCAGGAGAAAGTGCTGCTGGAGCATACTGGCCACACAACACCCCAATAATAATAACAATAATAATAATAATCTTTATTTATACCCCGCCACCATCTTCCCACTGGGGACTCGGGGCGGCTTACACGAGGCCAGGCCCAAACAGCAAATACAATAAATAAAAAATCAAAACATCAGCAACAAACAATAAAATACAGGCATATCAATAAAAACAATATACAGATAAGTGACTCATCATCATCATCATCTATATCAGGGCTGTCCAACTTCTACCGGCCCAGGGGCCTGAATTCCGGTCACTGATGACCTGGGGGGCCGTAGGGTCTGCCCCGCCCCTGGCTCCACCCCACCCCTGGCTCCGCCCCGCCCCAGCTCCGCCCTCTCCCCGCGCCCTCTCCCCTTATTTTAATTTAATATTAAATATATTTAATTCCATCCTCCCTCCCCCTTATTTTAATGTATCCCATCTCCCTTATTTCATCTTTAAATATATTTAATTTTATATTTAATACATGAGGGGAGATGGGGAGGGAATGAGGAGCCCCTGAGGAGCCCCCTGCTTCGCCTACCTTTTCCAAACGCGCAGGATCCAGGAGTACCCGGACGACAAGAGAGGCGACGACCGACTGAGTCGAAGAAGGTCCTAATCGCGTCTGTGGGCCTCAGCGATCCAGTAGTAGAGTAGCCGAAGAGTATCGCGAGAATACGCAATCCACACGGGATTTCGCTGTCAACGCCGGGGTGATCTCGCGTTGACCGCTAAATCCTTGTGGTTTCCGTATTCTCGCGATACTTGCTCCAAACCCGGAAGTAGGGTTTTTTTTTAAAAAAATTATTATTTATTTTATTTTTCATTTTTCATTTTTTATTAAAAAGATTAGGAGGGGCGTAGGGAAGGGGCTGGGGGGCCGTATACGGCCCTCGGGCCGTCAATTGGGCAGCCCTGATCTATATTGCTGTTACTACTATTCCCTTTCGAAGGAAGGAAGAAGAGAAAGTAGACAGGAAAGGAAAAGGAAAGAAAAGGCAATAAAGGAGGGTGAAGCTGGGGAGGGGAGGAGAAAAAGGAAGGAAAGAAAGGGAGGAAGGAAGGAAGGAAGGAGAGACAGAAGGAAAGAGCTGAAGGATGAGGGAGAGAGGGAGGAGAGGAAGAACGAAGGGCAGGAAGGGATGTTGTTCTTATTCTTATTCTCATACCACCAGACTGCGCCGCAGCAACGCGTGGCCGGGTACAGCTAGCATAAAATAAATTACATAAAAGCCGTTGGCCAAGGTGAAATCGTGTCCAACTCGGTCCGTATATTCAGTCCATATATTGAGGTCAATAACTTTAGTCGTTTACCGATCTCCGCCATCATTCTGCAAAAGCCTCACCCCACAGCCAGGTTTTCACCAGCTTCCTAAAGGGGGGAGGGGGCAGGAGGGAGGGGGCAGATCCAATTTCATTTGGAAGGGAATTCCACAGCCGGGGAGGCCACCACCGAAAAGGCCCTGTCTCTCGTCCCCACCGGACGTGCCTGCAAAGGTGGTGGGACCGAGAGCAGGGCCTCTCCAGACGACCTTAACACTCTTGACGGTTCATAGGGGAGAACACATTTGGGCAGGAAAACTGGGCCGGGTCCGTATAGGGTTTTGTAGGTCAGCACCAGCACTTTGAATTGTGCTCGGAAGCTGATTGGCAGCCAGTGGAGCTGGTGCAGGAAAGGTGTTGTGCGCTTGCTGTACCCCGCTCCCGTTAGTAACCTGGCTGCTGAGCATTGGGCTAATTGCAGCTTCCGGGCAGTCTTCAGAGGCAGCCCCACGTAAAAAGCGCTGCAGTAGTCTATACGGGATGTAACCAGAGCGTGGACCACCGTGGCCAAGTCCGACTTCTTCAGTGACCTGGGAGACAAAATAGAAGGCGTGCCAATTCCATTTGCAAGTGAGGCCAAGAATCAGGGGACAGGTCTTGTCCTGGATTGGAACCTGGCTAAACTGTAGGAAACAAAGGGTGGTAATAAACGGACACTTCTCTGGGTGGAAAGAGGTGAGAAGTGGCGTACCCCAAGGTTCAGTTTTGGGTCCGTTACTTTTTAATTTATTCATAAATGACCTGGATGTAGGATAAAATTGTGAGGTAGCAAAGTTTGCAGACGACACTAAATTGTTCAGGGTAGTTACAAATGAAACTGACTGTAAAGAGCTCCAGAAAGATCTCTCGAAATTGAGTGAATGGGCAACAAAGTGGCAAATGCATTTTAACCTAAACAAGTGTAAAGTCATGCACATTGGGGCAAAGAACCCCAACTACACCTACCAATTGATGGGGTCAAAGCTTTCCGAGACAAACCAGGAAAGGGATCTTGGGGTTTTGGTGGACAGCTCAATGAAGATGTCTACCCAGTGCGCAGCAGCAGTGAAAAAAGCAAATTCTATGCTTGGCATGATCAGTAAATGAATCGAAAATAGGTCGGCAAATGTTGTATTGCCTCTCTACAAATCTATGGTGAGGCCACATCTGGAGTACTGTGTACAATTCTGGTCACCGCACCCCAAGAAGGATATAACGGAACTGGAAAAGGTACAAAGAAGGGCAACAAAAATGATCCAAGGGATGGAGCGGCTCCCTTACGAAACCAGGTTGCAACGCCTTGGTCTTTTCAGCCTTGAAAGACGGCGTTTAAGAGGTGACTTGATCGAAGTGTATAAAATCATGCATGGGATAGAAAAGGTGAATAGAGAAAAAATATTTTCTCTGTCACACAACACTAGGACTAGGGGGCACTCCCTAAAGCTCCAAGGTAGGAAAGTTAGGACTAATAAAGGGAAATATTTCTTCACCCAGAGAAAGGGTCATTGGGTTATGGAACTCACCTCCAGAGGAGGTTGTGACAGCTGTCAGCCTGGACAGCTTCAAGGCAGGATTAGACAGATTCATGGATACCAAGGGAATCAGTAGCTACTGAAATGGACATCCAAGTGCCACCTCTGTGCTGATGGAGGCAGGCAGGATTTCCCCCGGGTACTGGTTGTGGGGGGTCGGGAGCAGGTGAGGGTTTTGCCCTCCTTTCTGCTAGAGATCCCCGTGTACAACTGGTGGGCCACTGTGTGACACAGAATGCTGGACTAGATGGGCTGAGGCCCGATTCAGCATGGCTCTTCTTATGTTCTTATGTTCAAGTTGGGAGGGAGTGCGAACCCCCCAGAAGACAGTATCGGGGCACAACGTGACTTCCACAGATTAGAGAGCTGATTATTGGGCAAACATGAAACACATGGGTACTTGCCCGAGATACTCAAACACACAACAAGCTGAGCTAAACTATAGTCAATAAGTGCAATCGTATCAGTATCAATGATCTAGTATATATGTTGTCATGCACGACAGCTGCTATCTCTCACTGGGCCGGAGACCACAACTAAAGGACGGGTGTGTGGCCTCCTGTGCCACTCACAGGGGAAATACCCTAATGAGCTAGGTCAATGGGATGGAACAAAGGCCGCCCCAAATCCCCAAATCAAAATAGTACCTGCTGTATGAAACCTCAACAGGATGGAAATTGCGGCTTGCAGAATAATGAATGGTAAATGTAATGTCCACCACCAGGGTCCAAATACCGTCCTACCACCAGGGTCCAAATACCGTCCTACCACCAGGGTCCAAATACCGTCTACGGCCGCTGTGGGAGACGCTACGGTGCCTCTATTTCTGCTGATTGCAGCATCGCAAACTACACAGTGCCGGCCCTCCCGGTCTCGTGGTTTTACCTGGTTTCCTTCTGGCAGGACCCTTCCCCCGCCACAGTGCCAGCGTGGGAACCCAGGACGGTATTTGGACCCTGGTGGTGGACATTACATTTACCATTCATTATTCTGCAAGCCGCAATTTCCATCCTGTTGAGGTTTCATACAGCAGGTACTATTTTGATTTGGGGATTTGGGGCGGCCTTTGTTCCATCCCATTGACCTAGCTCATTAGGGTATTTCCCCTGTGAGTGGCACAGGAGGCCACACACCCGTCCTTTAGTTGTGGTCTCCGGCCCAGTGAGAGATAGCAGCTGTCGTGCATGACAACATATATACTAGATCATTGATACCGATACGATTGCACTTATTGACTATAGTTTAGCTCAGCTTGTTGTGTGTTTGAGAGCTGATTATTGCCCATAAGTTACAACAGGGAGAAAGGCCAGGTAGGACACTTTGGCAAGACTATGGCAGTAAACATGGGATTTACAGGCCATAAGCTGAACAGGAGTCAGCGGTGTGATGCGCAGCTCCAAAGGCCAATGCGGTTCTAGGCTACGTCAATAAGAGAAGAGTGTGGCGATCAAGGGAAGACCTAGTCCTCCCCCCCCTCTCTTCTTCTGCTTTGGTCAGACCGCCTCACCTGGAATAACACTTGGGCCTAGTGCTGGGCGAAGCCACTCAAGATACGCCTGTGGGGGCGAAGGGAAGTGTCCATAGAAGGGTGGCCCAAATGGCCCAAGGTTCGGAAGCCAAGAATGCCCTTGAGGAACGCTCTGGGATGCTCTGGTTCTACTCCATTCGTCTTCCATGACCTTCTCTCTCTCTCTCTCTCTTTTCCTTTCCAGGGTCCAGGCCCCTCGCTCCCTGCCCTCGTCAACCAGCCACGTCTCCCTGGCCTCCGGCTCACAGACCCCTCCCACGGCAGTGGCAGCAGCGGCAGTAGTGGCTCACCCGTAGTGTCTGTCCCTCCCCCAATCCCCTTCCCTTCAGCCCTTCCTTTGCACCGGGGAAGGGCTCCCCCTGCCTCTCCCCCCTCCCTCCCTCCATGGGGGACCCCGGGGTGTGGGGAGGGGGCTTCCCTGCACTAACTCTCCCCTCTCTGTAGCTCCTCCTTGTCTGTGCCTGTCCGTCTGTCCGTCCGTCTGTCTGTCTGTCTGTCCCCTGCCCTCCTTGGATCTCTCCACTCGTATTTATTTAACATATTTATTTATGATGTGTCTTTGTGATGATGATGACGATGATGATTTGGGGAGGGGGGAGGGTGTGAGACTGAGTGGCGCCCACCCTTGGCCAATGCACAACGTTCCTAGAAGGCAACCCTGGCTTTCTCTTCAATCCTGTGGATATTCTGAGCACATTCTTTGGGGAAGAGGCCTCCGAGCATGAT
Source organism: Anolis apletophallus (assembly GCA_030556195.1). NCBI lineage: Eukaryota > Metazoa > Chordata > Lepidosauria > Squamata > Anolidae > Anolis > Anolis apletophallus. The sequence goes on along the minus strand of JARBWK010000003.1, from coordinate 1,675,925 downwards.
GCGCTGGGCGGGCGCAGTGCTTCATAAAGGACCCTGTCCCACCCCACCCCACCCACCCCCTTGCCTCAAAGATACTGGGAGTCATGGTGGGCCTTGCTGCATGCGTGCCCTTTTGCGCCCCCAAATCCCATAGAACCAGTTCCCTGTTTGCACAGAAAGAGCCTGGCCCCCCATTATGGAAATGCTACGTGGGGTGGGTGGGGGTATTATTCCATGCTCTTCCCCCTCCCCTGTTTCTCCCTCTCCCTCCGTCCCTTGACCGAAATGGAACGACTCAAGCCCTGGGCTTCTGGTCATCCATGAGGCACCGGTTATGTTGTGATGGAGGCGGGAGGTGTTCTGCCTTGTGGGAAACAGGCACAACGCGGAAATGTGGGGGTCCTGGCACCTTCCCCTGGTGGGTTACCCACAATCCCCATAGACTGGCAGCTGAGGAACCCAGTGGACCTTTCCAGGTAGTGGCCAGAAGGGATTCCTGTGGCTAAACACACCAAGGCGGATTCCCCGCTCCAGACCTTCCTTGCGTCCAGTGTCTCCCTCTCTGCGCCATGGCTTGCCTTTTGGTGCGCCGGATGCTCTGTGGCTGCCACTCCAATGGCCCAACTGGGAGGAACCCATAGTCCAATCGCAAGCGCAGGGTGCCGCTACTACCTTAGTGCCGCCCTTCAGTTAAAGCATCAAGGGTACCACGGCTGGTCCCATCAAGTCAAAGGGCTGCCCGGAAATAATGTGTGGCCACAAAGAAACCCATGGGCACCTGGCAGTGGCAGCCACGGACGCAGGTGGGGAAGGGCCCTTGGCCAAAGGGGGAAAGGCCTAGGAGACCTTTCTTTGGGGATGCAATCGGGAGGGAGGGGTCCGGATCCCTTTTCCGGGGCCTTGCCCTGCTTGCCCCTCATCCTCCCTTCTCTGGGTCACGTTTGGTGGCCTGCTTCACTGAGGTTGGGCTGCCAGGCCCTTCCAGGCCCCTGTGACCCCCTTGTCCTTGTGAGAAGAGGCCCGGCCAGGGACCCTGTGGCTCTTTGCAGCCCCATTTCCTCAAGTCCAAGCCAAAGGGGCACCCCCAAGAAACAAATCCCCACGGCCACAAAGAAGGGATCGCCCTGCGTTGAGGATCCTGATTCATGTGGCAAAGGCGAGAGGGGGGGGCACTGGGAAGCAGGCCAGGGCACGGAGAGTGCTTCCTTATGCTCAGTCCTGGCCCTTTTCCTTGTCCACCAGTGTCCACTTATGGGAAGCCCATGGGAGAGGAACCCCAGGCTGCAGAGGAGTCCGTGGGCAGCACAATGTGGGCAGGACGGCTGCCGCAACCTGCCCGAGCACCGCTTCCCCTCCATCCTTGAACCCATCCACTGCACTCTCAGTAAAGTACATTGATGTGTCCAGGGTTGGGGGCCAGGCGCATGCGCATCCAAACGGGGGTCCCTTGGGCACTCCTTCCAGCACAAAAGCAGGGTGGCAACCGGGATGCAAAGCTCCTTGAGGCGCACCTGGGGGCCCCTTGGATGCGCTGGCGACCGGCTGGCTCTTGGCCTGTCGGAGGCCACGAAAGGCTCTTCTCTGGAGATGGAGCAGGGCCAAGGAGGCGCTTCCTTCCTTCCTTCCCATGAGCCAAGGGGGGAGGCCTTTGCGCTCGGTCCCTCTCCATCCTCCACCTCTCAAGGCAAGGCAGGGGGATGCTTGGCAAGGCTCGTCCACCTGGGCAGGCCTGGCGCAGGTGACCCTTCAGGGCTTCGGGAACGGGCGGAGGACATTTTCGGAGAACGGAGCGGAGACTTCCTTTCGGCGGCACCCAAGGGCACACAGCCAAGGGCGGCAGCGGCGATGGCGGTAGCACACACCCTTGGATGCCCAGGTGCCCTTTTCGCGCCTGCCCGCGCTCTTTCTCCGGACGCTCTCTTGCATCCTCGTCTCTCAGCCTGCCGCCGGCCTCCGGGACGCCCGAGCACAAGACTCAACCCCGGGACAATTGGGCAGAAGTGCGGAGACTTGGCTCGTCGCTGACCCTGTAACGGTGGGCTGAGCGGACCCTTGGCCCTGCGGCCGCAGCCCAAGCTATAGGCTTCCGATGGTCCTTGTTCTATGTATGTGGGCGAGTCTGTATTTACGTGCGAGTGCGTGTGCGGGCGTCTGGTGGGGGAAATGTGTGGGGTCCCCTCTGGGAGGGAGGGGGGGTCAGAAAGCGGGAGGAGGGAGGGAAGGAGGGGCCTCTTGGGGGTTGGTTGGCAGGCAGGCAAGGCGGCCAGGACCAAACTCTTTGTGCCTGTGGCTGTGGTGATTCCCTTACTTAGGCAGTCCGAAGTCGGTGTTTGGTGGCCCACGCTTGTCGCTCTCTCTCTCTCTCCGTATGAATATACCGGACATGTTATGCATACCTATATGATACCAAGTGTACTGGCAGATGCTGTTCCCCCACAATCCCCCTCTCCCTCCTCCTCTGGTTCTGCTCTTCAAACACACCTGTCACGTTGCTCCGACCCGGGGCCGGCCTCAACGGATGGCGCCGGAGCAGCACCGCAACCGAGCCCCAGCCGTGACAATAAAGGAAGGAGCCTTGTCCAAACAGAGAGAGAGACCGCTGCCTCCTTCTTTGGGGTCTCTGGGTTTTGCTTAAAGGGGGCAGAGAAGGGGGGATGCGACCGATAACCAATCGCATACAAGTAGGGTTGCCAATTGTCCCGTATTATATGGGACATCCCATATTTTCGCTCACAATTTCGTGTCTCTTTTTTTAGGTCCTGCCCCCGCCTAGGTAGGGGGAGAGGGGGGGGAGAAAGGGAGGGAGGGCTGGACCCAGTCCTGCAGCGCCAGATCCAGCACCGCCTACATCCAGAGCTACGCCGAGCAGCAGGACTTCCTCCAGCACCGCTGCAGCCTCCTCCCCGGGGAACACCAAGGTGCGCCTCTGAGCATGGGCAGAGGGCTCTCTCCCTCTTCAAATGGGCCTCTGGGCATGGGCAAAGCATTTCCCCCCCCTCTCTTTTGTGCCTCTGAGTATATGCAGAATGCTCTCACTGTCTTTGGGTGGACCTCTGGGCATGCGCAGTGTGTTCTCTCCCTCTTCTGTCTCTGAACATGGGCAGAGGGCTCTTTTCATCTTCCTATGGGCCTCTGGGCATGGGTAGAGTGCTCTCTCCCTCTTGAAATGGGCCCCTGTGCATGGGTAGAGTGGCCCCTGTGCATGGGGAGGGAGGAAGACGTGACCCGTGCGGGCGCTACTGTGCAAACTCGCCCCAGAGCAAAGCGAGGCAAAGCGAGAAGAGCGAGGCTGGGAAGAAGGGAGCCCGAGTGGAGAAGAAAAAGTGTTCGGCAGGAGGGGGAAGAAAGGGTGTTGCCATAGACACACAACATATATAGACAGACACTCAGAGGCTATTTAGCATTCCAGCTTCTGGCCACCTGGGGAACTGTTGCTTCCTCATTCTTTGCATACTTCCTGGAGATTTTTATGGCCTCGTAAATCAGTTAAATTAGCCTCCCCACACATAGGGGTACCTCAATTTCCTACTTGACAGATGCATCATTTTACATCATTTATATTCCGCCCTTCTCACCCCACAGGGGAATCAGGGCGGATTACAATGCCCATATATAGGCAAACATTCAATGCTATTTGACATACAACATATATACACAGACATAGAGGCAATTTAACATTCCAGCGTCCGGCCACCAGGAGGAGCTGTTGCATTCCTTCAATCTTTTTGTGTGTACTTCCTGGAGAGATATTATGGCCTCGTAAAACAGTTAAATTTAGCCTCCCCACACAAGTGGTACCTCAATTTCCTACTTGACAGGTGCAACTGTCTTTCACGCTGCAAAGGTCGACAGCAAGCTACACAATTTTGGTTGGGAGCTCACTCCGACCCGGGCTGGCTTCGAACTCATGACCTTTAGGTCAGTAGTGATCTTAATGCAGTTGACTCCCAGCCAGCTGTGCCACAGTCCCGGTGCATTACACCCCTTTTCTTCTTTTGGCTTTACATCGCGACCGAAGATTCGGGAAGGACTCATCCCACGCTTTCTACAAGCGCGTTGATGATTCGGAGGTTGGATGTGTCCTTCGAGCCTGTGCACAGAACTGGCCTCAGCCTTTAAACCAAAGGTACATCTGCCGGGGCCTAGGAAGTTGGGATGGTGGCAGCGAGGTCCTCAGGTCGTAGGTTTGGTTCGAGTTACCTCCTCTAGATGGTTGACCTTACAGGGTTAGATGACCACCATCGGCCTGGGTTTGAAATCGGAGTTTTCCTTCTCCTAGGATGGTTGCCACTGGTAGCCAGTGGAGCTTGCCCAACAGGGGGGTTGTACGCTCCCTGAGTGCCCCTCCTGTTATCAACCTGGCTGCTGTCCGTTGGACCAATTAAAGCTTCTGAGCAGTCTTCAAAGGCAGCCCCACGTAGAGAGCGTTGCAGTAATCTATACGGGATGTAACCAGAGCATGGACTACCGTGGCCAAGTCAGACTTCCCAAGGTACGGGCGCAGCTGGCGCACAAGTTTTAATTGTGCGAATGCTCCCCTAGTCACCGCTGAAACCTGGGGTTCCAGGCTCAGTGGTGAGTCCAGGATCACTCCCAGACTGCAAACCTGCGCCTTCAGGGGGAGTGTGACCCCGTCCAGCACAGGCTCTAACCCTATGCCCTGTTCGGCCTTTCGACTGACCAGGAGGGCCTCTGTCTTGTCTGGATTCAGTTTCAATTTGTTTGCCCTCATCCATTAAGCTGTGTTTCTGGCATTGGAGAGGGATTGGCTGGAGAGTTGCCTTTTCGTGGTCAACTGTGAATGCATACATGTTTTTTTTGCCCTTGCGCAGACAAACTTCGGAACCTTCTAGCAAGAATTCTTAACAGCCCAATGAAGCCCCGCCCCTCACTCCCCCACCGCATATATAGCCAGTGGGAGGGGCTTCACCCTTCAGTCCTCTCTTTCCGTGCTCGAGATCGGCCCTGTGCCAGAGATCTTGACAACCGGGTTCCCTCCACCGGTGATGCATTTCATGGGAGAGTCCTTCAATACTGTAAGCCAGTGGTTCTCAACCTTCCTGGTGCCGCGACCCCTTAAGACATTTCTCCATGTTGTGGTGACCCCTAACCATAACATTATTTTAGTTGCTACTTCACAAGTTGTCATTTTGCTCCTGTTATGAATCGTCATGTAAATATCTGAGATGCAGGATGTATTTTCATTCACTGCCCCAAATTTGGCACAAATACCCAATACACCCAAATTTGAATATTGGTGGGGTTGCGAGGGATTGATTTTGTCATTCGGGAGTTGTAGTAGCTGGGATTTATTCTTAACTTACAACCGAGGAGCATTCTTAACCTCACCAACGATGGAATTGAACCAAACTTGCACACAGAACTCTCATGACCAACAGAAAATACTGGAAGGGTTTAGTGGGCATTGAGCTTGAGTTTGGGAGTTATAGTTCACCTACATCCAGAGAGCATTGAGGACTCAAACAATGATGGATCTGGACCAAACTATAGCACAAAGACTCCATATGCCCAAATGTGAACACTGGTGGAGGTTGGGGATTTGGGAGTTGCCTTGTTGGGATTCATAGTTCACCTACAAAGAGTATTCTGAACCGCACCAACTATATAATTGGGCCAAACTTCCCACACAGAACCCACAATAGAAAATACTGTGTTTTCTGATGGTCTTTGGCGACCCCTCTGACACCCTCTCGTGACCCCTCCAGGGGTCCCGACCCCCAGGTTGAGAAACACTGCTGTAAGCCTAAGAGGCCATCTGGTGGGCACTCCCGGTATTGCTCCAGCCCATCTTTCCCCACCGGTTCATGAATGATAAAGATTCAGGGCCATGGGTAAGCAGCAGCAGCGCCACATATCTACAATGTTTGGTTACTGGCAGGGCTCATAGATGTAGAAGGCCAACTCTACATGGATTCACAACCCATGCACATGGCTGGCCAACTGAAAAGTTGCTGGAGTGTTTCTGTGAGCCGCCCTACCTAAGCCCTTCGAGGGGATGGTGGTAGGGTACAAATACAATGATTATTTATGGTCACTGTGCTAATTCACATCCTATCATAAAATGGGCTCCCTCTGGTTAAGGCTAGCAGCCAATTGTCTTTCCCTTCTACTTAGAGAAGGCATGTTCTTAAGAGGCAGGTTATGCCAAATGCTATTGTTTCCGAGTATATTCTGCTTAGGGCTCTTAACAATGCCCTCCTGTGATGTCACGTGACATCCTTCCCATGCGGCTGATTTGCCCTTGATATCTCAGTTTATCTGTTGCATAAAATGGTACACAACTGCTCTGTTTCCATTACCCTAAGAAGTGTACAGGTGTATTAGAATGAAGATATGTTTACTCATCTACATCTATTAGATCAGGGCTGCCCAACTGGCGGCCCCGAGGCCGGATCCGGCCCCGTAGCCTGTTGGACACGGCCCCACCTATGCTCTCAGCCGCCATTTTTAATTTTTAAAAAAAATCGAATTTTTTTTTTAAAAAATGGCAGCCGAGAGAGGAGGCGGGGCAGGGAGGAGGAAGAGAGCTAGCTCCTCCCCCCGGCGCCCCCCTCCTACCTAGGGCGGGAGCCGCCGAAAAGGGCAGAAGGCGGCGTCAAGAGCAGCGCGTCACAGGCCTGGCGTGGCGCGCCCCTGGCGCCGCCTACCTCTGGCGCCCCCTCTGCCCTAGGAAGGAGGGCGCCGAAAAGTAAGCGATGTGCCAAGGGGCAGCGCATCACGCCAGCCTGTGACGCGCTGCTCTTGACGCCGCCTTCTGCCCTTTTCAGCCGTTTTAGGAGGCGGGGCCTGGGTTGGGGGGTGGGGCCTGGGGGGGGGGCCTGGGGCGGAGGCGAGCGGCCCTCTAGGTCATCAGTGACCTTTTATCCGGCCCTGGACCCAGTAGAAGTTGGACAGCACTGTATTAGATGTTGCTTCCCGAGCCACATTGCCATGTCTTCAGCACTCTGTCATTG
>JARBWK010000003.1:1629726-1668872 GCA_030556195.1 Anolis apletophallus | reverse complement strand
CACAGGAGTCTTCTTCAGCGTTACGTAGAAAAGGAACTGTCAAGGGCCCCAGGTTGTCAGGAATGGTGGGAGTCGGAGTCCAAGACACCTTGCGGCCCCAACAATGGCAGAAGAAGACCACACTTGGCATACAGAGGCCTAATGGCCCACTTCACAACCTGGTATGGTTTAGGTCAGGATGGGCCACGAATGATAGGATTTGCAGTACCTTCACTCAATTCACTTCCCAAATAACATTGTAGCCCCCTACAAATCACAGACCAGGCCCAAAATTGACAGTAAGGCTTCCTCAACATGATTTTCCTGACGAGGCCTCAATTAGTGAGATACTGTTTAATAAGGCCTGAATTGACAGTAAGGCTTCCTCAACTTGAATTTCCTGACTAGGCCTCACTTAGTGGGATACTGTTTAATAAGACCTGAATTGACAGTAAGGCTTCCTCAACTTGAATTTCCTGACTAGGCCTCACTTAGTGGGATACTGTTTAATAAGGCCTGAATTGACAGTAAGGCTTCCTCAACATGATTTTCCTGACTAGGCCTCACTTAGTGGAATACTGTTTAATAAGGCCTGAATTGACAGTAAGGCTTCCTTAACTTGAATTTCCTGACTAGGCCTCACTTAGTGGGATACTGTTTAATAACGCCTGAATTGACAGTAAGGCTTCCACAACTTTTTTAATTGTTAAAGTGTTATTATATGTGGGGGTGGGGGGGTTTGACTTGTTGCTGTGTTGTATTGAGGGCAGAGACTGCCTGTGTAAACCGTCCCGAGTCGCCTTCAGGCTGAGAGGGGCGGTATAGAAACGTGACAAATAAATAAATAAATAAACTTGAATTTCCTGACTAGGCCTCAATTAGTGGGATACTGCTTAATAAGGCCTGAATCGACAGGCTTCCTCAACTTGAATTTCCTGACTAGGCCTCTCTTAGTGGGTTACTGTTTAATAAGCCCTTAATTCACAGTAAGGCTTCCTTCACTTGAATTTCCTGACTAGGCCTCACTTAATGAGATACTGTGTAAGACCTGAATTGACAGGAAGGCTTCCTTAACTTGATTTTTCGATTAGGCCTCATCTCATGGGACATTGTGTATGGCCTGAATTGACAGTAACCACCCTTGGCACACAGAGCCACCATGGCCCACTCTACTTTCTGGTGCTGTTTGGAGGGGGGTGGACCATGGCCGATGGGACTCGCAGTACCTTCACTAACTTTAAATAAATAAATGAAAAATGAAAAAAGGAAGGGGAAAAGGGAGGGAAGAAAAGGAGATAAAAAGTAGAGAAAGGGGAAGGAAGGAAAGAGAAGGAGAGATGAAACCAAAGAGTGAAAGAAGGAATAAAAGAAAGAGGTAGAGAAGGAAGAAAGGAGAGAAAGGGAAAGGGGAAGAAAAGCGGGAAGGAAGAAGTAGGTACCTCTCTTTCATAATAGTCAGATATCTACCTCTACTTCAGAAATTCTTACTATATGCCACAGCAGCGTGGCAGGGCACAACTAGTTGAATTCTAAAGGCTGGGAAACAGAGGAAACTCTCTGTGTTCCGTCTGCACTGAAGTCACCAAAGTTGCACAGGCACCACGTAATCACCTCTCTCCTCAAAGAACATCACAACATTCAGTGAAAGTCCATTAGCTTCAATTCAAAGTGCTGGCCTTGACCTATAAATCCTACGGTTCTAGCCCAGTTTACCTGTCGAACGTGTTCTCCCCTATGAACCATCAAGGACACCAAAATCTTCTGGAAAGGACTTGCTCTCGGTCCCTCCACCTTCGCAAGCGCATTTGGTGGGATCGAGAGACAGGGCCTTCTCTGTGGTGGCCCCTTGGATATGGAACTCTCTCCCAAGCGAGATCAGATCTGCCCCCTCCCTCCTGTCCTTAAGGAGGCAGGTAAAATCCTGGCTGTGGAAGGAAGCATTCCCAGAATAAGGACCGTGATTGTTTCTGGACAAAGTTAATCACCACACATACGGATTGAGTTGAATGTGATTTTATTTAGCGACTTGGCTTGAATGTATTTTACCTATATGTATTCTATCTATATGTATTTTAACTTTGTATTGCTAAATGATGTTTTAATTTGTATCAATTGCAATAACTTTTTGCTGTAAGGCCGGTCTGAGTCCCTCTTCGGAGGTGAGAAGATCGGGATATAAAAGATTTTAAATAATAATAATAATCCCCTTCACAGCAAAGCCTTTCCCTCAGTGCTGGCATTCGTAGGGTTTCTCTCAGGTGTGGATGCTCAGGTGACGCTTCATGTCTGCCTTCCTAGCAAAGCCTTTCCCACAGTGCTGGCATTTGTAGGGTTTCTCTCCTGTGTGGACTCTCTGGTGACAGTTAAGGTGTCCCTTCTGAGCAAAGCCTTTCCCACAGTGCTGGCATTTGAAGGGTTTCTCTCCTGTGTGGACTCTCAGGTGACAGTTAAGGTGTCCCTTCTGAGCAAAGCCTTTCCCACAGTGCTGGCATTTGAAGGGTTTCTCTCCTGTGTGGACTCTCCGGTGATGGTTAAGGTGTCCCTTCTGAGCAAAGCCTTTCCCACAGTGCTGGCATTTGAAGGGTTTCTCTCCTGTGTGGACTTTCAGGTGATAGTTAAGGTGTCCCTTCTGAGCAAAGCCTTTCCCACAGTGCTGGCATTTGAAGGGTTTCTCTCCTGTGTGGACTTTCAGGTGACAGTTAAGGTGTCCCTTCCGAGCAAAGCCTTTCCCACAGTACTGGCACTTGAAGGGTTTCTCTCCAGTGTGGACTCTCAAGTGACAGTTAAGGCTTCCCTTACGAGCAAAGCGTTTCCCACAGTGCTGACACTTGTGGGTTTGGAGATGTCTGGCAAGATGCCGCTTGCGCCCAAGATGGCTCCTGCCCTGCACGCTTGCTCTTGTGGCCCACCAGTTCTCTCCTATAAAGAAGGACAAGGATAGACAAGCGTGAGTCCCAACTTTCAGGGAGGAAGAACCTTTTGGGGAAACGGGAACGGAGGGAGAAGTGGAGAGTAGTCAGGCCTGCAGAGGACGGAGCGGGAGGGACTACGGCAAAGCGGCAGAAGAAGCAGGCCACCCAATAGGCTTCTCAAAACTGGAAACAGGAAGGACGGGTCTGCAAGCCAATGGGGTGGTGGTCGGTTGAGGGGGGCGAGAAGAGGGGAGCTGGGATGGTAGCCTTGGGCAGTTGTGGCCTTGCTTTTGGGATGACAAGCGGGGACACTCTCCTCTCAGGGCCCCACTTTTGCTTCTCTGTGCGCATATGCTCATCCTTCCCAGAGTATACCCATCCACAAACATGGGCATGCACTTAGGCCAAACCACAGGACCAGTGTGAAGGGGCTGTGGTTACTCTGAAGGACACGAGTGGACCTGAGAGCCCAGCGCTGCCTGGGAAGCCATTACTTTATGGACTCTTATGGGCCTTCCCAGAGGCACCTTCCAGACCCAGAGAATGACTGGAGGAGAAGAAACTGAACTAGAAAGCACAATTTTAAGGGAAGAAGTAAAACTTCAAGGGAAAAATTATGAAATCCTGTTAAGAAAGGACACAGAGAATAATCAAAGAAGAGTGTATATGGAGAAATGGTCAAGAAACTTAGGTTTCAAGATAAATATAAAAACTTGGTGTAACATCTGGAACAGCAATGTTAAAAATTCCCTTTGTAATTCGTTTAAAGAAAATTGGATAAAAATAATATATCGGTGGTACCTCTCTCCAGAAAAAATAGCCAGAATTTATAACAACTCCAATCCCAAATGCTGGAAATGCGGCAACAACAATGGCACCTTTTTCCATCTTTAGTGGACATGCGACAGGGCATTTAAATACTGGACAATGGTACACAAAGAACTTAAGAAAATAATAACATACAAGCTAGAAAAGAAGCCAGAGGTCTTCCTTTTAGGCGTGCTAAACGATTCGATCCCACAAATGGAAAAAAAAATATTATTGGCGATAACCGCAGCCAGAATACTATTTGCTAAGAATTGGAAATCTCCAAAAATACCAGCAGGGGAAGAGTGGTTTATCAAGGTTATAGAAACAATCCAAATGGATTGGTTAACTGAAAGACTGAAAAACAAAATCAATGATGGAACGGAGAAATCAGATTGGGGGGCAGTAAGAACCTATTGCAGACTGGAATACAATATAGATCTACTGTTAGACTAACTATAAAAAACTGTTCTATGTCTCCTTACAGGCAGAATTTTTTTTTGTTATGAATGAAGGGAAGCAATTAACAAACTACTGTTTTACCTCATCATGCACACACTTATTTCTTACACTTTCTTTTTGCACTACTGTATTTCTGTATCTCCTTTTCCCGAGCCAATTAGGGCTCGTTTTATCTTCATTCTGTATGTACTTCTTTTAATTTTGTTGGAAACTTAATAAAGACGTTATTTTTTTAAAAAGAGAATGGAAAGAGCCCTGAATCTCCACAGGAAAGGGGGTGTTTGGAAGGTCCTTACGCAGGAAGGTCACGTGCTCGTGGGTCTCCATCATGACCTCCTCGTACAAGGCCCTTTGCTCCTTGCCCAGCAATCTCCACTCCTCCTCCATGAAATAGATGGCCACGTCTTTGAAGGTCAAGGTCACCTGCAAGAGAGAAGAGATGCCACTCAGAGAACGGCTTCTCAAACCTGGAGGGGAACTTTGGTGCCTCCCAAAGAGCGACTGGGTTGCTCCAGAAGCCAGGCAAGAGCGGGACATGCTTGAGTGGACAAAAATATACATTGAAAACCAAACTACAATTAGACAGTGATAATGAGATGAACTGGTTTCCTTATTTTCAGATTAGAGAAAAATACAAACAAGATGAAAAAATAGGATTTGAAGAACCTGAAGAAGTATTATTGCGTAAAGACCAAAAGTTAGTAGGAAAATTATATAAAATCCTGCTGAGATGGGAAAACGAAGATGACCAAATAAGAAATTATATGAAAAAATGGTCAAGGGACATTGGATTTGAAATCAATTCGGACGCATGGAGAACAATTTGGAAAAATAATATAAATATATCCTTTTGTCACAAATATAAAGAAAATTGGATTAAAATGATTTAGCCCCAGATAATTTAGCTAAAATGTACAAAAACACCAAACGTAATGGTTGGAACTGTGGTGAAAATTTTTTTGGAAAATTTTGGAAAATGATTAATAGAAAAAATATTTTAAAAAAGATATAATGAGGAAACCAGAGTCATTCTTATTGGGAATAGTGGATCCTGACTTCAAAACCCAGGGGGAAGATATCTTTATTTTAACAACCACTGCGGCTAAACTGGTGAATGCAAAGTATTGGGAATGAGATAAGTTTCCAAGAAAAGATGAATGGATTTTAATTATTATGGAGACAATCCAAAAGGAAGGTTTAACAGAGGCATTAAAAGAGAGAAACAGAAAAGAAGACAAGGATTCAAAATGGGAACGGTCGATATTGGGAAAGTATTGCAGAGAAGAAGGCAATACAGACTTAAACTTAAAATGGATTAAAAACCAAACACTAGATATTATAGATAATTAAAATTATTTTCTTTGTTTTGTATTATAGAGAATATATTGAAGCTTCAAGAAAAACAAGACAATCTCCATAAATAAAATATTAGCTCTTGAAAGATATTTCTAGATAGATATTTACGTCACATTATCCTCATGTTTCTGTGCACGAATAGTATAGACTTCTCTTACCTATGAGAGATATATTCTGCTTCTCTTTCCCCATCCTCTTACCCCGTCTATTTTAACTCCCTTTACTTTTACTTTTCCATTCTATCTTTTCTGTGTTGATGTTTTATTCTTTATCTCTCTCTATCAACATGTGATTGTATGTTACTTTGAAACTTTAATAAAATTATTATTTAAAGATAAAGAAGGAAGCAAAGAAGGAAAAAGGAAGGAAAGAAGGAAAGGAAGGAAGGAAAAAGAAAAGAAGGAAAGGAAGGAAAGGAAGATAGACAAGAAGTAAAGAAAGAAGGAAGGAAGAGAAGAAGGGAGGGAGGGAAGAAAGGAAGAAAGAAAGAGAAAGAAGGGAGGGAGGGAGGAATGAAGGAAAGAAGGAATGGAAAGGAAGGAAGAAGGGATGGATGGATGGGGGAGGGAGGCAGGAGAGAAAGAAAAAAGGAAAGCAGTAAGGAAGGTAAGGAGAGAAAGAAAGAAAGTAACAACAAAAGCAGGAAGGGAAGGAATGAAGGAAGGACCAAAAGGAGGAAGAAAGGAAGAAGGAAGGAAGGAAAGAAGGAAAAAAAGGAAGGAGCAAAGAAGAGAAGGAAGGAAGGAAAGGAAGGAAAGGAAGACAGAAAGAAGGAAGGAAGGAAAGAAGGAAGGAAGAGGAGAAGGGAGGGAAGAAAGGAAGGAAGAGGGAAAAAAGAAGGGAGGGAGGAACGAAGGAAAGAAGGAAAGGAAAGGAAGGAAGAAGGAATGGAGGGAGGGAAGCAGGAGAGAAAGAAAAAAGGAAAGCAGGAAGGAAGGCAAGGAGAGAAGGAAAGAAAGAAGGAAGTTAAGGAATAAATGAATAAAGGAAGCAAAGAAGGAAATGAAGAAAAGAAAGACCAAAAGGAGGAAGGGAAGGAATGAAGGAAGGAAAAGAAGGAAAAGAAGGAGGAAAGGATGGAAGGAGGGAGGGAGGCAGGAGAGAAAGAAAGAAGGAAAAGAAGGAAGGAAGGCAAGGAGGGAAGGAAGGAAGGAAGGAAGGAAAGGAAAGAAGCAAAGAAAGAAATAGAGAAAGAAAAAAGGAGGGAGGGATGGAAGAAGGGAGGAAGGAAGGAAGGAAGGAAGGAAGGAAGGAAGCAAGGAAAGGAAAGGAAAGGAAGGAAGAAGGGATGGAGGGAGAAAGGCAGGAGAGAAAGAAGGAAGGAAAAAGGAGGGAAGGAAGGCAAGGAGGGAAGGAAGGAAAGAAAGAAGGAAAGAAAGAAGGAAAGAAATGAAGGAAGGAAGGAAAGAAGAAAGGAAAGAAAGAAGGGAGGAAGGGAAGAAATGAAGTAAGGAGAGAAAGAAGGACAGAAAAAAGGAAAGGAGGAATAAAAGAAAGAAAGAAGGAAGGAAGGAAGGAAGGAAGGAAGGAATGGAATGAAGGCTGAAAGAAAGAGACGTTGTTAACCTGTTCCGGGGGCATCTTTCTGGCGCCTTCTTCGGCAGAGGAGGAATTCAGGGGGTTGCCTTCTCTCCGTGTGATGCCTGGAGACTCTGCCGGCCAAGTCTGGACTCAGGCACACCTGCCGGGAGGAGACATGGAGGGCTTGACACAGGCGTGCAGCCACACACAGACCCCGAGAGACAAGGACATCCCTCCCAGAGCAGGGCAAGGCTCAGGTTTCCTGGGACCTCAAAGTCACCCAGGCTATCCTAATTTTGATGAGAGAGGGATATGAAAAGATCCCAATTGGCCAGGATAATAATAATAATAATAATACTGTTTCCTGTCACCTTCCAGGCAGATCACAACAGTAGTTGGCCAGGACTGGACACAAAATGGCGTCCCCCTGGCTTGCCCCCCCTCAGCCGCCCCTCGGCCTCTTTCCTCCTTCTTGCCTCAGCCAGGTGTCAACCACTTCCTTCCTGCCTCTCTGGGAACCCAACACACCTGGCCCAGATCACCTGTCCGGACGTCTCTCCTGGGACGAACCCTGGGAGGGAGGAGGGGAGGGGGTGTGGGAGGAAGGGCCTGACTCCTCCTGCCCTGGACCGGCCCTCCTCTGGCCAGGCTCAGGCTGAGGGCGCCCCTCTCCCCTCCACAGGGCTGGAGGACCTCTGGACACGGTCTGCCCCGGGAGGCTGGTGGGCCCAGAGTGGGAGGGTTCCAAAGGGTGGGCTGGCTGGAGAGAGAGAGAGAGGTGTGTCAGCAGCCGATTGGCTGAGTGTGCCAGGGGCCAGGGCTCTGATTGGCTGCTGCCTCTGGCTGGCTGCTGAGGCCAACCCTTCCAACTGCCATTCTGCCCTTTGTGAGGATACATGGCTGGCTGCCCACGGCCTTGAAGCCGGATCCTCTGGAGGCCGGAGGCACGTTGGAGTTGCCCACCTCTTGCCCACGAGAGGGAGATATAGTGTCCGTCCCTCCGTCTGTCCATCCCTTTCTCATCTAAATGCAGTCTATTCTATACTGTAGTTTCACGTCTTGTCAGGAGAGAGATTTCCACCTTTTACGAGGAAAGCTCGATGTTGTTATTGTCTGAGTCAAAAATGGAGCCCACGAACAAGCACTTCCCTCCATTTTTTTCCCTGACTGGTTGTGTTTCTTCTTCCAAAAAACCAGACACAGAAGCAGAGCCAGGTCTGTGAGGAAGCATCTCTTTGCCACAGCAGACATTTCCCAGCAGTGCTTTCCCAACTACTGCTAGGACACAAAATGGCGGACGGAAGACAAAATGGCGTCCCCCTGGCTTGCCCCCTCAGCCGCCCCTCGGCCCCTTCCCTCCTTCTTGCCTCAGACAGGTGTCAATCAACCAGGATCCCTGATTCTAAACTGTATTTCACATTGGCATCAACAACCGCCTCCTCCGGGCAAGATGGGGCCTCACCCTGGCCCAGCCAAGCCTTGCCCAAGCAGGAACTCCCCAGCCGTGCTTTCCCAAGGACGGAGGAAGGTGCCAGAACGTTCTGTGGGCGCCCACTGAGCACGCTCAGGACTGGCAGGAGGGCGGGACACAAAATGGCTTCCCTCCTGGCTTGCTCCCTCAGGAGCCTGATTCCCTCAGCTGAGGCCCTCTTTCTTCCTTTCTTTCCTCAGCCAGGTGTCAATCAATCCAATGGAGGTGGGGCCTCTTTCCCAGCCGTGGAAACCCACCCCTCCCCCGTGTCCCTGGTCCCTTCCTTCCTTCCACACGGCCACGTCATCCCTCCACATGACTTGCGTTGAACTGGATTAGAAGAGTCTGCGCGGCTTAATAAATTGGAAGAATTTGTTGAAGTGGCAGGTTTCAAAATTAATAAAAAACAGACAGTTATATTAACCAAAAATATCCCCCCCCCCCCCCAAAAAAAAAAAACCCAAGGAATTATTCAGACCAAACAAGGATTTCAGATCAAAACCAAAATTAAATAATTAGGAATTTGGTTTAACAGCAAAAAAAATTCACAACTTCTCCAAAACAATTACGAGGAAAAATGGGAAAATATAAGAAAGGATTCATCAAATTGGAAACACCCGAACCTCTCGCTTCTCGGCAGGAGAGCAACTTTGAAAATGGATGTTCTGTCCAAATTGTTATACCTATTTCAAAATGTCCCTATAATTCAGAAGGCAAAAATATTTGATCTTTGGAACAAATTTTTATCAAAATTTATTTGGAACGGCAAAAAGCCGAGAATCAAATTCAAGGTTATGATTGACAGAACAAACCGGGGTGCGTTCTGGGCTCCCAAATCTCCAAACAGACTTTGAGGCGTGCGCTCTCACTTGGATAAAAGATTGGATTTTTCTAAAGAACGAAAAAATCCAAATGTTGGAGGGATTCAATGTAAGGGAGGGATGGCACGCCTAGATTTGGGATGACCAAACAAAAATTGAGCGAAGTTTTGGAAATCATGTTATAAGACGTGCTTTAATTAAAGTCTGGAATGAATACACACCAGACTTCGACACAAAAACACTCCTTTGTATTTCATCAATGGACGCAAAGCAAAGGAGGCTTGGAGGGTGGCAAAAATGGCCGACCTATAAAGAGCTATTAGTTGGGGGAAAACCCCAATAATTTAGAATTAAAGTCACAGGAAGATTTCAAACAGGAATACAGTAATTTAACTTGGCTTCAATATCTCCAAATAAGAGATGTCTATAGATAAGACACATTAAAAGGATTTGAAGAAAAAGAAAAATTCTGGGACACATGAATGAAAACAGGAAAATAATTATGACAAAATTATATAACAAACTAGCTGAGCCCGGCACACGTTGTTGTCCCTTATGCCATTATCTGTCTATCTATCTCTATCTATCTCTTTCTGTTTTTCTTTGTCTTTCTATGTCTGTCTATCTCTCTTTCTATGTCTCGCTCTCTGTGTATCTCTACCTTTCTCTGTATCTGTCTGTCTGTCTATCGATCTGTCTCTCTATCTGTATGTATCTCTGCCTTTCTCTATGTATTTGTCTCTTTCTGTCTCTCTCTCACTCTGTCTCTGTTTTTTTCCCTCTGTCTGTCTGTCTGTAGCTCTCTGTCTGTCTGTTTTTCTCTCTATTTCTTTCTCTGTGTGCCCCTGTCTGTGTCTTTCTATGTCTCTCTCTCTCTATCACTCATTCTCTTTCTCTCTCTCTCTCTCTTTGGCTGTCTCTCTCTCTCTCTCTCTCTCTCTCTCTCTCACTGTCTGTGTATCAATCTCCCTATCTCTCTCTCTCTTTCTGTCTGTCTATCTCTCTGTGTCTCTCCAGGCCGTGGATGGAGGGAGGGAGGAGGCGGGCTAAGGAGAAGCCGGCTCGGTTTGTCCTTAGCCCGGCCCCCTCCCTGGCTGCATCCACAGGGCGGCCGCCACTGTTCCGGAACAGCGGCGGCCGTGCCGTGGATGGAGGGAGGGAGGAGGAGGGGCTAAGGAGAAGCCAGCTCGGTTTCTCCTTAGCCCGGCCCCTTCCCTCCATCCACGGCGCCCCCGCCGCTGTTCCTGAGGAGGAGGAGGCGAGGGTGAGTGTTGGCTGCCATGCGCGAACGTTCTAAGCATTCGCGCTGGCAGGGAAGAGGCCGGGATGGGAATTCCCTTGGCGGTTTTTGGGGGCTGGTTTTTGGGGGTGTTGGGAGGTACCTAGGGTCTGTTTTTTGGGCCCTGTTGGTACCTAGGGGTTATGGTTGTATGGGCTGCCGAGTGTAGTGCTTCTGCATGGCATGGTTTAGTTGTCTATGATCGTCAATGCACGACCGTGTCTCCTTTATATATATAGATGACTTGATTGGGAAACAGAAACAGAAGAAGCAAAGAACTGTGTGTTGAATTGGGCTCAAAATATAGGACGCCCAATAAAACTACACGAATGGCAACAAATTTGGACTAAAAAAATTAAAGAAACATATTCATCAAACCTCAAAGAAAATGGGCTGAAATGATGCCATCGGTGGTCCCTGTCCCCCAAAAAACTAAGTGTAATATATACAAATAATGCCAAGATGTGTTGGAAATGGAACTCACAAGTGGGAAGTTTTGACTATTTATGGTGGACTTGCTCGAAAGCCAGAAGTTTTTGGAAAAATATACAAAACTAAACATAAAAAAATTGAAAATAGACATCCCACTCAAACCAGGATTTTTCTTATGAGGTCTTACGGATAAATATCGACTCTAGAACCGGAAGGAGGGTATGGTATTAACCTCTATGGTCACAGCAGCCCGTGTAACGTAGGCCAGGTTTTGGAAACTGGAAAAACCCCAAATCTGGACCAATGGCGAGAGAAACTGTCGGAAAAAAAGAGAGATGGATAAGCTGACGTTGGATTTGAGGCAAAGTCCTGGAAGATCCATTAAACCCCCTGACTGGACAATATTGGACAAATAGAGATTATTGTCACGCTAATTATATAAGAAATCTAAGATACAAAATAGAGAAACGAAGTCAATACGAGAGGGTTTGATTTAAGGAAGCCAACGTTTACGAGGCCTTGTTGATCCTGAGGCTGTGAGGAATTGTGGGGGTCCCAAACACCTGGAGGGAGGGCCCCAGTTGGCCAGGATAATAATAATAATAATAGTAATAGTCCCCCTCAGCTGCCCCTCGGCCTCTTCCCTCCTGGCTTGCTCCCTCAGG
Organism: Anolis apletophallus; assembly: GCA_030556195.1. Taxonomy (NCBI): domain Eukaryota; kingdom Metazoa; phylum Chordata; class Lepidosauria; order Squamata; family Anolidae; genus Anolis; species Anolis apletophallus. The sequence goes on along the minus strand of JARBWK010000003.1, from coordinate 1,657,167 downwards.
AGCCTGATTCCCTCAGCTGAGGCCTCTTTCTTTCTTTCTTTCTTTCTTTCTTTCTTTCTTTCTTTCTTTCTTTCTTTCTTTCTTTCCTCAGCCAGGTGTCAATCAATCCAATGGAGGCGGGGCCTCTTTCCCATCCCTCCACATGGCCTGTCTTGAACTGGATTATAGGAGTCTATAAATGATCAGGGCCAGCTAACACCTCCCAACAAAGGATTCCCCCAGGCAGGAAGCACCCAGGTTTTGAAGCTGCAAGGCTGTTCAATGCTAATCAAGGTGGCCAATGGCAACACTCATACTTGCCTCAAGCAGACAAGGCTTTGTTCCCCCACCCTTGACCACCCAGAGATATAGAAACCCCACTTGCCTCAGGAGAGAATGCTTCTGGAACATGGCTCTATGGTCTGGAAAACTCACAGCAACCCAGACACTAGGCTGTTAGGAATTGTGAGAGTTGAAATCCAAAACAATCAGGCTGTGGTAATCCACGCTCCGTTTACATCCTGTATAGATTACTGCAACGCTCTCTACATGGGGCTGCCTTTGAAGACTGTTCGGAAGCTTCAATTGTTCCAACAGACAGCAGCCAGGTTAATAACAGGAGCGGCACTCAGAGAGCGCACAACTCCTCTGTTGCGCTAGCTCCACAGCTCCAGTCTCCTACCGGGCACAATTCAAAGTGCTGGCTTTAGCCTTTAAAGCCCTAAACAGTTCTGGCCCAGCTTAACTGTCCGAACGCATCTCTCCTTATGAACCATCTAGGTGTTTAAGATTGTCCGGAGAGGCCTTCCTCTCAGTCCCGCCTTCTTCACAGACCCAATTGATGGGGACGAGAGACAGGGCCTTCTCGGTGGTGCCCCCTCGGCTATGGAACGCCCTTCCCAGGGACATTAGATCGGCTTCCTCCCTCCTAACATTTTGAAAGAAAGTCAAGACCTGGCTGTCCGAGCAGGCATTTGCAGAGGCAGTATCACTGTTTATTTAAGATCTGTGGAATAATATGACGATGCAACGGAAAATGATTTTAATGATAAGACGCTGAGAATTGTATTTTATGGTTTTAATTATTAATTGATTACTGTTTTGTATGGATATTGTTTTAACTGTTTTGATTGTATTTTATCTTTGGCCATTAATTGCCATATGTGAACCGCCTTGAGTCGCCTCCGGGCAGAGAAGGGCGGTATAGAAATATAGCAAATAAATAAATAAATCTGACGGAAAACTGGGAGTTGTAGTTTGGTATGGTACTGGCTCTCTTCATCAGGGAAGGCTAAGGACCTTTTAAAACTACAACTCCCGTGATTCTGTGGCACTCAACCTGTGGCAGGGTTTTGGGGGGTGGTTCCAATGTGTCTTCCCTGAATGAAGCAAATGACGCCCCGCTGTGGCTATTCCTTGCGAAATGTCCTCATAAGCCCTTTAATGACCTCTTGGGTCACCTGTCCGAAACTGTCCTTTAAAACCTTCCTGCTACATATATTCGACCTCTGTTTCCACCCAGTGTTATTTATTTCTAAATTTTAATATTCCGCATTCGGCCCGCCCAGAATGGTTTTCATCTGTCGGTTATTGCTTGTGTGTAAGTGTATTGATTGTATTGTTTTATTATTGCTGTTGTGTTGTTGTTATGTGTTATTGGGCTTTGGCCTCATGTAAGCCGCCCCGAGTCCCCTTGGGAGATGGTGGCGGGGTATAAATAAAGTTAATAATAATAATAATAATAGATTGCCCTTTAAGGGGACTCTCCTTGCACTGGCAATTCCCCTTGAAGGCTAATTTCCTTGAAAGCTAGCTAGCTAGCTCCCTCCTGGCCCAAGAAACAAAACCAAACAAAACAGGGGAAAGAGGCCTATTATTTTTCCTTCCTCCCTTTGTCAGGCATGTAAGGCTTTGAAGACTTAAGAGCTACTGAATGAATGGAAGAAAGAAAGAAAGAGGGAGCTGAGCGAAGAGAAAGAACCGGGCCCCAAAGAGAGAGGTGGGACAGGCCAGGAGAAAGAAAAAGGAGTTTCTCCAGCAGGACTTCCTTTCTTTCTCCCTCCGAGGCATCTAGGTTATTTATTATTATTATTATTATTATTATTATTATTATTATTATTATTATTATGTACTTTGCTTCTATACCGCCCCTCTCAGCCCGAAGGCGACTCAAGGCGGTGTACATATGGCAAGGACTGCCCAAGATAAACACATCAACAGTTACCAACGCAATCACATCATATACAAATTGGCAATTAAAATTAAACACAATATCAGCATCTCGTTATTAAATCGATTTCCAAGTACGGCAGCGTCGTTCCTTAGGTCTCGATTAATACTCATACTACATCAGTCAAACAGCCACGTCTTGACCTTCTTGTGAAATGTCAGGAGGGAGGGGGCTGGTCTGATGTCACTAGGAAGGGCGTTCCAAAGCCGAGGAGCCACCACTGAAAAGGCCCTGTCTCCCGTCCCCACCAATTGCGCCTGCAATGCAGGCGGGACCGAGAGCAGGGACTCTCCGGATGATCTTAAACATCTTGATGGTTCATAGGGGGAGATGCGTTCGGACATGTAAGTTGGACCAGAACCGTTAAGGGCTTTAAAGGCTAAAGCCAGAACTTTGAATTGTACCTGGTAGCAAACTGGTAGCCAGTGGAGATGGCGCAACAGAGGAGTTGTGCGCTCCCTGAGTGCCGCTCCTGTTATCAACCTGGCTGCTGTCCGTTGGTCCAGTTGAAGCTTCCGAACAGTCTTCAAAGGCAGTCCCACGTAGAGAGCGTTGCAGTAATCTATACGGGATGTAACGGGAGCATGGACTACCGTGGCCAAGTCAGACTTCCCAAGGTACGGGTGCAGTTGGCGCACAAGTTTTAACTGTGGGAATGCTCCCCTTGTCACTGCCGAAACCTGGTTTGGATCCTCCTCCAGCCTGCCTGCGCTGTGGGCATGGGGCTCAGCCAGCCTCGGAGCCAGAGTGTTGTAGTTGAGCCTGTGGCTCCAGTTACTCATAGTAGTAATGGCTTGGATGGGGTTGCTTCTTCAGCAGCAGACGTCAGTTTAGATTCAGCAGCTGACGTCAGTTTAGATCAGCTGAGACTGAATCCTCAGCTTCTGGCAGCTGTGTGGAGTTAGGAGGGGCTGTGGGTGATAACACTTTAAACAGGAAAAGAGCTTTTCATGGATCAAGTGAGGAAGAAATACAGCAATGTAAAAAGATCCGTCAAAGACTTACAGAGGCCACTGACAAGGACTCCAGTGAGGGGTTTTGTGGAAATGATGGGAGTCAGAGTGAGGGGGATTCATCAGATGAAGAAATAGACTGGGATCAAGTAAAAGAGGTGCAAGCTGTTTGTGAAGCCCCCACTAGCTCTGACACCTGCCTGGGTCTTTCAGATGATTCTGACTGGCCTGAGGGGGAAACTGGATGGGGCACTTTAAGTTTTGGTAACAGATGGAATTCATGGCAACAGAGGCAAGATGCTGCAGGTGTAGGCGATGACAGTGGGGAGTCGTCTGATTAAGGGTGGGTCCTAATTAAGGGCATAATATAAGGTGGGCATTTGGGACCTGGACTTTGTGGCGGGCAAGGTGTTGTTGGGATTTTGTGTTCCTGTATCCAGATCTTGATTCCTGATTTAGATATCCTGACCTTTGAAAATCCTGTTATCTGCTGAACCTGCTGCCGTCACGTTCCTTTTGGCACGGCTTGAATTCCTGTGGACTGAAATTGACTGGCTTTTTGACCCTGGACTGTTTCTATTGATGACTTCTCCTCCCTCGCGTTGAATCTGGTTTTCTGGCTCCTGTTTCCTGTTTCTCCACTGACTGACTTCACGTGACAACATATGGACCGGCCTGAACTACTCTTCTGTCTCCTGCGGCGTTTGTGTTTACCTCCAGCATTTTGGGGTCCTTAATTGGAGATGGTGGGTTTTACAGAGATAAAACCCACTCTCTTTTTTGGCAAGGCTTCTTTGTTTTTCCAGTTTGGGATATTTTTTGAGATTCCTTTTTAGAGCTGACTGTAAGCGTTTTTTGTTCCCCTTCTGTGCCTGAAGCCTGTGCTAATAAACTCTCTTTATCAAACCTTCTACTGGCCTGGCTCTCTAAGTGGCGTCTGTTCGCGACACAGAGCCTTCTCTTTCAGCCTCCCACCCCATAGCCGCTTATAGCTTGACCCGAATATAATATTAATAACAATAATAACTTTTATTTATACCCTGCCACCATCTCTTCAATGGGGACTCGGGGTGGCTTACATGAGGCCAAGAACACAAAAAGGAAAAGTAGTTCCACAAGTACAGAACGCTATCAGGTGGGAGCTAAAGATCAATAGAACAATCCACACTGTCTGATATCATATATCAAGATTCTTATATATTGTATAAGCTCAAAAGCAAAATTCATATAAACATACAAATATAGTCTTTCAGTTAAAGCGAAAACGTCTCAGTCTTTATAAGAAAAAGCCCGGAAGGAAGTAGCTTCAGATAATTACTCACAACTGTTAGTCCCAAAGCAATGGAAGATCAAACAATATAATGCATGTCGATAACAAAATTTCTCCTTATATTGTTTTGTTTTGTAATCCAAATGAAATCAAAATCTTGCTCTTTGACGGTCAACGGTCAGGGGAGTCCGTACGCGACATCGTTTCGCCCGTGGGGGCTTCTTCAGAACAGGGGACTCGATCCCACGGAGAGAAGGAGCATTTTTGTATAATCCAATGTAATATTATAACAAAATATTCAATAGTTTCAATAACAATACATAGGTAAGCTCCCAAAAGGGAACTGATAGGAATGTAATACAGCCATCATACATACCTCCAAAGTAGTCAACACAATAATATCAATGCATCGTAGCAGTAACGTGGCAAATGCCGGTCAAGATCATGGACAAAAACAAAGGCACTACATACAGGAATTAAAAGGTCACAATCCATCTCACAAATGTAGGTAATTAAACCAGTGGTTCATTGAGTGAGAGTCTATCATTAAGTTCCAATGGGGTTTCGCAATTAAGGTTGATTATCCATTTTCTTTCTACTTGCAGTAATCTCCATTTCAGATCCATGCACCAAAAATAATTATAACATTATGGTGAAACAAACCTGATATACAATATAATATTATTTACTTAAAACTATTAATTGAACTGAATAAAATATACAGTTTCTCTTTTTAAAAGCTACTACATTTTTCCACTTCCTCTTCAGTGAGAACATCCCGATGCCTGCAAGAGATGAGCCATGAGCAAAGCACCGCTGGCCCCTTGAGAACTTCTCTCCTGTGTTGACTTGTCCACAGTGCTGGCATTTCTAGGATTTCTCTCCTGTGTGGATTCCCAGGTGACGCTTCAGGTCTCCCTTATGAGCAAAGCCTTTCCCACAGTGCTGGCATTTGAAGGGTTTCTCTCCTGTGTGGACTCTCATGTGACACTTCAGGTCTCCCTTATGAGCAAAGCCTTTCCCACAGTGCTGGCATTTGAAGGGTTTCTCTCCTGTGTGGACTCTCATATGACTCTCAAGGTGTGGCTTCTGAGCAAAGCTTTTCCCACAGTGCTGGCATTTGAAGGGTTTCTCTCCTGTGTGGACTCTCAGATGACTCTCAAGGTGTGGCTTCCAAGCAAAGCCTTTCCCACAGTGCTGGCATTTGAAAAGTTTCTCTCCTGTGTGGACTCTCAGGTGACAGTTAAGGTGTCCCTTCCAAGCAAAGCCTTTCCCACAGTGCTGGCATTTGAAGGGTTTCTCTCCTGTGTGGACTCTCAAGTGACAGTTAAGGTGTCCCTTATGAGCAAAGCATTTCCCACAGTGGTGACACTTGTGGGTTTTGAGATGTCTGGCAAGATGCCGCTTGCGCCCAAGATGGCTCCTGCCCTTCACGCTTGCTCTTGTGGCCCACCAGTTCTCTCCTGTAAAGAAGGACAAGGATAGACAAGCGTGAGTCCCAACTTTCAGGGAGGAAGAACCTTTTGGGGAAACGGGAACGGAGGGAGAAGTGAGGAGTAGTCAGGCCTGCAGAGGACGGAGGGGGAGGGACTACGGCAAAGCGGCAAAAGAAGCAGGCCACCCAATAGGCTGGTCAGAACTGGAAGCGGGAAGGACGGGTCTGCAGGCCAATGGGGTGATGATCGGTTGAGGGGGGCGAGAAGAAGGGAGCTGGGCTGGTAGCCTTGGGCAGTTGTGGCCTTGCTCTTGGGATGACAAGTGGGGACACTCTCCTCTCAGGGCCCCACTTCTGCCTCTCTGTGCGCATATGCTCATCCTTCCCAGAGTATACCCATCCACAAACATGGGCATGCACTTAGGCCAAACCACAGGACCAGTGTGAAGGGGTTGTGGTTACTCTGAAGGACACACGAGTGGACCTGAGAGCCCAGCGCTGCCTGGGAAGCCATTGCTTTCTGGACTCTTGTGGGCCTTCCCAGAGGCACCTTCCAGACCCAGAGAAGGACTGGTTGAGAATGGCTCCCAGTTGCTGGATGGATGTTCCTGGGAAACAAGGACCTGGGCTGAAGAGGACAGGAAAGGAGTCTCATCGCACCCTGGCCGAGGAATGGAAAGGGCCCTGAATCTCCACAGGAAAGTGGGTGTTTGGAAGGTCCTTACGCAGGAAGGTCACGTGCTCGTAGGTCTCCATCATGACCTCCTCGTACAAGGCCCTTTGCTCCTTGCCCAGCAATCTCCACTCCTCCTCCGTGAAGTAGATGGCCACGTCTTGGAAGGTCAAGGTCACCTGCAAGAGAGAAGAGATGCCACTCAGAGAACGGCTTCTCAAACCTGGAGGGGAACTTTGGTGCCTCCCAAAGAGCGACCGGGTTGCTCCAGAAGCCAGGCAAGAGCGGGACACGTTTGAATGGACAAAAATATACATTGAAAACCAAACTACAATTAGACAGAGATAATGAGATGAACTGGTTTCCTTATTTTCAGATTAGAGAAAAATACAAACAAGATGAAAAAATAGGTTTTGAAGATCAATATAATGAACCTGAAGAAGTATTATTGGGCAAAGACCCAAAGTTAGAAGGAAAATTATATTAAATACTGCTGAGATGAGAAAGCAAAGATGAACAAATAAGAAATTATATGAAAAAATGGTCAAAGGATATTGGATATAAAATAAATTCAGACACATGGAGAACAATTTGGAAAAATAATATAAATATATCCTTTTGTCACAAATATAAAGAAAATTGGATTAAAATGATTTAGTCCCAGATAATTTAGCTAAAATGTACAAAAACGCCAAACGTAATTGTTGGAACTGTGGCGAAAATTTTTGGAAAATTTTGGAGAATGATGAATAGAATAATAGAAAAAATAGAAAAATTATTATTTTAAGAAAAAGAAAGAAGGAAGGAAGGAAGGAAAAAAGGAAAGGAAAGAAGGGAAGGAAGGAAGGAAGGAAGGGAAAGAAAGAAGGAAGGAAAGAAGGAAAGGAAAGAAAGGAAGATAGAAGGGAAAAAAGAAGGAAAGACTGAAGGAAGAGATGAAGGGAAGGAGGAAAGAAAGGAAAGAAAGAAAGGAAAAAGGGAGGGAGGGAGGGAGGAGAGAAAGAAAAAAGTTAAGCAGGAAGGAAGGCAAGGAGAGAAGAAAAGAAAAGGAAGGAAGGAAGTTAAGGAATGAAGGAAAGAAGGAAGCAAAGAAGGAAAGGAAGATAGAAATAAAGGAGCAAGTAAGGAAAGGAAGGAAGGAAAAAGGAAGGAAAAAAGACAAGGGAAGGAGGAAAGAAGGGAAGAATGAAGAAAGGAAGGGAGGAAGGAAGGGGGGAAGGAAAGAAAATAGGAAGGAAGAAGAAAAAAAGCAGAATGTGAGGAAGGAAGAAGGAAAGAATGAAGGAAAGACGGTAGGTAAGAAGAGAAGAAGGAAGAAAGGAGGGGAAGGGAAGGAAAGAAAGAAGGAAGGATTGGAAGGAAAGGAAGGAACGGAAGAAGGAAGGAAGGAAAGAAGGAAAGCAGTGAAAGAATATGGAAGGAAGGAAGAAAGAGAAGAAGGAAGGAAGGAAAAAAAAGGAGGAAAAGAAGAAAGAGAAAGAAAGAAAGGGAGGAAGGGAGGAAGGGAGGAAGGAGGGAGGGGGGAGGAAAGAAGGAAGGAAAGAAGGAAGGAAGGAAAAAGAAAGAAGGAAGCAAAGAATGAAAGGATGGAAAGAAAGAAAGAATAAAAGAAGGGAAGGAGGGAGGGAGGACGGAGGAAAGAATGAATGAAGGAAGAAAAGAAGGAAGGAAGGAAAGAAAAAAGGAAGGAAGGAGAGAGGGAGGGAGGGAGGAAAAAAGAAAGTAATGAAGAAACGAAGGAAAGAGAGGAAAGAAAGAAAGAAAGAAGGAATGAAGGAAAGAAGGAAGGAAGAAAGGAATTAAAGAATGGAATTAAAGGAAGGAAAGATAGATTAAAGGAAGGAAGGAAGGAAGGAAGAGAAGAAGGGACGGAGGAAGGAAAGAAGGAAGGGAAGACTGAAGGAGGGAAGGATATAGAAGAAGATGGAAGGAAGGAAATAAAGAAAGGAAAGAAGCAAAGAAAGGAAGAAATAGAGAAAGAAAGGAGGGAGGGAGGGAGGGAGGAAGACAAGGAAAAGAAGGAAGAAGGGATGGAGGGAGGGAGGCAGGAGTGAAAGAAAGTAGGAAAAGAAGAAGGAAGGAAGGCAAGGAGGCAAGGAAAGGAAAGAAGCAAAGAAAGAGAGAGAGAAAGAAAGAGAGGAGGGAGGGAGGGAAGGAAGGGAAGGAAGGGAAGGAAGAAGGGATGGCGGGAGAAAGGGAAGAAGGCAGGAGAGAAAGAATGAAGGAAAAAAGGAGGAAGGAATGCAAGGAGGGAAGGAAGGAAGGAAAGAAGGAAGGAAAGAAAGAAGGAATGAAGTGAAAGAATGAAGTAAGGAGAGAAAGAAAGAAGGAAAGAAAGAAGCAAAGAAGGAAGGAAAGAAAGAAGGAAGGAAAGGAGGAACGAATGAATGAAAGAAGGAACGAATCAAGGATGGAAGGAAAGAAGGAGGAGAAATGAGACTTTTTTAACCTGTTCTGGGGGCATCTTTCTGGCGCCTTCTTCCGCAGAGGAGGAATTCAGGGGGTTGCCTTCTCTCCGTGTGATGCCTGGAGACTCTGCCGGCCAAGTCTGGACTCAGGCACACCTGCCGGGAGGAGACATGGAGGGCTTGACACAGGCGTGCAGCCACACACAGACCCCGAGAGACAAGGACGTCCCTCCCAGAGCAGGGCAAGACTGAGGTTTCCCTGGACGTCAAAGTCACCCAGGCTAGCCTAATTTTGATGAGGGAGGGCCCCAGTTGGCCAGGATAATAATAATAATAGTAATAATGTTTCCTGTTACCTTCAGAAAATCTTCAATAAAAATTATTTAAAGTAAATAAATAAATAAATAAATAAATAAGACCTTGTTGATCCTGAGGCTGTGAGGAATTGTGGGAGTCCCAAACACCGTGAGGGAGGGCTCCAGTTGGCCAGGATAATAATAATAATAGTAATAATAATAATAATACTGCTTCCTGTCACCTTCCAGGCACATTACAAAGGTAAGGACTGGACACAAAATGGCTTCCCTCTGGCTTTTCCCCCTCAGGAGTCTGAGGCCCTCAGCTGCCCCTCGGCCCCTTCCCTCCTTCTTGCCTCAGCCAGGTGTCAATCAACAAGGATCCCCTGATTCTAAACTGCATTTCACATTGGCCTCCACAACCGCCTTCTCCGGGCAAGATGGGGCCTCACCCTGGCCCAGCCAAGCCTTGCCCAAGCAGGAACTCCCCAGCCGTGCTCTCCCAAGGACGGAGGAAGGCGCCAGAAGGTTCTGTGGGCGCCCACTGAGCACGCTCAGGACTGGCAGAATGGACACAAAATGGCAGGCGGGACACAAAATGGCTTCCCTTAGGAGCCTGATTCCCTAAACTGAGGCCTCTTTCTTTCTTTCCTCAATCAATCCAAGTGAGGCGGGGCCTCTTTCCCAGCCATGGAACCCCTCCCCTCCCCCGTGTCCCCGGCCCCTTCCTTCCTTCCACGTCATCCCTCCACACGGCCTGCCTTGAACTGGATTAGTCTGCGCGGCCATCTTGAAGGCCTCGTGGAGAGAGATCAGATTTCGTAAACGCTCCAGGTGACGACTGTCGGTCCCGCCTGAGAAGTCTCTACAGACCAAGGTGTCGTAGTTTCAAAAGCGGCCACAGCGAGCTCAAGGGGCGACTCCCATGCGTTCCCTCCCTCAACGTTCACACAGCCTTCCTGCTCAAGGCCTCGTAGGATCATCCACAAACTACAACTCCCAGGATTCCACAGCATTGAGCGGGGTCAGTGCATTTGGTGCGCAAGAGAATGCTCAAGGCCTTGTGAAACTACAACTCTACAAAAGGATACCAAGGAAGGGGCAATGCTTAATTCTCTGCCAAAGATCCCAAAACTACAATTTCCAGGAATCCACAGCATTACAATCCTAGAATCCTGGAGTTGGAAGAGACCTCGTGGGCCATCCAGTCCAACTCCATGGCCTTCAAAGCACCCCTGACAGATGGCCATCCAGCCTCTGTTTCAAAGCCTCCAAAGAAGGAGCCTCCACCACACTCCCTCCGGGGCAGAGAGTTCCACTGCTGAATGGCTGTCCCAGTCAGGAAGTTCTTCCTCAGGTTTAGGTGGAATCTCCTTTCCTGTCGTTTGAAGCCATTTTTCTGCATCTTAGTCTCCCGGGCAGCAGGAAGGAAGCTTGCTCCGTCCTCCTTAGGACTGACTTCCTCTCACATGTTTATCCATGGCCCTCATAATATCTCCTCTCAGCCTTCTCTTCTTCAGGCTAAACATGCCCAGCTCTTTCAGCCGCTCCTCATAGGGCTTGTTCTCCAGGCCCTTGATCCTTTGGGTCGCCCTCCCCTGGACACTTTCCAGCGTAGAGTCAACATCTCCCTTCAATTGTGGGAAGTTAACGGTGCTCCATGCAGTCAAGTTTGGAGGAGTCTAAGGCCAACGCCAGGCTGCTGCTGCTGCTATGGGGGTGATGGTCCAAGCAGCTCCCTTTCCCAAAGCGTTGGGCCTGAGTGAGCCTTTGGAGAATGGGACCCAGCAGCCGAGGGTTGGGGGATTCTGGGAGTGGTTGGCCCAGGAAAATAACCTTTTCAGAGTCCTGACTTGGGAGGTGAGGTCCCTTCATGCTGGCTGATAGCAGGGGGGGGGGGGGTGTTCTATGAGAGATCATACACACAGGTCCCCCTTTGAAGGTCCAGTCCAGCACTGGTCAGGCTCTCACCTCTGGCCTAATGGTGTTATCGAACAACCGCCAATCCCCCAGGCCTGTTGTCTGACAACCGGGCAAGCCCCGTGGACCGACCACGGGGCAGAGACCGCGAGGGTTCAGTTAACCTGGCGAGCCCGGAGCTACTAGGTCCTCGTACCCTACCGGCCCCCCGTGATCCAATTATGCTCACCAATGCTGCAAGGTAGATGCCACGAAATTGTTTATTCTGCTCAGCTGAGAGGATGCGAACCGCAATACCCTGATTCCCGCAAAGAACGCATGCGTGTACATTCAAAATATTGGTTTTTAAAGGTTACAGAACTGTCAAAACAATTGAATTTCCCGCCTGCCACCTTCCGGGCCGGCTCCGTCAGTGATTGGTCGGAACGTTGAGACCAGCTGATGGGCGGGATGTTGACCGGCTCTGGGGAGCCTATCGGCGCTTACTCCCATTCGCCATCCTAGCCAATCAGGAGTCTGCGGCCATATATGGAATGTCCGGGAAGGGGAGCTCAGACGGAAATCGCTGTCAATATGGCATATGAATAAAACAAAAGAATCCTGGCCAGGTAAACGACCTGGAGTGACACCTGGGAGTGATAGGATTAATGAGATGGTGCGTCATTCTTGAGAATGAAAAGGAAAAGGGAAGAGGCCTGACGATAGTAATTCACTCAACCCTTTGGGTGACAAAAGGGCCTATTTTGGGACACAGCCTGGTTTCCGAGGCCAGGTGTGGCTCCCGTTGTGAAAATAGATATTCAATGTCCAATTTCCAAAGGCAAGTTATGCTTGACGACTCAGACCGGCGAAACTACCTCCGGATCAGGACAGACGTGGAGTTGAAACAAGAGTTCAATTTCCATAACAAGACTCTGACCGGCAGCGCATGCAATGAGAAGGGTGATGGTCCATAAAGATTTGGGATGGGATTTTGGTTACATTCCCTCTTATCAAATACAACAAAACACTTTCAAGGCAGTCTTTTTCTCAACGAGGGCAAAAGGGAAGGGAAGAGGTTACAGGGGGTCAAGGGAGACATGGGAACAATATTATACAGATGCACAGATACAGGGATGAACCTTTATTATGATTTCTGCTTTCCTGATGTCATCCCAAACACAAACAGATATGGCCCCCCCTGCTTCATAGGCCAATTCCTTTCTCAAAGCTTTTCTTTCTGAGCCCAGAGACGTCCCAAGAGTGAGGGAGATGAGAATAAAGATAAAGAATGTAAAGCAAAAACAAGTTCCTTTCCTCCCTTCGGGGGTCCCGAACCCGGGATTCCCGTCCCAACCGGCCTTGGCCCTGCCGCTTGAGCTACTGCGTCTTTCCCTTGGACGCAGCTCTCCTCGCAGTCTTAAGGCGCCCGGGAAGCGGGAGGAGAGAGAAAAAATATATATATAAATGCAGGAAAAATAGGGAGAAAGTCAGAAAGAGAAAGAACCCTCTAGGACAGACTCAGCGGGGCTTAGGGGGAGGATGTGTGGGTTTCCACCCGGGAACAGGCGTGCGTGCTGAAGTTGGGACTTGTTCACTCGCGGAACGACCTGCGGCTTGAGAACTGTTGGCCTCGACAACAATGGCTGGAGGATTCTGTGCATGGTTCTCTCCCAACACGTACTTTTTCTGTGCTCTGGCCCGTGCCATTCTGCTCCTCGGCTGTGGCTGATGTTGGGGGCACTCTAGGGGTGGCCTTCCCCCAAAGGAACTCTTTGACCGCGTTGTCCATCAGTGGTCAGCCAGCCTTCCTCTCTGGCCGCCCTGCATCATGGCACTGACCAAGGGGGGATGGGGGTGTCTCAATCTGCAGAAGCACCGCGAGATCCAGCAGCAGATCGTGCTTCTGCGCAATGAGGAGACCACGGAGCTGCGGGAGACGCTCACCTCTTTGCAGCAGGAAGTGGAGATCAAGACCAAGCACATGGACAACGTCAACAGAAAGGAGGAAACCAGGGAAGTGAACAAAATCTGGATTCTGCCCCACAGAACGGAGCCTTGTGTGTTTGCCTTGTGTGTGTGCCCTGAGGCCTCCCTTGCTGCGACTGAGCGACCACCATCTTGGCTTCCTTATTTCTTGTGAAGACAACGACCACCATCTTGGGTCCTCCAGCATCTCCTCATCTTGATTTGATATGTTTGTTTTTTGTTTTTGTTTTTATTTTACTTTATTTTGTGTTTCATACTATTCTTTTCACCCTCCCCCTTCTTTTGTCCAAGTCTTGCTGTGTTTAAAAATAATTCTATAAAAAATTATTTATTTAAATAAGTAATTTTATTTTGTTCAAATAAATAATGTTATTTATTATTTTATATAATAATATAATATAACTATATATGATATAATATGTTATATTACATTATAATGTAATATAATATAGTGTCAATATATTGTATTATGTTATAGTATATTAATTGTAATATAATGTGTTTTTATAATAATAATATATGATATAATGTTATGTTATATTACAATGTCAATATATTATAATATAATTATTATAGCGTAATATAGTATAGGATAGTTATGATATAATATATTACAATATGAGTTTGGTATAATGCTTCTCTTCTAGGCCTGGTGTCAGGAATTGTGGGAGTTGAAACCCAAAACAATCTGACAGGAAACTGGGAGTTGTAGTTTGGAATTGTACTGTCTCTCTTCGGCAGGGAAGGCTATGGACCTTGTAAAACTACAACTCCTGTGATTTCTGTGGCACTGAGCCTGTGGTTGGGGATTTTGGGGGGGGGGGGTGCTTGTTTCCCCTTGAAGGAGCCCCTCCTTGCCCTGGCCATTCCCCTTGAAGGCTGGCTGGCTCCCTCGTGGGCTGGGAAACGCGGCCTGCATTCGAGTACAGACCGGACTTCTCCCTTTCCAAGGCCGGCTTGAGTAGCCCTGAGTCAGGAGAGAGGCCGCGGGCCTGGTCTCACCTGGGAAAGGTGTGCTGGGTCCGGGGGCCTTTCCTGAGAAGGAAGGAAGGAAGGAAGGAAGGAAGGAAGGAAGGAAGGAAGGAAGGAAGGCCCCTCTCTCCACCCCTCGTCCCCACCAGACGCCCTTGTGATGGAGGCCAGGCCGATCTTGGAGCCCAAACAGGACTCACCCAGGAAGGGGAGGCTGGAAATGGACCGCTAATGGCCAAGGGTCACTGAGCCCAAGGAAGGCTTCCTCCACGTTGGCCTGACAACCGCCTTCTCTAGGCAAGATGGGGCCTTGCCAAAGAGGAGCTGGCCAGCTGCGCTTTCCCAAGGACGGAGGAAGGTGCTAGAACTTTCTGTGGGCACCCACTGAGCATGCCCAGGACTGACAACAATGGATACAAAATGGTGGGCAGGACACAAAATGGCATCCCTCCCCTGGCTTGCTCCCTCAGCTGAGACCCTCCTTCTTTCTTTCTTTCTTTCTTCCTTCCTTCCTTTCTTTCTTTCTTTCTTTCTTTCTTTCCACAGCATTAGAATCCTAGAATCCTGGAGTTGAAAGAGACCTCGAGGGCCATCCAGTCCAACTCCATGGCCTCCAAAGCACCCCCGACAGATGGCCATCCGGCTCTGTTTGAAAGCCTCCAAAGAAGGAGCCTCACTCCACCACACTCTGGGGCAGAGAGTTCCACTGCTGAACAGCTCTCCCAGTCATGTTCAGGTGGAACCTCCTTTCTTTCATGCGGTTTGAAGCCATGGCTCCACTGCGTCCTGGTCTCCAGGGCAGCCGAAAGGAAGCCTGCTCCCTCCTCCCTAGGACTGACGTCCCCTCACATGTTTATACATGGCCCTCATCATGTCTCCTCTCAGCCTTCTCTTCTGCAGGCTAAACATGCCCAGCTCTTTAAGCCGCTCCTCACAGGGCTTGTTCTCCAGACGCTTGATCCTTTGAGTCGCCCTCTTTCTCTGGACACGTTCCCGCTTGTGAACATCTCCCTTCAAATATAGTAATATATAAACCCAATATTGTGCTATGGTAATAATACATTATATTGTATTTACACATTACATGTCAGCCACTCTGAGTCCCCCTCAGGGTGGAAGGGTGGCACATAAATGGCATAAATATATAAATAAACAATTTCGTAGAATTACACCACAGCAGTGACAGCGGAGTAATAAAGATAATATAATAATATATAATATAATATAGTGTTACATTGCATTATGATTTGATATAATATAATGTCAATATATTGTATTTAACTGCTTATTGCCTGTATTTTACTGTGCCCTTCGGCTCCTGTAAGCCGCCGCAAGCCTCAGGGAGTCGGCGGCATAGAAGCCCGAATAATAAATAAATAAATATAATAATTGTAATGTAATAATAATAATAATAATAATAGTATGGTATGTGGAATATGCATTTGGTATTGGTGGTGTTGTATTGTAACACAGTATAATACTGCCAATGATAATGTGATACAATAATTATATCGTAATATTATAATTCGTATATTTGTATTACATGCAATATTGCTAACAATATTGCAATATGTTGTAATGTTAATTGTTGTTTTGTTATCGAACAGCTGCCAATCCCTCAGGCCGGCTGTCTGACAACCGGGCAAGTCTTGTGGACCGACCACAGAGCAGAGCCCGCGAGGGTTCAGTTAACCTGGCGAGCCAGGAGCGGTTAGGCCTCGTAATCTACCCGCCTCCCTTGGACCCAATTATGCTCACCAATCTGTTAGGTAGATGCCACGAAATTGTTTATTCTGCTCAGCTGAGTAGGATGCGACCGCAAATTCCCTGATCCCGCAAGGACGCATGCATATACATTCAAAACATTGGTTTTTAAAGGTTACAGAACTGTCAAAACAATTGAAATTCCCGCCCACTTCCTCCTGGCTGATCGGCTGATGATTGGTCGGACCAGCTGATGGATGGGGTGTTGGCCGGCTCTGGGGAGCCTATCAGCGCTCACTCCACTTGCCGGCTTTGGCCAATCAGAGTCTGTGGCCATATGGAGTTCCAGGAAGGGAAGCTTAGACGGAAATGGCTGTCAATATTGGCATGTGGATATAACAAAAGAGTCCTAGCTAGGTAAACGACCTTAAATGACACCTGGGAACGATAGGATTAATGGATTTGAGGATGAATGGGAAAGGGAGGAAGAAAGCTTGATGACAGAAACTCACTCAAGCTTTTGTGTGACAGGGGGCCCTATGTGTGAGATGTTGACTAGGTTCGAGGCTAGCCACATTCCCGCTGTGAAGACAAATAACACCATGGCCTTCAAAGCACCCTTGACAGATGGCCATCCAGCCTCTGTTTAAAAGCCTCCAAAGAAAGAGCCTTAACCACACTCCAGGGCAGAGAGTTCCACTGCTGAACAGCTCTGTCTCACAGTCCGGAAGTGCTTCCTCAAGTTCAGGTGGAATCTCCTTTCCTGCAGTTTGAAGCCATGGTTCCACTGCATCGTAGTCTCCAGGGCAGCAGAAAGGAAGCTTGCTCCCTCCTCCCTTGGACTGACTTTCCCTCACGTGTTTATACATGGCCCTCATCATGTCTCCTCTCGGCCTTCTCTTCTTCAGGATAAACATGCCCAGCTCTTTCAGCCACTCCTCATAGGGCTTGTACTCCAGACCCTTGATCCTTTGAGCCGCCCTCTTTCTCTGGACGCATTCCAGCTTTGCAATATCTCCCTTCAGTGGTGGTGCCCAGAATTGGACGCAAAACATCTAATGCATGTAAAGGTGCCCATCTTGTGTGTCCGTCCAGTGTTCTGCCAAGTAGTTGCAAGAGGAAGAAGGAGCACCAAGCTCAACCTGGCCAGGACCCCCTTCCACCTGGACATGGATGTCCTCCCTGCGAAGGAAAGGACATGCAGGTCAAGACGAGGTCTCTACCGTCACCTCTGGACCCTCCACCCAGATTGTGCACTTGGAAGGCCATCCTACTTCGATACGAGGGACCACCAGTGATGGTGATGAGGAGGAGGAGGAGGAGGAGGAGGTTGCGCGTGGGAGAGATGGCAGGCAGCCTTCCTTCTTCCTGGGGATTTGACTCTGTGTGTTCCTGCTTTGCAGGGGGTCAGACTGGATGTCCCTTGGGGCCTCTTCCAGCCCCGGGTTCTTTGGTCTGATGATTCAGTGAAGCTCAAGGTCAATGACTCAGAAGCCACTCCATCCAGGTCCCTTCTGCCAGGTAGGAAGACACCACCAAAGCCCTCCTGAGAGGTGGCCATGCGGCCTCTGCCGAACTTCTCCCCTGAGGGAGGCCTGACCCCTTCCCAGGTGGTCCACCCACTCTCACACAAGCCTTCTCGCCAAGGAGTCCTTCCGGATATTGAAGGAGAGTCCGTTCCCTTGTCCTTTGGACCCATTGATCCCTGTCTCTGGAGCAGCAGGACACACGCCGGCTCCCTCTCCTCACGACATCCCTTCAGGTATGGACCCCACACTCGATGGATCTGAGGTCATCATCATCATCATCTCCCCGTTTCTCTATCTTAAACAGTCTCCAAAGTGCCTTGGTCTCAATGACTGGACTTCCCAACGGCAGAGGCGGCCTTCTTCTCCCATTAAGAGGCATCAAGGGGGAAACTGGGTCAGAAATCAAGAGACTGGGGGATTTCCTCAAAGGTCTCTTTGGAGCCCGGGGGCCGAACCCTGAAGCCAGAGCACTTCCCTGCCGAAAGAGCGGCCATTTGGGTCAGGGTCAAAACCAGTGCAGTCCCACCATGTCCACATCTCAGGGTCTTGATCTCTCCATCCATCCATCCATCCAAACCCAGCCCAGTCTCGTAACATCCGCTTGGCACCTTCTGGCACCTTCCTCCTCTTCCTCCTCCTCCTGCCCTGGGTTCGGTGGCACTTTCACGCTCCAGATACTTCCAGGCAGGCAGGCAATTCGCAGAAAGGTCATCCGGGTCTAAAGCTGGAAGGAAAGGAAGCCTGGCTTCCCGCAACAAGGAAACGGCTCCAGGTTGGTTTGCAGGCAGCGATCCCCAGGTCCATCCCACAGCTCACCTCGGCCTTGACAGACACCTGCTTCTCACAACTCACCAGGTCCGTGTGGCCTGAAATCCCTTCTCCTTCCCAAGCCAGAGCTCTCCCCCTGCCATTCCTTCCGGTCGGGGTTTGAGCAACACACGGCCGGGAAATAAGATGGGGAAACGCAGCCCAGAAGAGGTCAAAGGGCAGCACAGGAAGATCTGGCCCATCTCAATGAATCAAAGTGTCCAGGGGCAGATGGTGGAGCAGAGGATGCAATAAAGGGAACACAGCACAAAACCGGGAAGAGCAATATCTGGTCCATCTCAAGGCATTCAAGGCCCTAAAGCCAGGCAAACTCCATCCAAGGGGATTAAGAGGACGAGCAGAAGTCCTTTTCCTCATCCTTGAGAAATCCCGGAGAAAAGGAGATGTTCCAGCAGAACGGAAGGAGGCAAATGTGGTCCCCGTCTCCAAAAAAGGTCAGAAAAGATGCATCTCCTCCAGCCATGGGCAAACTTTTGCCCTTCCTCCAGGTGTTTTGGATGGCCAAAGTTGGCCCATGCCTGTTGGAGATGGAGAACACTGACCAAGATGTATTTTGGTATATTTTATCTCCTGATACTAGAAATGTCACCGGATTTCCTACATTAGCTCTAGTTTTTGAGATACATAACTTATGCCATAAGTCTGCTCGCGCATAGAACACCCTGATAACCTTCTCTGAGAAACTAAAGAGAATGAGATCTCTCCAATGCGGTTTTCCGAATCAGAGCCCCAAAGAATCCCAGGAAGAAGCCTAGAAACCAAGACACCAAGACCTGTGTTTGTTGTCGCTGGGCTATGTAATCAGGCCTTCTGTGCTTTGATTTGGGTTTGATATGCTTTTGGATCCTGGATTGACCTTGTGTTTCAAAGGAGGCAGCGGTGGCGGCATTCCCACCAATCCTGCCCGGTCGTTGGCCCAGAGCCAAGAAGGAAGGTGTTAAGGCCCTCAGACCCAATCATAATGCAAATGGAGTGCTGGAGTTCAGCCTGTGATTCGTTTCAGGATCAGGGTGCTTTGGATGTGGGGAATGATGTACATGAGGCTCAAGATGGCAGTGGTTTGGTCGGTGATATTGATGCCGAGAATGAGAGAGAGAGAGACGCCTGTTCAAAGTGTAGCCGGAAATTAGTCCAAACAGAGAAGCCGAGCAATGCTTTTGGCGTTCTGCCAGGCTTCAACAGAGAAAGATAAGGACCACTCAAGGAAAGCGAAACCAGTTTCTGAGTGCTTGGGAAGGTTTAAAAGGGGTCCAAGCATGGAAATTTTTTTGATATTCCTGCAAAATCTCATCTCTAAAACTTTTCTTGACAACATAAATAATCACACCTCTTGTCTCTTTTCCGTGGCCAACTCTTCTATTTGTGGATCTGAAAACTCTCTCCGCCTTCTATCTCCAGTTCAGTCTCATGTCAGAGGTGTTGGATGGGCAGCAAAGGACACAAAAGGCTTCAGAGAATTCAAAGATTTATTGGATGAAAACATGTGTGAAAAACACTCTTAAAACATGTGCCTTGCAGCAAAAACAGCACCAAAAATAATTATAACATTATGGTGAAACAAACCTGAGAGGAAATATAATATTATTTTCTTAAAACTAATTATTGAACTAAATAAAACATACAGTTTCTCTTTAAGAAAAGCAACTACATAACTCCACTTCCTCTTCAGTGAGAACATCCCGATGCCTCCAAGAGATGAACCAGGAGCAAAGCACCGCTGGCCCCTCGAGAACTTCTTTCCTGTGTTGACTCCCAGGCGAGCTCAAGGCCTGCCTTCCACACAAAGCCTTGTCCACAGTGCTGGCATTTCTAGGGTTTCTCTCCTGTGGGGACTCTTAGATGACGCTTCAGGTCTTCCTTCTGAGCAAAGCCTTTCCCACAATGCTGGCATTTAAAGGGTTTCTCTCCCGTGTGGCTTTTCAGGTGACTCTCAAGGTTTCCCTTCTGAGCAAAGCCTTTCCCACAATGCTGGCATTTGTAGGGTTTCTCTCCTGTGTGGACTCTTATGTGGAACTTCAGGCCTGGCCTCTGAGCAAAGCCTTTCCCACATTGCTGGCATATGAAAGGTTTCTCACCTGTGTGGACCCTCAAGTGACACTCAAGGATTGTCTTCTGAGCAAAGCCTTTCCCACAGTGCTGGCATAAGAAGGGTTTCTCCCCTGTGTGGACTCTCAGGTGACGGTCAAGGTGACCCTTCTCAGCAAAGCCTTTCCCACAGTGCTGACACTTGTGGGTTTGGAGACTCCTGGCAAGATGCCGCTTGCGCCCAAGATGGCTCCTGCCCTTCACGCTTGCTCTTGTGGCCCACCAGTTCTCTCCTAGAAAGAAGGACAAGGATAGACAAGCGTGAGTCCCAACTTTCAGGGAGGAAGAACCTTTTGGGGAAACGGGAACAGAGGGAGAAGTGGAGAGTAGTCAGGCCTGCAGAGGACGGAGGGGGAGGGACTACAGCAAAGCGGCAGAAGAAGCAGGCCACACAATAGGCTGGTCGAAACAGGAAGCGGAAAGGACAGGTCCGCAGGCCAATGGGGGGGTGGTCGGTTGAGGGGGGCGCGAAGAGGGGAGCTGGGCTGGTTTCCTTGGGCAGTTGTGGCCTTGCTCTTGGGATGACAAGCAGGGACACTCTCCTCTCAGGGCCCCACTCCTGCCTCTCTGTGCGTATATGCTCATCCTTCCCAGAGTATGCCCATCCACAAACATGGGCATGCACTTAGGCCAAACCACAGGACCAGTGTGAAGGGGTTGTGGTTACTCTGAAGGACACACGAGGGGACCTGAGAGCCCAGCGCTGCCTGGGAAGCCATTGCTTTCTGGGCTCTTGTGGGCCTTCCCAGAGGCCCCTTCCAGACCCAGAGAAGGACTGGTTGAGAATGACTCCCAGTTGCTAAGGGGAACCCCTGGATGTTCCTGGGAAACAAGGGCCTGAGCTGAAGAGGACATGAAAGGAGTCCCATCGCACCCTGGCCGAGGAATGGAAAGGGCCCTGAATCTCCAGAGGAAAGGGGGTGTTTGGAAGGTCCTTACGCAGGAAGGTCACGTGCTCGTAGGTCTCCATCATGACCTCCTCGTACAAGGCCCTTTGCTCCTTGCCCAGCAATCTCCACTCCTCCTCCGTGAAGTAGATGGCCACGTCTTGGAAGGTCAAGGTCACCTGCAAGAGAGAAGAGATGCCACTCAGAGAACGGCTTCTCAAACCTGGGGGAACTTTGGTGCCTCCCAAAGAGCGACTGGGTTGCTCCAGAAGCCAGGCAAGAGCGGGACGTGTGTGACTCTTCTCCCGTTTCCCTTTGAGGAGGAGTACATGAGGGAAAAGACCAGAGTTCAGTCTGGAGTCCTGATGAACTAGATGTCATACGTGAAAGGAGACTTCATGTGGCATGTGGGGGCTCTTCCCCATAGGTCTTCCCCATCTGCATTACGCATGGGGAGAACTCTGGGGCCGAGGGTGGGATTTGCAGCCTAGACAGTCAAGGCCTTTCACGGAAAGAGACTCTTCCCACCCTTGACGTGAAGGTAAGGCAACCACAAACTCCATCCTTGGCAAGGACTGCCTTCCATGGAGCGGAAAACACCAGCTCTCCCAGTCAAGGAAGGAAAGGGTCTTTTACAGCCCTGCCCCAAACCCAGGAGTCCAGTCCTTCTGCCCTCGGGAGGAACTGATGGCGGCCCCTTTTCCAGACCCCTCCCAAGGGCCCTATCGGAAGGAAGGAAGAGAGAAGTGAAGGAAGGAAGAAGGGAAGGAAGGGAAGGGAAGGAAGGACGGAAGGAAGGAAAGAAGGAGGAAAGGAATGGAAGGAAGGAAGGCAGGAAGGAAGGGAGAAATGAAGGGAGGAAGGAAGAAAGGAAGGAAGGAAGGAAGGAAGAAGGAAAGGAAGGGAATGGAGAAGGAAAGAAAGGGAAGGAAGATGAAAGGAAGGAAAGGAAGGGGAAGACAGAAAGAAGGAAAGGAGGGGAGGGGAGGGGAGGGGAGGGGAGGGGAGGGAGGGAGGAAGGAAGGAAGGAAGGAAAGAAGCCAAAGAATAAAAAAGGAAGGAAGGAAGAAGGAAGGAAAGAAAGAAGGAAAGGAAAGAAAGGAAAGAAAAAAAGAAAGAAGGAAGGAAGCAAGGATGGAAAGAAGGAAAGGAAGGAAAGGAAGAAAAAAGGAAGGAAAGAATGAAGCAAAGAAGGATAGGAAGGAAGGAAAGGAAGACCGAAAGAAGGGTAGAAGAAAGAGAAGAAGGAAGGAAAGAAAGACAGAGAATGAATGAAAGAAAGAAAGAAAGAAAGAAAGAAAGGAGGGAGGACAGGAAGGAAGGAAGGAAGGAGGGAAGAAGGAATGAAGAGAAGAAGTTAGGAAGGAAAAGAGGGAGGGAGGGAGGAAAGGAAAGGAAAGAAAGAGAAAGAAAGACGGAGAGGAAGAGAAAGAGAAAGGAAGGAAGAAAGGAAGAATGGAAGGAAAGAAAGAAAGGAGGAAGGGAAGAATGAAAGAAAGAAGGAAGTTAGGAAGAGACAAAGGTAGGAAGGAAGGAAAGAAAGGAAAGCAAGAAAGGAAGAAAGAGAAAGACAGAAAGAATGGAAATAGGGAGGGAGAGAGGGAGGGAAAGGAAGGAAGAAGGGATGGAGGGAGGGAGGAAAGAAAGAAGGAAAAATGGAAAGAAAGAAAAATAAAAAAGGGAGGGAAGGCAAGGAATGAAGGAAGGAAAGAAGGAAGGAAGGAAGGAAGGAAGGAAGGAAGGAAGGAAGGAAGGAAGGAAGGGAAGAAGGAAGGGAAAGAAGGGAGGGAGGGAGGAAACAGACTTTGTTAACCTCTTTCAGGGCCATCTTTCTGGCGCCTTCTTCCGCAAACGGGGAATTCACTGGGTTGTCTTCCATCCGTTTGATGTCTGGAGACTCTGCCGGCCAAATTTGGACTCAGGCACACCTGCTGGGAGTAGAAATGGAGGGCTTTACACAGGTGTGCTGTCACACACGGACCCCCAAGAGACAAAGACATCCCTCCAGGAGCAGGTCAAGCCTGAAGTTTCCCTAGACGTTAAAGTAACCGAGGGTATCCTAATTTTGATGAGGGAGGGCCCCAGTTGGCCAGGATAATAATAATAATAATAATAATAATAATAATGTTTCCTGTCACTTTCCTGGCAGATCACAACACTAAGGACTGGCCACAAAATGGCTTTCCCTTGCCTTGCCCCCCTCAGCTGCCCCTCGGCCTCCAGCCAGGTGTCAATCAACCAGGACTCCCTAAACCAGTGGTTCTCAACCTGTGGGTCCCCAGGTGTTTTGGCCTACAACTCGCAGAATTCCGAGCCAGTTTACCTGCTGTTCGGGTTTCTGGGTGTGGGAGGCCAAAACATCTGGGGACCCCCAGGTTGAGAACCACTGCCCTAAACTGTATTTCACACTGGCCTCAACAACCGCCTTCTGCGGGCAAGATGGGGCCTCACCCTGGCCCAGCCAAGTCTTCCCGGAGCAGGAACTGGCCAGCCGTGCTTTCCCAAGGACTCAGGAAGGTGCCAGAACTCTTATCTTCACCCTCCCCTTCTTTTGTCTACGTCTTGCTGTGTTTAAAATAATTCTATAAAAATTATTTATTTAAATAAGTAATTTTGTTTTGTTTAAATAAAAAATGTTATTTATTATTATATATAATAATATAATATAACTATATGATATAATGTAATGTTGTATTAATATAATATATTATAGTGTTAATATATTGTATTAAATTATAGTATAATAATTGTAATGTAATGTATTATTTTATTATAATAATAATATATGATCTAATGTTATGCCTGGAGTCAGGAGAGAGGCTGCTGGGGAAGGCATTCTGGGCCTGGGGGACTCTCCTGAGAAGGGAGGGAGGGAGGGAGGGAGGCCCTCTCTCTCCGCCCCTCGTCCCCGCCATCTTAGAATAGTCATTTCCCTTGCGATGGACGCCTGGCCAATCTTGGAGCCCAAAGAGAACTGACCCAGGAGGGGAGGCTGGAAAAGGGCCGCTAATGGGAAGCCCAGGGAAGGCTTCTTCCACATTGGCCTGACAACCACCTTCTCCAGGCAAGATGGGGCCTTGCCAAAGAGGAGCTGGCCAGCCGTGCTTTCCCAAGGACTGAGGAAGGCGCTAGAACGTTCTGTGGGCGCCCACTGAGCACGCTCAGGACTGACAGAAATGGACACAAAATGGCGCCCCTCCCCCTGGCTTTCTTCCTCAGGAGCCCGATTGTCTCAGCTGAGGCCCTCTTCCTTCCCTCCTTCCTTCCTTCCTTCCTTCCTTTCCTCAGCCAGGTGTCAATCAATCCAATTGAGGGGGGGGCTCTTTCCCAACCAACAGAAGCCCACCCCTCCCCCGTGTCCCAGGCATTGAATGGTCCATGTTTTTGGCCCCATCAATTTAGTTGGTCTGAGCTGTGATTTCCTTCTCTCTTCAAATAAGGCCAAAGGGTGAAAGGTTTTCTTCAAGACATTTCCCCCTCGAAGCACCATTTTGTATTTACGTCAAGCAGGAGGAGGCCTCCCGGTGTTCACGGGCTTCCTACTTGACATACGTCACCAGAGCTCCCCCAATTTCCCCTTTATTTTGAAATGTTTGACACAAAATGGCTTCCCTCCTGGCTTGCCCCCTCAGCTGCCCCTCGGCCTCTTTTCCTCACATTGAACTGGACACAAAATTGTGGACGGAAGACAAAATGGCTTGCCCCTCAGCTGCCCTCGGCCTCTTTTCCTCAGATTGAACTGGACACAAAATTGTGGACGGAAGACAAAATGGCTTGCCCCCTCAGCTGCCCCTCGGCCTCTTTTCCTCAGATTGAACTGGACACAAAATTGTGGACGGAAGACAAAATGGCTTCCCTCCTGGCTTGCCCCCTCAGCTGCCCCTCGGCCTCTTTTCCTCACATTGAACTGGACACAAAATTGTGGACGGAAGACAAAATGGCTTCCCTCCTGGCTTGCCCCCTCAGCTGCCCCTCGGCCTCTTTTCCTCACATTGAACTGGACACAAAATTGTGGACGGAAGACAAAATGGCTTGCCCCCTCAGCTGCCCCTCGGCCTCTTTTCCTCAGATTGAACTGGACACAAAATTGTGGACGGAAGACAAAATGGCTTGCCCCCTCAGCTGCCCCTCGGCCTCTTTTCCTCAGATTGAACTGGACACAAAATTGTGGACGGAAGACAAAATGGCTTCCCTCCTGGCTTGCCCCCTCAGCTGCCCCTCGGCCTCTTTTCCTCAGACTGAACTGGACACAAAATGGTGGACGGAAGACAAAATGGCTTCCCTCCTGGCTTGCCCCCTCAGCTGCCCCTCGGCCTCTTTTCCTCAGACTGAACTGGACACAAAATGGTGGACGGAAGACAAAATGGCTTCCCTCCTGGCTTGCCCCTCCGCTGCCCCCCTCGGCCTCTTTTCCTCAGATTGAACTGGACACAAAATTGTGGACGGAAGACAAAATGGCTTCCCTCCTGGCTTGCCCCCTCCGCTGCCCCTCGGCCTCTTTTCCACAGATTGAACTGGACACAAAATTGTGGACGGAAGACAAAATGGCTTCCCTCCTGGCTTGCCCCCTCCGCTGCCCCTCGGCCTCTTTTCCTCAGACTGAACTGGACACAAAATGGTGGACGGAAGACAAAATGGCTTCCCTCCTGGCTTGCCCCCTCCGCTGCCCCTCGGCCTCTTTTCCTCAGATTGAACTGGACACAAAATTGTGGACGGAAGACAAAATGGCTTCCCTCCTGGCTTGCTCCCTCAGAGGCCTGATTCCCTCAGCTGAGGCCCCTCGTCCTCTTTTCCTCAGCCAAGTGTCATGTTAATCAACCAGGACAGAGGCAAGTGTGGCCGTGTCTCTCGTCCCTGCCAGACGCATTTGACCTGTTGACGGGAGCGAGAGCAGGGCCTCCCCGGATGATCTTAGCTTTCGAGGTGGGACGTAGAGGTGGATGCGTTCGGACAAGTAAGCTGGGCCAGAACCGTTTAGAGCTTTTTAGGTCAACACCAGCACTTTGAATTGGGCTCGGAGATGGGCTGGCAGCCAGTGGAGCTGGCATAACAGGGGGGTGTATGCTCCCTGTATGTCACCCCGGTTAGTAATCTGGCCGCCGACCGTTGTACTAGTTTCCGAACCGTCTTCAAAGGCAGCCCCACGTAGAGCACATTGCAGTAGTCTAGTCGAGATGTAACAAGAGCGTGGACTACTGTGGCCTAGTCAGACTTCCCAAGGTATGGGCGCAGGTGACGCACAACTCTTAATTGTGGAAAAGATCCTCTGGCCACGGCCGACACCTGGGGTTCCAGGCTCAGCAATGAGTCCAAGATCACTCCCAAACATGCCCAGCTCTTTAAGCCGCTCCTCACAGGGATTGTTCTCCAGATGCTTGATCCTTTGAGTCGCCCTCTTTCTCTGGACATGTTCCTGCTTGTGAACATCTCCCTTCAAATATAGTAATATATAAAACTAATATTGTGCTATCGTAATAATATAATATATTGTATTTACACATTACTGTACATGTAAGCCACTCTGAGTGCCCTTCGGGGTGAGAAGGGCGGCAGATAAATGTCGTAAATAGATAAATAAATTAAATTCGTAGAATTACTCCATGGCGGTGACCGTGGAGTCAATCCAGCCTCTGCTTCAAAGCCTCCAAAGAAGAAGCCTCACTCCACCACACTCCGGGGCAGAGAGTTCCACTGCTGAACAGCTCTCCCAGTCATGTTCAAGCGGAACATCCTTCCTTTCCTGCCGTTTGAAGCCATGGCTCCTCTGTGGCTCCTCCGAGTCTCCAGGGCAGCAGAAAGGACGCTTGTGTCAGCGTTTAGCATGAGTAGCCCATAGAGTAACTCCAGCCCTTGTAACTCCAAGTGAGATGAAATAGCTCACAAGAGGAAAACACAGGAGTCTTCTTCAGCTTTACGTAAGATCAGGCACTGTACCCGAAGACTGGAGGGAGGCAAATGTAACTCCGATCTTCAAGAAAGGATCCAGGGGTGATCCAGGAAATTATAGGCCAGTTAGTCTAACCTCAGTTCCAGGCAAAGTGATGGAAACCATTATTAAAGAAAAATTACTAAGCACATAGAAGAACAGGCATTGCTGAAGGAAAATCAACATGGTTTCTGCAAAGGCAAATCATGTCTTACTAACTTGATAGAATTCTTTGAGGGTGTAAATAAACACATAGAGAAAGGGGACCCAGTCGATATTGTTTACCTTGACTTTCAAAAGGCTTTTGACAAAGTCCCTCACCAAAGGCTCCTAAATAAGCTCTTCAGCCATGGAATCAGGGGACAGGTCTTGTCCTGG
>JARBWK010000003.1:1422516-1629626 GCA_030556195.1 Anolis apletophallus | reverse complement strand
GGGCTGGAGGGTGGCCCACCAGGTGTGTGCGTGAGAGAGAGCTGTTCAGCAGTGGAACTCTCTGCCTCCAAGTGTGGCGGAGGCTTTGAAGCAGAGGCTGGGTGGCCATCTGCCGGGGGTGCTTTGAATATGCCTTCCCTGCCCCTTGGCAGAAGGGGGCTGGGCTGGAGGGTGGCCCACCAGGTGTGTTCCAATTGGAGTCATAGTTTCCTTCAGTTTAGACCAGGCCTCCTCCTCTGGGTGTTTTGGACTTCAACTCCCACAATTCCTAGCAGCCCAGGCCTGGTCTAAACCAATGAAAAATTCCAGAAGGCTCTGTCAGACAGGGAAGTGGCGGGGAGGAGCCTCATTCAAAGGGAACCGCCCCCTTCTTCCTCCTCCTCGCTTCCCATTGGAGGAGAGCGTGATTGGCAGCGAAGCCGATTGGAGGAAAACCTCCCTTTCCTCTGTCACGTGCGAAGGGGAGTGAAGGCGCCGGAAGTGTCGCTCGCCAATAGCGCCCGCCATCTTGGCTGCCCAACCCCCGGAAGAGACGGAGGCGGCGGCGAGCGGAGAGGGAAGGAGGCCCAGGGAGGCGCCGGCCGGCCCCGAGGGCCACGGAGGAGGCGAGTCTCGGGGGAAGGGAGAGTGGGCGGGGAGGCAGGGGAGGGCCCAGGGCAGCACCCAAGCCCTCCCGACAGATGGCCAGGCAGCCTCTATCCCACAGTGGAGGGCCCCAAAGGCCACCCAGCCCGACCCACGCCTCTCGAGGAAGAAGGCAGGCAGGCAGGCAGGCAGGAAGGCCACCACTCGATCCCTCCCAACAGATGGCCACCCAAGGAAGGAAGGAAGGGGCCTGCTTATGGTCAGGAGGGCATTGTTGACAGGCCTCCAGGGAGGGACCTCTCTCCTTTCCTTCTTTCTATCCTTCTCTCCTTCCTTCCTTCTTTCTCTTCTTCCTCCTTCCCTTTCTTTCTCTTCCTTCCTTCTTTCTTTCTCTTCCTTCTTTCTTTCCTCCTTTCTTTCTCTCCTCACTCCCTTCTTCCTTCCTTCATTTCTTTCTTTCCTTCCTTCTCCTCCATTCCCTTCCTTCTCTTCCTTCTTCCTTTCATTCCTTTCTTCCATCTTCCTTCCTTCTTTCTTTCCTCCTTTCTTTCTCTCTTCCCTTCCTTCTTCCTTCCTTCATTTCTTTCCTTCCTTCTCCTCCATTCCCTTCCTTCTTTCTTTCATTTCTTTCTTCCTTCTCCTCCATTCCCTTCCTTCTCTTCTTTCTTTCATTCCTTTCTTCCATCTTCCCTTTCTTCTCTTTCTTCCTTCTTCCTTTGCTCCTTTATTTCTTCCTTCCTTCATTTCTTCCTTCCTTCTTCCTTCCTTCCTTCCTTCTTCCTTCTTCATTCCTTCCTTCCTTCCTTCTTTCTTTTCTCCTTTCTTTCTCTCTTCCCTTCCTTCTTCCTTCCTTCATTTCTTTCCTTCCTTCTCCTCCATTCCCTTCCTTCTCTTCCTTCTTTCTTTCATTCCTTTCTTCCATCTTCCCTTCCTTCTCTTCCTTC
Organism: Anolis apletophallus; assembly: GCA_030556195.1. Lineage (NCBI taxonomy): Eukaryota > Metazoa > Chordata > Lepidosauria > Squamata > Anolidae > Anolis > Anolis apletophallus. The sequence continues at coordinate 1,628,097 of JARBWK010000003.1, read as the reverse complement.
CTTCCTTCTTTCCTCTTCTTTCTTTCTTTCTTTTCTTTCTTCCTTCCTTCTCTTTCCTTCTTCTCTTCCTTCTTTCTTTCATTTCTTTCTTCCTTCCTTCTCCTCCATTCCCTTCCTTCTCTTCCTTCTTCCTTTCATTCCTTTCTTCCATCTTCTCTTCCTTCCTTCTTTCTTTTCTCCTTTCTTTCTCTCTTCCCTTCCTTCTTCCTTCCTTCATTTCTTTCCTTCCTTCTCCTCCATTCCCTTCCTTCTCTTCCTTCTTCCTTTCATTCCTTTCTTCCATTTCCTTCCTTCCTTCTCTTCCTTTCTTTCTCTCTTCCCTTCCTTCTTCTTCCTTCATTTCTTTCCTTCCTTCTCCTCCATTCCCTTCCTTCTCTTCCTTCTTTCTTTCATTCCTTTCTTCCATCTTCCCTTCCTTCTCTTCCTTCCTTCTTTCTTTCCTCCTTTCTTTCTCTCTTCCCTTCCTTCTTCCTTCCTTCATTTCTTTCCTTCCTTCTCCATTCCCTTCCTTCTTTCTTTCATTTCTTTCTTCCTTCCTTCTCCTCCATTCCCTTCCTTCTCTTCCTTCTTCCTTTCATTCCTTTCTTCCATCTTCTCTTCCTTCCTTCTTTCTTTTCTCCTTTCTTTCTCTCTTCCCTTCCTTCTTCCTTCCTTCATTTCTTTCCTTCCTTCTCCTCCATTCCCTTCCTTCTCTTCCTTCTTTCTTTCATTCCTTTCTTCCATCTTCCCTTCCTTCTCTTCCTTCCTTCTTTCTTTCCTCCTTTCTTTCTCTCTTCCCTTCCTTCTTCCTTCCTTCATTTCTTTCCTTCCTTCTCCTCCATTTCCTTCTTTCTTTCATTTCTTTCTTCCTTCCTTCTCCATTCCTTTCCTTCTCTTCCTTCTTTCATTCCTTCCTTCCTTCCTTCTTCCCTTCCTTCTTTCTTTGCTCCTTTATTTCTCTCCTCCCTGCTTTCTTTCCTTCATTCCTTCCTTCTTCCTTTCTTTCTCTTTCTTTCTTCCTTCCTTCCTTCCTTCTTCCCTTCCTTCTCTTCCTTCCTTTTTTCTTTCCTCCTTTCTTACTCTCTTCCCTTCCTTCTTCCTTCCTGGCTATGATTTGTGGGATTTGAAGTCCAAAACACCTGGAGGGCCGGTAATTGCCCACCCCTGCTCTAAACTATCTAGTCCGTGAGCTGCTTTTTGTTGACATTGCTGCCCTCGTCGCCCATTCAGAAGCAGCCCTGCAGTGCCTCACATCCTGCTGTGCAGCAGCTGCAGAGCTCTTTGGGCTGGAAGTCAGCCTGAAGAAAAGGGAAGTCCTCTACCAGCCCGCACCACAGGAAGAGCACCATCACCACCACGTCAGCATAGGCACATCTGTGCTTAAGTCCGTTCAGCAGTTCACCTCCCTGGGAAGCATCATCTCGTCAGACGCCAAGATTGACAAAGAGATAGATCACAAATTAGCAAAGGCATAGAGTGCATTCGGAAGGCTTCACAAAAGAGTATGGAACAACAAGCACCTGAGGCCAAGCACCAAAATCAGTGTATAAAGAGCTATCACACTGTCTATTCTCCTCTATGGGTCTGAACATGGGTCACCTATCGCCAACACCTACGACTCCTCGAACGCTTTCATCAGCGCTGTCTTCGCACAATCCTAAATATACACTGGACCGACTATGTGACGAATGTTGCTGTCCTTGAGCAAGCAGGGGTCACCAGCGTTGAGGCCACGCTATTGAGAACACAGCTGTGCTGGGCAGGGCACATCCATAGGATGGAGGACCACCGCCTCCCAAAGATACTACTCTATGGTGAACTCGCCATGGGTCAGCACAAGAGAGGTGCCCCCAAAAAGAGATATAAGGACTCCCTGAAACAACACCTCAGGCTTGGCCAGATCGATCACCAACAATGGTCCACCCTGGCCTCACGTCGGGAGGCATGGAGACGCACTGTCCACAATGCTGCAGCCTCTTTCGAGAAGACACGCCAAATGGGTCTCGAAGAGAAACGACAACGCAGAAAGAACCTCAACTTGGAAACAACATGGAGACTTTCTGCTGTGCTTTCTGCAACCAGACTTGCCTATCTCAGATTGGCCTTTTTAGTCATAAGCGCGCCTGTAAAAAGCGTGGGATGAGTCCTTCCTAAGAATCTTTGTTTGTGAAGTAATGCCGAGAGACTATATGTGTGTGTGTGTATATATACTAGCTGTACCCGGCACGCGTTGCTGTGCCCTATTTAGAGATGACATCTCAGTGGTGTCCCGGTGAGTTTGTTATGGGAGTCCTTCCTAAGAATCTTTGTTTGTGATAATGTTCATGTTGGCTGGCCAGTGCAGTTTGTTATGGTCAGTTATGCAAGTTATGCAAATCTGCCCTTATTGGCAGCCAATCATGTTGTCAGACTGTAGAGGCTGGGAGAGTCTTTGGCAGCCCCGGAGGATGCTGGGAAATGTAGTTTTATTTTTACTCGTTGTTTAGGGGGCCTTTTAGGTTTTTGGGGGGAAAGTGTCTTTGCTACAAACGTACCTTGCTTGAGGCCTATTTGTGTTGGCAAGTTTTGTGTTTCTGCGTTGTAAGGTTTCTCTGTTTGAGGTAGTCTTCACATGACGGCTCTTCCTATATCCTGCCTGTTCAAGGCAATTTAAAAGGCCGTGCCAAGGCTAGTGCAATTTCTAGAGGGCCCCAGGAATTAGGTGCAATGCTATAAGCAGGAAACAGCAATATTAGGTCTGGGTCTATGGTTGTTCATTTCCGGGGCCTATTAGAGGAAGTGACCTGGGTAATTTGTAGAAAGAATAAGGTCTCGCTCAGCATCCGGCCTCCCGCTTGCCCAGGGTTGAATAGTCCTGCCTGCCAGGAAGTCCTTCCTCTTTTCCTGCCATCTAAGCCGGCAGCTGCGTTGTGTCCCAAGCTTGGCCTCTCCCTCTTCCTAAGGCCTCCTTTCAGACCTTGAAGCCTCTGCCCTCTCCTCCCAGCTCAGCATCTCACCTTCCTTTGCCATTCTTGCCTTTGCAGGTGGGCCCAGCGGAGGATGAGGGGAGCGGCCCCTTCCTGACCCACATTGGGGCCTCCATGGACCCTCGCCCCCCGGCGCCCGGTTGTGCCATGGGGGTCACCGCCAGGGGGGCCACCCCGCCTGTGGACGCAGGAGGGGCCAGCCCCGGGAGCCCTTGCGGGGAGGACCAGGTAGCCCCCACCAAGGAACCCCCACCAGGGAGCCCCCCCAAGAAGTCAAGGGGCCCCGAGGAGGTGGAGGAGGAGGTGGTGCAACATGGAGCCCTGCCTGCGCGGCCAGAGGAGGAGGAAGAAGAGGTGACACCCCAGCAGGAGCAGCCAGGTATGTTTCATTTTATTTATTTATTTATTGTTTCAATTTATATACCGCCCTTTCCAAGTTGGCTCAGGGTGGTTTACAACAGGGCTGTCCAACTGGCGGCCCGGGGGCCGTATGCGGCCCCCAGCCCCTTCCCTCTGGCCCCCTAAGCTTTTTAATAAAAAATAAAAATTGAAAAATAAAATAAATAATAATTTTTTTAAAAAAGACCCACTTCCGGGTTTGGAGCAAGTATCGCGAGAATACGCAATCCACACGGGATTTCGTTGTCAACGCGAGATCACGCTGCTGTTGACAGCGAAATCCCGTGTGGATTGCGTATTCTCGCGATACTCTTCGGCTACTCTACTACTGGATCGCTGAGGCCCACAGATGCGATTAGGACCTTCTTCGACTCAGTCGGTCGTCGCCTCTCTCGTCGTCCGGGTACTCCTGGATCCTGCGCGTTTGGAAAAGGTAGGCCGAAGCAGGGGGCTCCTCATTCCCTCCCCCCATCTCCCCTCATGTATTACATATAAAATTAAATATATTTAAAGATGAAATAAGGGGAGATGGGATACATTAAAATAAGGGGGGAGGGGAGGATGGAATTAAATATATTCAATATTAAGTTAAAATAAGGGGAGAGGGGAGGATGGAGGGGCGGAGCCGGGGGAGGGGGCAGACCCTACGGCCCCCCAGGTCATCAGTGACCGGAATTCAGGCCCCTGGGCCGGTAGAACTTGGACAGCCCTGGTTTACAAAATGCTCAAGTTAAGACTAAAACTATAAAAACGTTGAAAACCATAAGCCAGTGTTTTCTGTCAGCATACAGATTGACATGGCTGAAAGATTGAATGCCTGCCGGAAGAGAGCGGTCTTATACGCCTTCCAGAAGCTCGTTTATCGCTTGAACTTCCACCGGCAAGGCGTTCCACAGGCTCGGTGCCACGATGGAAAAGGCTCTCTTCCTGGTTGATTACAAATGAAAGGACCTAATGGAAGGGACATGTAACAGGTTTTGGTCCTCTGACCAAAGGAATCTCTGGGGAACATATGGGAGTAGACAGTCCCTCAGGTACACCGGTCCCAGACCATATAGGGCCTTGAAGGCCAAGACCAACACCTTGAAGTTGATCCGGTACTCGATTGGCAACCAGTGCTGTTGCTGCAGAGTTGGAGTAACATGCAGGGGCGGTCTAAGGTTATTTTATATGGTAAGCGAATATTACTTTGGCACCCCCTTTGTCTCCGCCCCCTTTCCCTTTGTCTCCGCCCCCTTTCCCTTTGCCTCCGCCCCCTTTCCCTTTGCCTCCGCCCCCTTTGCCTCCGCCCCCTGCCTGCCCAATTGCATCACATGACATGTTTACAGGCTTCTGTGCCTGCAGGAGCTTCTGCGCATGCCCAGAAGCTCCTGCAGGTGCAGAAACCGAAGCCTGTAAACACGTCACGTCAGCACTCCGTCCGTATTCGGCACGCAGGGGGCAGAGGCAAAGGGAGAGGTTAAGCCTCTCCCTTTGCCTCCGCCCCCTGCGTGCCGAATACGGACGGAGTGCTGACGTGACGTGTTTACAGGCTTCGCTTCAGCGCCTGCAGGAGCTTCTGGGCATGCACAGTGGCTCCGGAGCTCAACTTCAGCTCCGGAGCTACCGTGCATACGCGAAAATCTCCGCGCATGCCCAGAAGCTCCTGCAGGCCAGGCGCTGAAGCCGACACAGCAGCAGGGAGGTTTGCTATAGCGGCGCGGCCGGCATGGCGGCGTCCTTCCCAGAAGATGGTGCCCTTCCCAAAAGTTGGCGCCCTAAGCGGCCGCTTACTTCGCGTATACGTCGGACCGCCCCTGGTGATATGGCTCCTGGTCGATACTCCCGCCAGGAGCCTAGCTGCTGCATTCTGCACCAATTTGAGTTTCCGGATAACTGCCAAAGGTAGGCCCATGTAGAGGGCGTTGCAGTAGTCTAGCCTCAAGATGACCGTTGCCTGGATCACCGTAGCTAGATCACTCCCGGTAAGGTATGGCGCCAGCCACCTTGCCTGTCGCAGATGGAAAAAAGCGGTTCTGCTGACAGTGGAGACCTGGGCCTCCATCGTCAGCAGCGGGTCCAATTGGACCCCCAGACTCTTTACTAAGGGCGACTGGCATAATGCCTCGCCATCCAGAGTAGGCAGCCGGAGCTCACACACTCCACCCCCACCCCCGGCGACCCAGCCATAGGATCTCCGTTTTTGATGGGTTCACTCTCAACCGGCTGGCACGTAGCCAACCAGTCACACCTTTAAGGCACAGCTGGAAATTATCGGGTACAGAGTCTGGCCGGCTGTCCATCCTCAGCACCAGCTGGGTGTCGTCAACGTACTGGTGACACTCCAGACCAAAGCTCCGCACCAGTTCAGCAAGTGGTTGCATATAGATGTTAAATAATAAAGGGGAGAGAATGGCTCCCTGAGGCACCCCACAATTTAGAGGGAGCCTCTCGGAAACCATACCCCCCCCCTCCACTCGCTGTCCCCGATCCAGGAGGAAGGAGGACACCCATTTGAGAGCAGCCCCCCTCACCCCCGTCACATCTTGTTCTTCAGCAGATGATGCCCAGGGCCACCCGGAGGAGACGCCAGCCACCATCACCCCTCCTCGGCCAAAGGGCCCCCGCGGGAGGAAGCCCCGAAAGAGAGCCTTTGGCCGGAGGGGGGGCCGCCCCAAGAGCTCCGGAGGGGCCGCGACCGACAGCCCCGGGCCTTCCCCAAACGGCCCCTCCCTCCCAGCCAAGGTGCCCAAAAAGCGGGGGCGCAAATCCAAGGCGGAGCTGCTCCTGCTGAAGCTGTCGCAAGGGCTGCAGCCCCCCGAGCCCCTCCCTCCCGAGGAGGAGGGGGAGAAGAAGGGCCTGGGCGCCACCACGGAAGACGCCCTGGAGATCACGCCTGGTGGGCGCCCGAAGCGGAGAGCGGCCAAAGCGTGAGTGGCGCAAGGGGACGTGGGTTGGGGAGGGAGATCCCCGGAAGCCTCCCCCCCCACTGCTTTGCCTTTCCCTACTGGCATGGACCCCATGGCTCTCGAGGCATCCCTGCCGATGCTGGAATGTGGTGCATGTTGGGCAAGGGGGCTTATCAACAAAGGACCCTCCCCATAAATGTACAGCAGAGTAACTTCTTAGCAGCAGCTAGTAGGATAAAATGATGGAAAGAACAAAAACACACGGAGCAATGTTGTCTCTTCCATCGAGCAGAACTAGCTTGAGGACCCAGCGGTGCCCGGGTTATTTGAGGGAGGCATTGTGTGCCAAGGTTGGTTCCTATTAGATGTTTATGTGGCTCGCAGTGGTCTCAGGAACTTAGTGAAGGTACTGCAAGTCCCATTGACCATGGTCCATCCCCCTCCAAACAGCACCAGGGTGTAGAGTGGGTCATGGGGGTGGTGTGTGTCACGTTTGGTCTTGATCATTCGCTGGATGAGGGTTGCAGCGGACTCGGAAGGTGAGTGAATGTATTTCAAGTCCCATCATCTGTGGTCCGTCCTCCTTGAAACAGCACCAGGGTGTAGAGTGGGTCAAGGGGGCTCTGTGTGCTCATTTTGGTCTGTATTGGTCATTGGTTGAGGGTCGCGTTGTGAAGTGGGCCATTGGGCCCCTGTGTGCCAAGCTTGGTCCTGATCCGTCACTGCTGTGGGCCGCAGTGTCTTGACTGCCTGAGGCCATTCCCTTTCCCTCTGAGTCACCTTTCCTTAACCTGTTAGGAATGGTGGGAGTTGCAATCCAAAACACCTGGAGGGAGGGCACAAATTGGCCCAGGCCTTCTCTGCACTGCATTCTATGCAATGTCTGTTCTGTTGACGTTGATGCTGTCCTGAATCCGCCCGCGACACCAAACTCTAAAGCAGGGCTGCCCAGGAAGTCGATCGTGATCGACGAGTCAATCCCGAGTCCATATGAGGTTGCTCTCAGCCAAATGGGGTGCTTTTGCCCTTGTGCGTGCTCACCCTGCGTGCGCGTATGCGATGCCGCGCGTGTGCTCCTGCCACCGCCTTCTACCTGCGCGGGGCTTCTTCCGCCAATGACGCTTTAGTGGCCGGGCCCTGGCGCTCATCTCTTGACACGGTGTGGTGACGTGACCGCCCATTGGTTGCTCGGGGGGGGGGGGGGAAGGCGAAAGTGCGCACAGGGATAGGATGCAAGGCTGCGGGAGGGAGTGTGTGTGTGTGTGAGAGAGAAGGCCTCGCCGAAGGAGGATGGTCCCCGCGGTGGGGCTGCACCTGACGAGCACACCCTCGACGCCGGTGACTGAAGCCTGGACGGGGCCCTGCCTCGCGCTCCGCCCTGTCTCCCTCTTGCCTCAGCCCTCGGCAGCACTGGGGCCCCGTCCAGGCTTCACTCACCGGTGTTGAGGGCGCGCTTGTCAGCTGCAGCCCCGCCACGGGGACCATCCTCCTCCGGCGAGGCCTTCTTTCTCACACACACACACTCTCTTTCCCTCCCGCAGCCTCACATCCTATCCCTGCGCGCGCCTTCACCTTGCTCCCGCCCCCCCCCAGGAGCAACCAATGGGCGGTCACGTCACCACACCGTGTCAAGAGATGCGCGCCAGGGCACACCCACTAAAGCCTCATTGGCAGAAGAAGCCCCGCGCGGGCAGAAGGTGGCGTTGGGAGCATGTGCGCGGTGGTACAAGCGAGTGCGCGTCAGGTAGATCTTTGCGTCTTGGTTGTTATAAAAGCAGCTCGTATGCTGAAAAAGTATGGGCACTAGGCATGATAACAAATCGAAAAATGGCGATTCTAAAATCAAATGGGGGGGGTTGATTAGTATATCAAAGACTTACAAAAAATTTCCAAAATTTTTTGGAAATGTAACTTAATTATTTACGAAATTCGTTAGTAGTTCTAAAGTAGGCAAAGCAGGGAAACAGGACTGATACTGTTTTAAACACAGGCAAATCAAGGGGCAACATTTCCCTTGGTTTCCTTGCAGGAGATATAAAGCATTAATATATTATTATTATTAATATTATTAAAGGACAGGGTTCCTTTGCAGGGACACATATAATGCATTAATATATTATTATTATTAATATTATTAAATAAATGCCTAGGCCTACCTCTGGTGCAAGCCTTGCTAATCTGTAGAGTTCTCCTCACTCCATCTTTTTCCCCATTCAGTTTTACCATAGCAGTCTAGGACCTCCGTTGGAACTCTATGGCTTTTCTGGATTCTGAACTCTTCCTTCTCCTCTCCATGCTCTTTTCACTCCTGCTGCCCTTCTCTCAGCAGTTCTTATGTCCTCCTACTCTGTTCTTCTATCTAAACCCCTTCCTGGGTGTTTAAATCGCTTTCGTCAGTCCTCCAGCCCCTCTAGGAGTCCCGATTTCGGCTCTCTATGGTTTCCCGCTCCCTTTTCACTTCCTGGAGGAGGCCTTCCACTCTAATTAGGCTTCAAGCATGGAAAGGCCCCGATTTCACTGTGAGTTATGTCTGCAAAGCTATTTTGGAGGGGGAAATTTTCCTGTTTAATAATCTAACGAAATATTTAATAATCTAACGAAATTTTGGGCCCAGGGGGTGCGTAAAAGAAAGTCCACTTCCGGGATTGGCCTTGCGATCCGTATAAACTTGAAAGGCCCATTACATACGAATCACTTACGATTTCTTTTAATTTCTGATTCATTTTTCTCATGCCTAGTGGGCACCCCTGCTCTAAACAGTGTTTCCCAACCTTTTTTGAGCCGCGGCACATTTTTTACATTTACGAAATCCTGGGGCACACTGCCAACCAAAATGACACAAAACGACACTCTAACACAGTCATACATATCGTTAATATGTTTTTAACTGTATTTATACACTCAGTGTGAAACCTGGGCCTGTTTCGATGAACACAACATAGATATCCTGGCAGGAATGGCAGAAAGACACACCCGAAGGTCTTGCTCAACAGCTGGGAGTTATAGTTCTCCCGCAATCAAAGAGCATTCTGAACTCCACCAATGATGGAATGGAATCAAACCTCCCACACAGAACTCCCACAACCAAGAGAAAATACTGTAAGAGTTTGGTGGGCATTGACCTTGAGTTTTGGAGTTGTAGTTCACCTATATCCAGAGAGCACTGTGGACTCAAACAATGTTGGATCAGGACCAAACTTGGCATGAATACTCAATATGCCCAAATGTGAACACAGATGGAGTTTGGGAAAAATAGACCTTGACATTTGGGAGTTACAGTTTCTGGGATTTATAGTTAACACACAACCAAAGAGCATCCTGAACTCTTGCAACAATGGAATTGAACCAAACTTGACATATTGAACTCTCAATTTCCCATGGCACACCTGATGATCGCTCACGGCACACTAGTGTGCCACAGCACACTGGTTGAGAAACACTGCTCTAAAGGGTAGCCTGACTAACAGCAAAAAAAGACACAACAGTCAAAACTACACAGAATGAGATCACAAATACTAAATGTAGGAAAAGGTGCAGTATCTGCCAGCCACCAGGAGATGGCGGTGAAGAACAGCAAAAAGTACAAGCCACTCAAGATATAACAAATATATATATTCTAAATTGTAGAGGCTACAAGCCACCAGGAGATGGCGGTAGTGAGTAGTGAATACTGTATATAATACAATACAATCAACACTGATATTGCTGTGTATCACACAAAAAGGAATACAGCGCAAAAGAATATGTATCATCGCAACCAGTTCATTGATACATATCCAATACAAGTCAGTGTAATCTATATATATAAAATCCGAGTGGTCGTGGGATGTCGTATATGCACGGCCAAACTAGACCCCCCCCCCCAAACACAAATCCCACGACACACATTCCCCCAGACCACGAGGTACAGACATAACACAACAAACCCACATCCCAAACTGGCAACCCCCCCAAAAACAGCCCCCCAAAAACCGCCCATAGACTCCCGTTTGCGCTGCCCACGCGCTGGGAGATAGGGAGAACAATCGCGCAGGCGCACAGCAAACCCCCCCCCAACACACCAACCCATCCTGTCACCCTCTCTCCCCACTCACCGGGACCTTCGCAGCCACACCGGCGACCCAATAAGCACCTCCTCGCCATCCTCGCCATTGACCACACGTGCCCGGTCCCAGAGCAGCTCTAGCCCGCAAAACTACACTTCCCAGAAACCTCCGCAAGAACCGGAAGTGGCCATGCCGGGTTTCTGGGAAGTGTAGTCCAAAACACCGCACTTCACCCAGCACACACAAAAAGGGGCGGGCCGCGTACGACGCTGCCCATGCGCGCCAGGGCGGGAGGCAGGCCCGGAGATCGGCGCTCCACCCTCCGCCGTGTCCCCCCGCGGTTCCAGCGGCCACGCCTGATAAAAAGGTAAGCTCCGAGCTTACCTTCTTTCACGCGCGGCGCCGCAACCACGGGGCACGGGCGGAGGGCGGATCGGCGATCTCCGGCCTCCTTCCGCCCTCCGGCGTGTCCCCACGGCTTGCGGTGGCCGCGCCTGAAAGAAGGTAAGCTCCCGGGCTTACCTTGCTTCAGGCGCGCCTGCAACCGCGGGAACACGGCGGGGAGGTAAGAGACAGAGGGGAGGCCTGAGAGAGAGGGGGAAGAGAGAGGGGGGAGTGACAGACAGAAAGAGGGGGAGAGAAGGCGGGAATCAGGCAGCGAGAGAGAGGAGGGGGAGAGAGAGAGAGGTGGAAAAGTGAAACAGAGAGAGGGGGAGGGGACAGAGACAAAGGGGGGAAACAGACAGAGAGGGGGGGAAGTGCACATACACACATACAGAAACACACACATACATACAAACACACACATACATACACACACACACATACACATACAGAAACACACATCCATACACATACACACACAACTACATCCACACACATCCACATACATACACAAACACAGACTAGTCGATCTTCGGGCCTCATCCAGTTGATCTTCGAGCCTCACCAGCCGGATGGGGCGCTCCTGCCATGCGAGTGCTCCTCCGCCGTGCGCGCGTGCTCCCTGTGCCACCTTTCGTCCGCACGGGGCTTCTTCCACCAATGCGGCTTTAGTGGGCGGGCCCTGGCGCTCGTCTCTTCACACGGAGAGATGCGAGGCAGCAGTAGGGAGGGAGTGTGTGTGACGTGACCGGCCATTGGTTGCTCCTGGGGAGGGGGGGGAGCAAGGCGAAGGCGCGCGCAGGGATAGGATGCGAGGCTGCGGGAGGGAGGGAGTGTGTATGTGAGAGAGGCCTCGCAGGAGGAGGATGGTCCCCGTGGTGGGGCTGCAGCTGACGAGTGCACCCTCGGCGCCGGTGAGTGAAGCCTGGACGGGGCCCCAGTGCCGCCAAAGTGAGAGAGAGACAGGGCGGAGCACTAAGTGGGGGCCCGTCCAGGCTTCACTCGCCGGCGCCGAGGGCGCACTCGTCAGCTGCAGCCCCACCGCGGGGACCATCGTCCTCCAGCGAGGCCTTCTCTCATACACACCCTCCCTCCCGCAGCCTCGCATCCTATCCCGCGCACGCCTTAGCCTTGTTCCGCCCCCAGAAGCAACCAATGGGCGGTCACATCAGACACACACACACCCTCCCTCCTGCAGCCTCGCATCCCTCCGTGTGAAGAGACGAGCGCCAGGGCCCGCCCACTAAAGCCGCATTGGCGGAAGAAGCCCCGCGCATGCGGAAAGAGCCCCGTGCGGGCGGAAGGTTGCGTCGGGAGCGCTCGCCAGGTAGATCTTTTCATGCTAAGAAAAGTGTGGGCAGCCCTGCTCTAAAGGCTCAACAGATGCAAGGGCTGGTGCGTCCTCACGCCCAAGAGTCCCCGGCTCTTGTCATGAAGGGGCTGAGGAGCTCCCGGCACTGACCTTCCCTCCCGCCTCTCTCCCAGGGCCCTTCTCTACCTGCAGGAACTGGCCGAGGAGCTGAGCTCCGTGTGCCAGGCCCCGCCGTGCAGCGAGCTCTCGGACGATGCCCCGAAGCCCGAGGAAGCCGGGCGGAAGCCGCGAGGGCGGAAGCCGCGGCGGGACATGTCGGAGGAGGACGCGGACTTTGTTCCCCCAGAAGAGGGGCTCCTGCAGGAGGAGGAGGAGGAAGAGGAAGAACAATACAGGGAAGACGAGGAAGAGGAAGACGAGGAGAGCGACTTGCAGCTGAGCGAGGCCTCGGAGTCGGAGCTGGAGCCTGGCTCGCAGAGAGCGGTCACAGCAACGCCAGTGGTAACGGAGGCCTCTTCCAGGGTGTTGGGTGGGTGAGGGCCCTCAGGAGGAGTGCCGTCCTTGTGACCTCTTGACCCCGTTCTCTTCCCCAGAGGCCAAAGACCCATTGCCGGGGCTTCGCTCCCAACGGCCTGCACAACTCCATCATGCTTCCTGTGTGGAAATCCCTCTCTGTCACGCACCGCTTGTGAGTCGCTGGGCATTGAGGCCTCTGGAATGGCAGGCGAAGGCGGTGGGCAGCCTGGGGACGAAGGGAGGGGGGCCAGGTTCCAGAGAGCCTCCCTTTGGTTGGCCTTGGAGGCAAGGGGAGTGGGATCCAAGGGGCTTCCAGGCAGGATATAATAATTATTATTATTTATTTGTTTATTTATTCGATTTAGTAGACCACTCTCTCCGGAGCCCAGAGCGGTTTACAAACAATTAAAACCAGATAAAACCAGATAAAAACACATAATAACAATAATTTATTTACAGTATATTCCAAACATAAAAGGCAAACATTAAATGCCCGAATACAACAACAATGCATCCAGGTTCTGGGCCTGTTCTGTTCATAAGGGCTGGAGAGGGTGAAGCGTGTGCTCTTCTGCTCTGTTGTGGTGGCGGCGCTAATTTAAAAACAATGCACATTAAATACAACAGGCAAATCTGAGTAAAAGTATAAGGTAAAGGTAAAGGTTTTCCCCTGACATTAAGTCAGTTCGTGCCCGACTCTTGGGGTCGGTGCTCATCTCCGTTTCTTAGCCAAAGTGTCCACAGACACCTCCAAGGTCATGTGGCCAGCATAACTGCATGGAGCCCCCTTAGCTTCTCACCGATACCTTCCCAAGGCAGGCCCGGATTAACAACTTTTTGCGCCCTAGGCCACATTTTGGAATTACGCCCCCAGCCAACCTGTAACCCCCCCCCACACACACACACACACACACACACCACTCAGGCCCACACTTGGCTGGCTTTCGCCATGGTGCCTCTGGAGCAGAAGAGAAAGGCGAGTAGGCACCGCTGTGCTCTGAAGGTCTCCTCGGGAATCGGGAGGCTTGGGGAGAGCGTAGCGGGTGCAAACTCGCTCCAAAGTCGTGCGCGAGAGAGAGAGACTTGAGAGTGAGAGAGAGCACGAGAAAGAGAGAGATCGCGCGCAAGCGAGAGAGCGCACGAGACGCGTGAGACAGAGAGACCGTGCGCAAGAAAGAGAGAGTACGAGAGAGCGCGCGAGAGAGAGCAAGCGCGCGAGACTCGAGAGAGAGAGCGAGACTCGAGAGAGAGCGCGTGTGTGACACAAGAGTGAGAGAGCACGCGCGCGAGAGAGAGAGCCCGAGACGCAAGAGAGAGAGAGAGCGCGCGCGAGAGAGAGAGCGAGACTCGAGAGAGAGAGCACAAGAGCACGCGAGAGAGAGAGAGCGAGAGAGAGAGAGCACACGAGAGAGAGAGCTGCTCCCAAAGGCAGGAGAGCCAGACCCTGGGGACGGAGCATAGACTTCACCGGGAGAAGGAGCGAGGAGGGGCATGAGAAAGTGGGAAAGAGGGGCGCGGACCAATTTGGGTTTTTTTGTTCTGTGATCTGCGCCCCCCCCCTCCCCCAGTTTGCCCCCCTAGGCCATGGCCTCATTGGCCTTATGGGTAATCCGGGCATGTCCCAAGGCGGTACCTATTGATCTACTCACATTTGCATGTTTTCCAACTTCTAGGTTGGCAGAAGCTGGGGCTAACAGCGGGAGCTCACCCTGCTCCCCGGATTCTAACCTGCGACCTTTCGCTTAGCAAAGTTTAACCCACTACGCCACCGGGGGCTCCTGTAAAAGTATAAATGCAAGATTAAAATAATTTTAATGTCACAGTGTATGTGACTGAAACACTGGAATTATTAGAATTGACTTTGAAATCAACACCGCCACGTCCTGCCCATCTTGAGTTAGTTTGTAAAAGCCTGCTGTGGCACAGAGTTGATGGGAGGAGGGTGAGGGTGGGGCCCTCCTGGCTTCCCTGGGAAGGGGTCTCCCAGTTCTGGAAGAGCGCCCTATTGTTTCCCCTCCCCCCCCCCCGAATGGGCCTGAGAGGGCAATGGAACTGAGGGAGGGGTCTCGCCAGGGGGTCTCAGAACTCCAGCGGACTCCTCCACCCAGGAGCTAAGGCGTGCTCTCTTGTCCCACAGCCGAGAGCGGTTCCACTCTCCCTGGGAGTTTCCAGAGTGGGTGCCCTCTGCCCGGAAGTGGGCCTGCCTCTCGGAGAGGTGAGTGGCTCGGGGGAGCTCCCTGGGGCAGGCGCGCATGGCTTTTCCCCTTCTTGAGGGAAGCCACGGGGGTCTGTAGGGGGGGAAGGGCTTTGGGGAAGGAGCCTGGGCTCTTGGGGGGGGGGAGGGGGTGGCGGAACATCCTTCTCCTGCCCACTCTGCCCCCTCCTCCTTCCTTTCCAAAGTGAAGCAGAGGAGTACCTCCCGAGGGAGACCAAGTCCCCGCTCTTCTCCATCCGGCGAGAGGGTCTTCAGGAAGACAGCAGCGTCCTCTACCGGGTCAACAGGTGGGTTCAAGGCAGGGCTGGGCCCCCGTCCAGGCTGCGTGGTCTTCCCTTGGGACAAACACACATGTGTGGTAGCTGTCAAGGGAGGTGCGCTGCGAAGGAGATGGAGAGGGGAATGTCCAGGGATGACCTTGTATGATGGGCCACCACTTCAGAGGCCCTGGGAGAACATCACAGTTTTCTTGGCAGGGTTTGTGGGGAGTGGGAGTGTGGACCTCCCTGTGGGGCTGAGAAGCAAGAGGCCGCTCAGAGCCTGGTCTCTCAAAGCCCTAAGACAACACTCAGGTGCCTTCCCCCCTGGCTTCAAGCAGCCCCCTCTTAGGGTTTTCTTGCCCAGCCTCATTCACTGGTTCTCTGAGGCCGAGAGAGTGTGACCTGCCCAAATCACACAGTACGTTTCCATGGCTGAGCAAGTAGGGCAGTGTTTCAGTGCACCCCTTAAACCAGGGGTCGTCAACTTAAAGCCTGGGGGCCAGATACGGCCCTCCAAGGTCATTTTCCCGGCCCTCACTCAGGGTCAACCTAAGGTCAACGACTTGAAAGCACACACCAACAACAATCCTATCTCAGCCAAAAGCAGGCCCTCACTTCCCATTGAAATGCCAATAAGTTTATATTTGTTAAAATTGTTCTTCATTTTAATTATTGTATTGTTGGTTTGTTTTTTCGCACTACAAATAAGATGTGCGCAGTGTGCATAGGAATTCATTCATGTGTTTTTGTTTGCAAATTATAATCTGGCCCCCCCCAACAGTTTGAGGGACTGTGGCCTGGCCCTCTGTTTAAAACGTTTGAGGGCCCCTGGTCTAATCAGTCTGTTCTTCACTCCCTCTGTTCTCAAGTCTAATCTGGCTTTGTGGGAAAACTCTCCATTGGCCAAAGGCCGATTCCCAAGGGAACTGGAATGCAAAACATTAAAAAGTTTGAGCACCCCTGCCTTAAACCATTGCAACACATGGGTTTCTCGTCTTTGCGGCACTTCGTTGCAAAAGAACAACCTGGAACTGCACTTGCGTTTTGCCCAGTGGCCTCGTGACACACTCGCCCTATGATCTCCAGGCGGAAGGGGGCAGAATCAGTCTGGAACCTTCCCCTGGGTGCGCTGCGTAGCCGCCAGGCATTGCTGCTGCTGCTTCTCCAGAACCTTTCTCCCTTCTCTGCCTTCCCTCCCAGGTTCGGCGCCCTGCAGCCCCACCCGGAGCGCCTGGACACAACCTTCTTTGTGGGGGGGCCGGTCTGGGCGCTGGAGTGGTGCCCCACCCCGGAGGGCGCCCTGGCCACCCAGCACCTGGCCCTCTACTGCCACCCCCGCATGGACGACCGGCACCGCCTCTCGGGGACCCACCTGGGACCAGCCCTGCTCCAGATATGGGAGCTTGGCGCCCTCCAGCAAGACGCAGGGTGAGCACAGAATGGGATTGGGGGGGGGGGGGGGCAGCAGGAGGAGCTTCCCCACTTCTTCCACCTCAGTCCCTGCCCCAGAGGCACCCTCGGCATCCCCTTGTGTGTAGTAGGTGTTGAGGAAACTGAGCGCTTAGTCTCCAAATAGCCATCTGCTGGGGTGATAAGAACATAAGAACATAAGAGCCATGCTGAATCGGACCTCAGCCCATCTAGTCCAGCATTCTGTATCACACAGTGGCCCACCAGTTGTACACGAGCAGAAGGGAGGGCAAAACCCTGACCTGCTCCCGACCCCCCACAACCAGTACCCGGGGAAATCCTGCCTACCTCAACCAACTCCGAGGTGGCACTTGAATGTCCTTTTCAGTAACTACCGATACACTTGGTATCCATGAATCTGTCTAATCCTGCCTTGAAGCTGTCCAGGCTGACAGCTGTCACAACCTCCTCTGGAAGTGAGTTCCATAACCCAATGACCCTCTGGGTGAAGAAATATTTCCCTTTATTAGTCCTAACTTTCCTACCTTGGAGCTTCAGGGAGTGCCCCCTAGTCCTAGTGTTGTGTGACAGAGAAAACAGTTTTTCTTTATTCACCTTTTCTATCCCATGCATGATTTTATACACTTCGATCAAGTCACCTCTTAAACGCCGTCTTTCAAGGCTGAAAAGACCAAGGCGTTGCAACCTGGTTTCATAAGGGAGCCGCTCCATCCCTTGGATCATTCTTGTTGCCCTTTTCTGTACCTTTTCCAGTTCCACCATAAATTTAACAGGGTACCAAACGTACACTTCATAACCAGCAGAAGTTGGCATGTGGCAAACTGGGATAGCTTTCTCTATCTTAGGATATTGGGATTGAGAGTGGAGGGGGGGGGGCTAGAGAGGTGACGGGGGACAAATACCAGAAATAATACATCATAATAATAAATAATTAGGATACATCAGGATTGCAGAGCCAGAACTTATTATTATTATTACTAGCTTGGGGACCCGGCGGTGCCCGGGTTATTTGAGGAAGGCATTGTGTGCCAAGGTTGGTTCCTATGAGATGTGTATGTGGCTTGCAGTGGTCTCAGGAACTTAGTGAAGGTACTGCAAGTCCCATTGGCCATGGTCCACCCCCTCCAAACAGCACCAGGGTGTAGAGTGGGTCATGGGGGCTCTGTGTGTCATATTTGGTCTTGATCATTCTCTGGATGAGGGTTGCAGCGGTCTCGGAAGGTGAGTGAAGGTATTTCAAGTCCCATCATCTGTGGTCCATCCTCCTTGAAACAGCACCAGGGTGTTGAGTGGGTCAAGGGGGCTCTGTGTGCTAATTTTGGTCTGTAGTGGTCATTGGGTGAGGGTCGCGTTGTGAAGTGGGCCATTGGGCTCCTGTGTGCCAAGTTTGGTCCTGATCTGTCACTGCTGTGGGCCGCAGTGTCTGGCTGCCTGAGGCCTTTCCTTTTCTCTCTGAGTCACCTTAGAATGTTGGATTGTGGATGGCCAATCGGAGTCCTTTATGCAAATACCATTTCAGTGGCAACCAATCCCTTCTGTCAGGGGCCATAGAGCGTTGGAGTTCTGAGGCTGGCCAATCAGAGTCCTTTATGCAAATAATCCCACAGTGGCAGCCAATCGAAAAGCTGTCACATATTCCTCCGCACCTCCCGCCCTCCACACCTCCGCAAACACTGACTTTTATTATATACATAGATAGAAGATAGATAGATAGATATTATATGGCTCTCAAATAAATTTCCAAATATTTTGCTTTAATGGCTCTCTGAGTCAAAAAAGTTCCCGACCCCTGCTCTAAAAGATCGGAGGCTCCCATCTCAAACCAAGACTTTGGGGAGGGGCCTCTCCATGCAGGCAGCCAAATGCCTTGAGTGACACAAACCTAGGCAAGAGAGGTGGGAAGCAAGGTAGCAGGAATGCCCCCCGGCAGGTCCCTCCACCCCCCAGGGGTCCCTACACACACGGGGCCAGGCCTCTTCCCTTCCAACTTGCTGTTCCGTCCCTCTCTCTTTCTCTGTCTCAGGTCGGCCACCAAGCCAGGCCTGGCCTTTGCCATTGCCACCGACCACGGCTGCATCTGGGACCTGAAGTTCTGCCCCAGCGGCGCCTGGGAGCCCCCCTCCGTCCAGCGCAAGGTCAGTCACGCTCAGTGGGCAACGCGGGGGGGGGGACACCCAGGGGAGGGGACTGCCCCTCTGCTCCGTGTCCATGGAGGAGTGAGTGTGCTCCGGCTCTGCTGCCCTCTTTGCAGGCCCCCCAGATGAGCCGGCTGGGCCTGCTGGCCGTGGCCTTCTCGGACGGGCAGGTGCTGCTCTACAGCCTTCCTCACCCGGAGGCCCTGAGGGCCCAACAGACAGCCCAGGTAACAGGTAGGAAGAGCTGACAGGAGAGGGAGGGCGGGAGGGATGGAAGGAGGGGTCTCTCTCACCCCTCACAAGGAAGCCATTGGCAGGAAGGGGCCCAGAGGTGCCAGAGGGAGGGGCGGGTGCAGCTGGCAGGCCTTCTCCTTGCCTCGGGGCCAAAGGACCCTGCCAGAACAGAACAAAACACAAGCTGTGCTCTGGCTATTCTTGCTGTGCCGGTGGTCGTGGGGGTCCGAAGGGCTTCCCTTGGCCTTCAGGACAGCCAGGAAAGATCATGGGGACCCTCTTTTCCTCAGGAATGGCCTCCCTGAGCGGTGGTGTGGAAAGGACAGGTGTGTGTGTGTTTGTGTGTGTGTTTTCCCAAGAGACAGCCACTTCAAAGCCAGTCTATCCTAGTCATGGCCCTCTGAGTGTTTTGGACTTCAACTTCCATCATTCCTAACAGTCTCTCGGCATTACTTCGCAAACAAAGATTCTTAGGAAGGACTCATCCCACGCTTTTTACAAGCGCGTTGATGACTAAAAAGGCCCATCTGAGATAGGCAAGTTCAGTTGCAGAAAGCACAGCAGACAGTCTCCTTGACTGATGTTGTTTCCAAGTTGCGGTTCTTTCTGCGTTGTCAAGACCCGTTCAGCGTGTCTTCTCGAAAGAGGCCGCAGCATTGTGGATAGTGCGTCTCCATGCCTCCCGATGTGAGGCCAGGGTGGTGATCAATCTGGCTGAGCCTGAGATGTTGTTTCAGGGAGTCCTTATATCTCTTTTTGGGGCGCCTCTCTTGCGCTGACCCATGGCGGGTTTACCGTAGAGTAGTATCTTTGGGAGGTGGAGACATGCCCAGCGCAGCTGTGTTCTCAATAGCGTGGCCTCAATGGTGGTGATTCCTGCTTGCTCAAGGACAGCAACATTCGTCACATAGTCGGTCCCGTGTACATTTAGGATTGAGCGGAGACAGCGCTGAGGAAAGCGCTCGAGGAGTCGTAGGTGTTGACGACAGGTGACCCATGTTTCAGACCCATAGAGGAGAATAGACAGTACGATAGCTCTGTACACACTGATTTTGGTGCTTTGACTCAGGTGCTTGTTGCTCCAGACTCTTTTGTGAAGCCTTCCGAATGCACTCTATGCCTTTGCTAACCTGTGATCTATCTCTTTGTCAATCTTGGCGTCTGAAGAGTAGGTGAACTGCTGAACGGACTTAAGCACAGATGTGCCTATGCTGACGTGGGGATGATGGTGTTCTTCCTGTGGTGCGGGCTGGTAGAGGATTTCCCTTTCCTTCAGGCTGACTTCCAGCCCAAACATCTCTGCAGCTGTTGCAAAGAAGGATGTGAGGCGCTGCAGGGCTGCTTCTGAATGGGCGGCAAGGGTGGCATCGTCGGCAAAAAGCACCTCACGGACTAGATAGTTGAGAGTCTTAGTGCGAGCCCTCAGGCGGCTTAGGTTGAACAAGCGGCCATCAGTACGATAGCGTATATTTATGCCGCCTTCTTCTTTGAGGTCTGCCGTAGCCCTTTGGAGCATCATGCTGAAGAAGATTGTGAATAGGGTTGGCGCAAGAACACAACCTTGCTTCACTCCATTAGTTATGAGAAAGGGCTCCGAGAGAGCATCGCTGGCAGTCTACTGACTTAGGAATTGTGGGAGTTGAAGTCCAAAAGCGCCCGGAGGGGGGGCTGGAGTTGGCCCACGCCTGGGAGAGACCGGCTTTGTTTTCCTTTCTGGCAGAAAGAAAGGGGGTCGGACTGGATGGCCCCGAGGGGTCTCTTCCAACTCCGCAATTCTGTGACTCTAAACTGTCATCCGCCATCAACTCTGTCCCCTTGCTCCGCCCCTGCCACACATGTGCCCCCTTGTTCCGCCCCACTTCCTCCTCCCCGTCTCCCCCCCAATCTCCTCCTGGGAAGCGGCCTGTGTGCTCAGCCAGGCTTATCAGTTAATGAGGCTTGTAATTGCATCTGTCTGCAGGAATGAGTGATGGGGAGGAGGAAGGTGCCGGCGATAAGGCTGGGTGCTCATCCTCCCCCCCCCCCCTCCTCCTGCTGGTGATAATGGGGAATCTCTCCCTGGGGAGCCCGGCCTGCTCCCTCCTTTCCTCCCTTTTTCTTCCTTTTCCTCTCTTGCTGGGCGTCTCTGCAAGGCCCGGCCCACCTGGAGAGCTGGCTTGCCTAGGCACCCCACTCCATGAGAATAAGCGTTCATATTTACATTGGGAAGGGCTTATGGTACTTTTAGGGGTTGTACATTATTAGTTGAGCTCATGGCCTATGGCTGGGGTAGTCGACCATTCATTCAGTCGTTCATCCATTCACTTCTGCACCAAGGCTTGCAGGACATGCTTTGCCTGCCTGGACTGCGGCACTTCCAGCCCATCCACACAGACAGGCCTCTCTCCCAGGAGAAATCATATTTATTTATTTATTTACGACCTTTCTATACCGCCCTTCTCACCCCGAAGGGGACTCAGAGCGGCTGACAAGTAAAATGTAAATACAATATATTATATTATTGCCATAGCACTATTTCAATATTATATATTACATTGTACTATAACATTATACTGTAATATTATTAGTAACTAGCTGTACCCGGCATGCGTTGCTGTGCCCTATTTAGGAGATGCGAGAAAGTCTGAGTATGTAAGGGTTGGAATTGATGTGACTTATGGTCTTGGTGGGGACATGGCTGTGTCGTGGTGGGTTGTTCTGGTGGGTGGGATGTTGAAGTCCTGTGGAGTTGTCGGTGTGTGGTGTTGCTGGCGTTCTGCAGAGCTTGTGGATATACAATGTTTTTTGTCTTTCCGTCTGCTGTGTTGATGTAGAGGTTGATGCTTGTGTGGGTGGGGTACTTTGGAAGTGAGTGGAGGTACTTGAAATCCCATCATCCATGGTGTGCCCTCCTCTAAACTGCAGTAGGATGGAGTGTGGGTCATGGGGGCACTGTGTGCCAAGTTGGGTCTTTATCGGTCTTGGTTCTGGGCCACAGTGGTCTGTGGGGAATGAAGGGTTTGAAAGTACTACAAATCCCATAATCCATGAAGGTACATCAAATCCCATCATCCATGGTCCACCCTCCTCCAAACTGCAGTAGACTGTAGCGTGGGTCATAGGGGCTCTGTGTGCCAAGGTAGGTTACTGTAAACTCAGGCCATATACAATGTCCCATGAGCTGAGGCCTAGTCGGGAAAATCAAGTTAATGAAGCCTTACTGTCAATTCAGGCCATACACAATGTCCCATGAGCTGAGGCCTAGTCAGGAAAATCAAGTTAATGAAGCCTTACTGTCAATTCAGGCCATACACAATGTCCCATGAGCTGAGGCCTAGTCAGGAAAATCAAGTTAATGAAGCCTTACTGTCAATTCAGGCCATACACAATGTCCCATGAGCTGAGGCCTAGTCAGGAAAATCAAGTTAATGAAGCCTTACTGTCAATGTTGGGCGTGGTCTGTGATTTGTAGGGGTGTAAATTTTCTGTGGGAAGTGAATTGGGTGTTTGTGTTGGCGACTGCCTCAGCCCTTTGCCTTATCCTCCTCTGACAGTTTATTATGAGTCGGAATGTTCATGTTGGCTGGCCAATAGAGGCGTTATGCAAATACTCCCTCATTGGCAACCAATCATGTTGTGAGAATGTAGAGGCCGGGAGATTCGTTGGCGGCCGCGGAGGATGCTGGGAAATGTAGTTTTTTTGTATTGTTGTTTTGGGGGCCTTCTAGGTTTTGGGGGGGAAAGTTTCTTTGCTAAAAACCTACCTTGCCTGAGGCCTATTTATGTTGCCAAGTTTGGTGTCTCTGCCTTGTAAGGTTTCTCTGCCTAGGACGGTCGTTCCATGACGGGACCTCCTTTATATAATAAGATTGTACTATAACATTATACTGTAATATTATTAGTAATATTACATGTAATATAAAATATATAATTATAATAGTGTATTATTATTAGTAGTAGTATATTGTATTACATTATAATATATGTATATACAGTACCATAATAATAAACCTTTATATTTACTCCGCCACCATCTCCCCAAGGGGACTCGGGGTGGCTGACGTGAGGCTGAGCCCAGCAATTATGACAATGCAAGTATGCAACATAAAAAATATAGCCAAATACAATAAAACTAGCTGTACCCAGTCACGCGCTGCTGTGGCAAAAAACAACAGCAACATCCTTTCCTGCCTTTTGTTTTTGCTCTCCCCCCTGTGTTCCTCATCCTTCAGCTCTTTCCTTCTCTCTTTCTTTCCTCCTTCCTTCCGTCTTTTCTTTCCCTCCTTTCCCCCTATTATTTCCTTTTCTCGATCACTCCTCCTCCCCTTTCTTTCCCTCCCTCAGTTCCCTTCCTCCCTTCTATATCTACGGCTGGATGACTCTGTCAGAAGGGCTTTGGTTATGTTTTCGTGCCCTGGTGAAGGGGGTTGGACTGGGTGGCCTTCAGGCAGCGTTTCTCAACCTGGGGGTCGTGAGGGGGTGTCAGAAGGGTTGCCAAAGACCACCAGAAAACACAGTAGGTTCTGTTGCTCATGGTGGTTCTGTGTGGGAAGTTTGGCCGAATTCTATCCTTGGTGGGTTAAAAGTTGGCCCAGGCCAGCTGTGTAGCGACAACAAGGCCAAAGCACCCCTCCATCCGAGTTCTTGGCCATATCAAGCCCTGCTGGGCTCCTGGGGCCAATCCTCCCCAGGAGCTGAAATTCTGCACATGCTCAGGGGACCCCTCGCCACTGCACCCCAAAAGGGGGAAATGAGCGGGGGAGAGTCTTCCTCTTCCTCACCTTGGCCTTGAAGGCCTCCTCCTTGGCGGTGTGGGAGGGGAGAAAAGGAAAAGAAAGGAGGAAGGAGGGAAAGAAGTAAAGGAAGGAGAAGGAAGGGAAGTAGTCCAGCTCACCTGCAGTCAGTGAGGAGCCTGAACTCGGCTCACCCCTTCCTTCCTTCCTTCCTTCCTTCGTCCCTCCCTCCCTCCACGGCACACTGTTTCATTAGGGGCGGGGCTTGCAGCACCCGGGCCAAAAAGCCCCGCACCTGGGCCGGGAAAGCAGCAGGCCCCGCCCATCTCCAGGCCGTTCTGCCTCCGCCCCCGTTGGTCAGGCATGGCTTTGGGAATATTTGAGCACGTTGAGGAGGCAAGCCTGGCTCTGGGAGGCCTCCTGGCTGTTACCGCCACAGGTTCTGCGGCGCACGTGCCCTGCGCCATCCTCCAGCTGTAGCCTGCCATACCAGAGGGGAGGGGGGGAGTGAAGGAGGAGGCGGCAGATATAAGTTTTGTTGTGGTTGTTGTTGAGGGGTGGTTCGGGGGAGAGAAGAGGTCAGTGCGCGTGCGCAGTATGTCTGCGCCTGCGTTGTCTGTCTTTGCTGCAGGGGATTCTGGGTGTTGTAGTCCCCTTGGTTTTTTCAGGTTTTTTACCTTTTTGTTTTATTTGGGGGGGGAGGTTGGTTGGTGGTAAACATACCTCGTTGTGTGGGGATTTTTGTGGCCTGGTTTGGTGTTTTTGGGTTCTGCGGATTTGCTGTCTTTAGGCTACTCCGGACGACAGCTCTCTTTTTATATATATAGATAAAATACAAAAACCAACACAAGGTAAACACGCAGTGCAATATAAGATCACAATAATCGAACACAGTGGGCAGGGCCAGTTGCAAATACTAAAACATTCAAAAGCAGCGGGTGAGCTGAGCAATGGAGTGTATCTGGGAGGAGGGGGAGGAGGAACAGATGGGGTGAAAGGATGGGGTTTAATTGCACTAAAGTAGAGGATAACATGCAAGGTTTGGTCAAGGTCGGGCCTAGTTTGAGGGAGAAACCCAGTGCCTCCCTCCAGCCAGGCCTCCTCCAAGGCAGGGATCCCCTTCAGCTGCCTCTGAATGTTTCTGATCTACTTTGAAGCCCGGCTCCTTTCCTGGACGTCGTTGAGCCTGCCTCTGTGCCAAGGTGGGCTGGGGGGTCAAGAGTGTCTGAAGAGAAGGGTGAGGAGGGAGGCGAAGGTTCAAAGTTCAAAGCAGGAATGTGGATTGTCAGCTCTGGCCCCTTCCACACCCTTCAATACAATCCCACATTATTATTATCAGCATAATAATAATAATAATAATATAAACTTTATTTATACCCCGCCACCATCTCCCCGACGAAGACTTGGGGCGGCTCACATGAGGCCAGGCCCAAACAACAATATCTATCTATCTATCTATCTATCTATCTATGTATATAATAAAAGTCAGTGTTTGCGGAGGGCGAGAGGTGCGGTGGAATATGTGCCAGCTTTTCGATTGGCTGCCACTGTGGGATTATTTGCATAAAGGACTCTGATTGGCCAGCCTCAGAACTCCAACACTCTAAGGCACCAGACAAAGGGGATTGGTTGCCACTGAAATGTCAGCTGCCCTGGTGGCCAGAAGCTGGAGTGTTAAATAGCCTCTGAGTGTCTGTCTTTATATGATGTGTGCCTATGGCATTGAATGTTTGCCATGTATATGTCCATTGTAATCCGCCCTGAGTCCCCTGCGGGGTGAGAAGGGCGGAATATAAATACTGTAAATAAATAAATAAAATAAGGACGGGGTACCAAGGTTGGAAATAATAAATAACTTAAATCCTTCTCCTAGGCAGCAGAGGCCTCTCCCCTCGGCCGGCCATCTACAAGGTGGGTGCCCCTGCCCTTTCAAGCCTGGACCATCGTCCGTCGCAACGGGGAGGGAGGGGAGGGGGAGGCACGGACCATGGAGGGAGGGAGAGGGTCCTTGAGACCATCAGGCCACCTCCCTGAGCCCCTCCAGGCTGCAGCATTCCTTCCATTCCAGTCTGCTGCCCACTTCTTCCGCAGCAGGAGGTCAAGGCCAGGGAGGAAGGCCGACAAGGCGTCCAGGGTCTGGGCCTGCTCCTTAGTCCCACTCCCCACCCATCTTGTATCTTGCCCGGCATCCCCGCCCTCCCCAGGGTCTGCTCACGCCCGCCTCCTCCTCCTCCCCTCAGGTCCAGTGCGTGGCCTCCTTGCAGGTCAGCTCCATCCAGGCCGAGGGCTCCTCCGCCGAGTGCGGGCAGTGCTTCACCGTGGCCTGGCTGCCCTCCAGGCCTCACCCGCACCTGGCGGCCGGCTTCTATGATGGTAAGAGAGCGCTCTGCCTGTGTTTCTGGTCTCAGGGCTGTGCCGGCCGGCCCTCACTTGTGCCTCTGTCCCTCCTCCTCTCTCCTCCTGCCCAGGTACGGTGGCCCTCTGGGACCTGGCCACCACCTCCCTGCTGCTGCGGGTGCGCCAGGCGGACGGCTCCCTCCGGCTCTTCCCCTTCCACTCCTTCCTGGCACACGACCAGGCCGTGCGCAGCATCCAGTGGTGCAAGGCAGACAGGTGGGAGCCTGGTGGGATGTTTGGGGGAGACTGGCTAAGGGGAGGGGGCGGCATGTGGGAGTGCGGGGAGACGCACCGTTAGGCTTGGGGCGATTCCACAAAAAAAAATATAGCAGAGTGCCAGAATCACAGTTCATAACCAGCAGAAACTGACTTGTGGTGAATTAGGATTCGTTACTCACTGAGGTCTGGAAACTTGTGCAGTGCAGGGATGAAACCCAACAGAGACACCCGGCCTCCTGGCCACCGCTTTGCTCCTTTCCCGGGGAGCGCCAGGCTCTCGTCACAGCTTCTCTCCTCTCCCCATTCCAGCAACTTCCTGGTGACGGCCGGGAGAGACCGGAAGGTCAAGTTCTGGGACCTGCGCCGGCCGCACGAGCCCCTCAACAGCATCAAGCGCTTCCTGAGCACAGAGGTGGCCTGGCTGCTCTCCTCCTGCGGGGTCACCGTGGCCCAGGACAACTGCTACGCCCCGTGAGTCTCCGCCTCCCTGGTCCCCCTGGTGCCCCCCCATATTCAGGACGGGCTCCGTGGGGGAGAGCAAGGCCAGCCGCCCCCTTGGTCCCAGAGATCAGGAGCGTGGCCTGGTCTCCTCCGGGCAACCTTGGCTTCTCTGCTGCGCTGCAGGTACGGCCTGTGTGGCATCCACTACCTCGACGCTGGCTACCTGGGCTTCCGGGCCTACTTCGTGGCCCCCCGCAAGGGCACCGTCTGGGTAAGCAAGGGGCCTGGCCCCACCTCCTGTTGGTAATAGCAACCTTCCAAGCCCCCACTGACTATTTGTACACGTGCATAATCGATAACCTATGTTGTATGTACGTTTTGGCTGGCTGGTTTGACTGGACCTCTTTGGTGTGGGAGGGGCTTCAGGCACAGGGCTCCATTTTTGTTCTACTGGATGCGAGTGGGTTGCCCACACCCACCCACTTCCCTTTCTATCTACAGAGCATCTCTGGGTCCGACTGGCTGAACACGGTGGTCGCTGGAGACGTCACGGGGGAAGTGGTGGCGGCCATGATGCCAGACCTCTCCGTCAACCCCCACAGTGTCAAGCGGCCCTCGGATCGCAGATTTGTAGGTGCCTCCCCTCCGAAGCAGGGAGGGGGAGGGGGCCGGGGCCTGGAAGAAGGCCTGGCAGGGGGTGCTGTGTTTGGGTGTTGGGAGGGGCCTTGGCTGAGTTATGCAGCCTGCAACCCACAGCCAAGGGCCTGGGGGGTCTCTAGGGTGAGTGAGTGGGGGCACCTTGGAGCCTGGGGAGCATGGAGGCCCGTCAAGCCTGGGAGTGGGTCTCCCATTGGGGGGAGGCAGAGTAGCACGACGGGGGGAGGCCTTGCTCCTCCTGCAACCTGGAGCCTCCAGACCAGGGGCGGGCAATCATTTTTTCCAAGGGGTCACATGAGAGCCAAAAAATATTATGGAGTGCCGCTCCTAAAGGCGGAACCACATTCTAATCTACATTATTTATTTATTTATTTATTTACTATATATTACACATCATTAATATTAACATAATAATATATCAAGAAATATTCATATATTATTAGTATTAATATAATTATTACATTATAGTATGTATATATAGACATTATAATATATTGAAATTATAATATGATATAACATATTATTTATTATATTATTAAATTATTTTTATAAAATTATTATAAAATTATAATAAAAACCACTAAAATAAAATAAAATGAAATTCAAGAAGACAAGGTGCGAACCAAGATGGAGGCTGACATCCTCAAGAGAGGAAGGATCCCAAGAGGAATGGCCCAATGGACCCAGCCCGGAGGATGACAAAGCCACCGCCGCAGCAGAGCAGAGCAGCAGGCGATCGGGAGTGCAGGCCTCCGCCCGCTCTCGCCCCCAGCCGTTCCTCAGCTGATCACCCTGCCATGGAGTGCCTGCCATCCCGGGTGCCTGCCATCCCGGGAGGCGATCTGGGCCAGCAGCGGGAGCAGTCGGCGACCTGCAACGGCGGTTGTGCCCTGGCGACCCGGAATACGATCAAGTCTTCCGGGTCGCCAGGGTGATCAGCCGCCGCAGGTCGCCGACTGCTCCCACTGCAGGACGGGATTGCCTCCCGGGATGGCAGGCACTCCAAAGCCGCCGCTCCTCTGATCATTCTCCGGAGTGGCGGGCTGTCTGCCGACGCAGGGCCCATAGCCCGTGATGGGATGGCGGCAGCGGCAGCCCTTCCTCTTGCAGAAATGGCCCCTCCCCCAATGCCCTTCTTCCTGGGCCGGTCAGAATCGGCCCACAGGCCACATCCGGCCCGCGGGCCGCAAGATGCCCAGGTCTGCTAGGGTGAGTGAGTGGGAGCACCTTGGAGCCTGGGGAGCATGGAGGCCCGTCAAGCCTGGAAGTGGGTTTCCCATTGGGGGGAGGTGGAGTAACGTGACGGGGGCCAGTTGGGCCAGTGGGTGCATATAGATGTTAAATAATAGAGGGGAAAGAATGGCCCCCCTGAAGCACCCCACAATCAAGGGGGAAGCCCTCTGAGACCATTCCGCCCCTCACCACTCGTTGTCCTCGATTGTGGAGAAAGGAGGCCACCCATTTAAGGGCAGTCCCCCTCACTCCAGTCACGGCTAAACGATGGAGTACTAACACGTGGTCTGCTTATCAAAGGCTGCCGTGAGGCCCAATAACACGAGCAGCGCAGAGCCACCTTGGTCCAACTGGAAGGGCAGCTGGTCTGTGATGGAGAGCAGCACCGTCTCCGTCCCGTGCCCACTATGGAAGCCGGACTGGAAGGGATCAAGTCCGGCGGTGCCGTCCAGGCACTGCTGCAGCTGACCCGCTGCCGCCCTCTCAATTGCATTGTACTATAACATTATACTGTAAAATTATTAGTAATATTACATATAAAATATATAATTATAATTTATTAGTAGTAGTATTATATTGTATTACATTGTAATATTATCAATATATGTATATACAATATATATATATTGTATACACATATATTGATAATATTATAATGTAATACAATATAATACTACTACTAATAAATTATAATATATAATACATTATATATTGTATACTAGCTGATCCCGGCACGCGTTGCTGTGCCCTATTTAGGAGATGTGAGTATGTATGTGTGTGTGTATGTTTGTGTGTGTCTGAGTATGTATATGTGTGTATGTATGTGTGTGTCTGAGTATGTATATGTGTTTGTGTGTGTGTGTATGTATGTGTGTGTCTGAGTATGTATATGTGTTTGTGTGTATGTATGTGTGTGTCTGTGTATGTATATGTGTTTGTGTATGTATGTGTGTGTATGTATGTGTAGGCATATGTGTGTGTGTGTATGTGTGTGTGTCTGTGTAGGCATATGTGTGTGTGTATGTATGTGTGTGTGTCTGTGTATGTATGTGTGTGTATGTATGTGTGTGTGTGTGTGTATGTGTGTGTGTGTATGTGTGTGTCTGTATATGTGTGTATGTATGTGTGTGTCTGTGTATGTATATGTGTGTATGTATGTGTAGGTATATGTGTGTGTGTATGTATGTGTGTGTGTGTGTATGTATGTGTGTATGTATGTGTGTGTGTCTGTGTATGTATATGTGTTTGTGTATGTATGTATGTGTAGGTATGTGTGTGTATGTATGTATGTGTAGGTATGTGTGTGTATGTATGTGTAGGTATATGTGTGTTTATGTATGTGTGTGTATGTATTTGTGTTTGTGTATGTATGTGTGTGTGTCTGTATATGTATGTGTGTGTCTGTGTATGTATATGTGTTTGTGTATGTGTGTGTATGTATGTATGTGTAGGTATGTGTGTGTGTATGTGTATGTATATGTGTGTGTTTATGTATGTGTGTGTGTGTCTGTGTATGTGTGTGTATGTATTTGTGTGTGTGTATGTATTTGTGTTTGTGTATGTATGTGTGTGTGTCTATGTGTGTGTATGTATGTGTGTGTCTGCGTATGTATATGTGTGTATGTATGTGTAGGTATATGTGTATGTATGTGTGTGTGTGTCTGTGTATGTATATGTGTGTATGTATATGTGTTTGTGTATGTATGTATGTGTGTGTATGTATGTATGTGTAGGTATATGTGTGTGTGTATGTATATGTGTTTGTGTATGTATGTGTGTGTATGTGTGTGTTTGTATGTATGTGTGTGTGTGTGTATGTATGTGTGTGTGTCTGTATCTGTGTGTGTATGTATGTGTGTGTATGTATATGTGTGTATGTATGTGTAGGTGTGTTTGTGTATGTATGTGTGTGTCAGTGTATGTATGTGTGTGTGTCTGTATATGTGTTTGTGTATGTATGTGTGTGTCTGTGTATATGTGTGTGTATGTATGTGTTTGTGTCTGTGTATGTATATGTGTTTGTGTATGTATGTGTGTATGTGTGTGTATGTATGTATGTGTAGGTATATGTGTGTGTTTATGTGTGTGTATGTATGTGTGTCTGTATGTATGTGTTTGTGTATGTATGTGTGTATGTATGTATATGTGTGTGTTTATGTATGTGTGTGTCTGTGTATGTATGTGTATGTATGTGTGTGTGTCTGTATATGTGTATGTGTGTGTCTGTGTCTGTATATGTGTGTATGTATGTGTAGGTATATGTGTGTGTCTGTATGTGTGTGTGTCTATGTATGTATGTGTGTGTCTGTGTATGTATGTGTGGGTATGAAGCCGGCAAGGAGGAGAGGGAGCGATCAGTTCCTGCGCCTCCTCCTCCTCGCCAGCTCCGTGATCGCCAGGCCTTCTCCTCCAGCCGGTTCTTTCTGTATCCCGGCAGAGGGGGGGGGTTGCCCTTTTCCCGGGCACCTCTCTCTCCTCTTCGCCCCGCCGTCCTCCCTTGATTTAAGGAAGGAGGGCAAGGATAGGAGGAGAAAGAGATGCCCGGGAAAAGGGCAACATCCCTCCCTCCTTTGCCGGGTTGCAGAAAGAACCGGCACAGGAAGGAAGGCCTGGCGATCACGGAGCTGGCGAGAGGAGGAGGTGCAGGAAAGTGCAGCGAGGACGGATGATCGCTCCCTCTTCTCCTCCTCCTTGCTAGCTTCGTGGTTGCCAGGGCCTTCCTCTTCCGGCCGGTTCTTTCTGGCAGAGGGGGGGAAGGTTGCCCTTTCCGGGGCACCTCTCTCTCCTCTTCGCCCGTCGTCCTCCTTGATTTAAGGAAGGAGGGCAGGGAGAGGAGGAGAGAGGGAGGTGCCCTCCGCTGGCCGAAGAGGAGGCCGCAGGGAGAGAGACGCGCGCGGCTCCCGGCCCCATCCCGGGCAGCGGAAGGGAGCGTTGGGCGGGGAGGAGAGCCCTCTGCCGTGATCGTTCCGGTGGGGTTTGGGCGCCATGTGCGTGGGAAGGGGGTGTTTTGAGCTGTTGTTTTGGGGTGAGTGTGTGTTTGTTGTTAGAGACAGTGGGGAGGGAGTGGGGAAGTGCTGTGGGGAGACTTGGGTAGCGGCGTGCGTCTGTTTGGGGAAGTGTGCGATCGTTCCGGTGGGGTTTGGGGCACCATGTGCGCGGGAAGAGGGTGTTTTTGAGCTGTTGTTTTGGGGTGAGTGTGTGTTTGTTGTTAGAGACAGTGGGGAGGGGAGTGGGGAAGTGCTTTGGGGAGACTTGGGTAGCGGCGTGCGTCTGTTTGGGGAAGTGTGCGATCGTTCCGGTGGGGTTTGGGCACCATGTGCGCGGGAAGGGGGGGTGTTTTTGAGCTGTTGTTTTGGGGTGAGTGTGTGTTTGTTGTTAGAGACAGTGGGGAGGGAGTGGGGAAGTGCTTTGGGAGACTTGGGTAGCGGCGTGCGTCTGTTTGGGAAGTGTGCGATCGTTCCGGTGGGGTTTGGGCACCATGTGCGCGGAAAGGGGGGTGTTTTGAGCTGTTGTTTTGGGGTGAGTGTGTGTTTGTTGTTAGAGACAGTGGGGAGGGGAGTGGGGAAGTGCTTTGGGGAGACTTGGGTAGCGGCGTGCGTCTGTTTGGGGAAGTGTGCGATCGTTCCGGTGGGGTTTGGGCAGCATGTGCGCGGGAAGGGGTGTGTGGGTTTTTGAGCTGTTGTTTTGGGGTGAGTGTGTGTTTGTTGTTAGAGACAGTGGGGAGGGGGAGTGGGGGAAGTGCTTTGGGGAGACTTGGGTAGCGGCGTGCGTCTGTTTGGGGAAGTGTGCGTCGTTCCGGTGGGGTTTGGGCACCATGTGCGCAGGAAGGGGGTGTTTTGAGCTGTTGTTTTGGGGTGAGTGTGTGTTTGTTGTTAGAGACAGTGGGAGGGAGTGGGAAGTGCTTTGGGGAGACTTGGGTAGCGGCGTGCGTCTGTTTGGGGAAGTGGCGATCGTTCCGGTGGGGTTTGGGCGCCATGTGCGTGGGAAGGGGTGTTTTTGAGCTGTTGTTTTGGGGTGAGTGTGTGTTTGTTGTTAGAGACAGTGGGGAGGGAGTGGGGAAGTGCTTTGGGAGACTTGGGTAGCGGCGTGCGTCTGTTTGGGGAAGTGTGCGTCGTTCTGGAGGGCTTGTCGAACGTTCTAAACCTTCGCTCTGGCAGCGGAGAGGGCCGGATAAATTCCGTTGTCCGTTTTGGGGGTCGGTGTTTGGGGGTGGTGCGAGGTACCTAGGGCCTTGTTTTTCGGCGCTATAGGTACCAAGTGGTATGTTGTGGAAGGTTGTCGAGTTGTGTTTTTTCTGCGATGTGTAGTTGCTTTGTCTATATCAGTCATTGCACGTATGTTAACATTTTATATATATAGATTATATATACATGGGAATTTCCCACGCGGGCGGTGCTAGGGTGGCTCGCAATTACCTCAGCGCTTCTAGCAACGATTCTAGCTAAACGCCGTCTCCACTCGGTTTCCTTTCGCCTTTCCAGAAATGTGGGCACTTGCAAGGCCTGGTGGTCTGATTTCCGAGCCCTTTCTTGCTCCTCTTC
This sequence comes from Anolis apletophallus, assembly GCA_030556195.1. Classification (NCBI taxonomy): domain Eukaryota; kingdom Metazoa; phylum Chordata; class Lepidosauria; order Squamata; family Anolidae; genus Anolis; species Anolis apletophallus. The sequence continues at coordinate 1,595,132 of JARBWK010000003.1, read as the reverse complement.
CGAAGAGGAGGAGGAATCCCTGACAGGCCCCTCCCTTTGCCCTTGCAGCCCATCTACCGGGGGGACCTCTTGCCCCGCAGCTGCCTCCTCCTCAGCCAAGAGGGCCCTGGGTCGGGGCCCGCGGGGCCAGGAGAGAGGCCCCGGGCACCAGAGGGCAAGAGCTACAGCCAGGCCGCGGCCCAGAGTTACCTCCTCTTCCAGGACACGGATCTGGTGAGTGCGGCCCAGGGGGGGGGTGTCTGTGTCTCTGAGCCCCCCACCCCAAGTGGAGAGGGAGAGAGTGGGGTTCCTATCAGCCCCTTCCTTCCCCACACTTTCCTCCAGCTCAACCCATTACTCTGCGCCAGGTGCTGGGTGCTGATAAGGCCTTCTGTCCCAAGCCCATCATCCATCATGGGCTGCTGGCGCGATGGGGGTCCCGCCTGCCCCTTCTTCGCCCCTTCCCAGGCCTCCTCTTTCCCAGCCAGGCCTGGCACTGAACCTTCCTTCCACCCCTCCCTCCGTCCCAGAGGAGCTTCAAGAGCTTCCACCGAAAGGCCCGCAAGCACCAGCACCACGGCTTTCCTGAAGCCAAGGAGGGAGTCAGCCTGGGCGAGCTGCAGCTGGAGGCCGTCCACAAGGTGAGTATAAGGGTGGGGGGGAGAAGGGGCAGCCCCAGCGCAGCAAAGGAAGGCGTTTGGGGATGCTCAAGAGTACCTTCCGCCCCGTTCTCCTGCTCCAGGTGTGCTTCAGCCCCAACCTCTCCTGCCACAGCTGGCTGGCCTCGGGCGGCCACTCGGGCCTGGTGCGGCTGCACTGCCTCCGCGCCCTGGTCTCCCCGCTCAGCCACAAGCTGCAGAGGGAGTGCCAGGCCCACTTTGGCCTCCTGGCCCAGGCCGACGCAGGCAGGGCCGCCCAGGCCGACAGCCCTTCCCCGGTGGGGACAGCAGCGGTGCCCCTCGTGGATGTCAGCTGAAGACTCAGCAGAGGACCCTCGGTCGGGGCTCCACGAGAGGAGAGGGTCCTGTTGAAGCCGGCAGCCGGGCTGCAAGTGGCGGGAGTCCAGGGCGGAGGGACCGAAGGCGCCGCCAGAAGAGGCTTGACCAGGAGCCTGGCCACAGAGAGGCCTGCACCTCTGCTTCCGGGCCTCCCTTCCTGGCCATGAGCGGAAGTGGGCAGAAGGAAGCCCTGGCACTCCGGCCTCCCTTTGGCTGGACCAGCGGAGGAGGAGGAGGACGAGGAAGGCACCAAGGGACCAGGCCTGGGCCCAGCCCTCTCTCGGGGGCACAGCTTTGCTCACATTGAGCGCCTTTCTTTACTTAACTGTTGTTATTAAAGTGAATGTGTTTTGTACATGGCCTCCCTCCTCTCCTTCCCGTGAGTGGGGAGGTGGGCTCTTTCTCCACTGCTCCCACTCAGGGAACGCCTGCCTCACCCCCCAACCCCCCAAGCAGCCTGCCCCGGGTTCCCATTCAGCTTTTGGGAGCCAAGAGCTTCCCTCTGGATCCTGCGCATGAGACAGACAGACAGGCCCTTTCCCACTGGGGCTTTGGGGTCATGTCTTTAGAGCTTCAGCATGTCGTCGTTGTCCCCCGTCACACACACACACACACACTTCTGCCAAGGATCTGCTGCTTGGTTTGAGGCACATTGCTTTATTGGGCTCACTGGTACACATGTCACACGAGAGAGACAGAGACGAGACAGACGCACAGAGACACACGTGTACTCCACAAGGTCACGGGCACAAGACGTGGCATGCGCGCTCCTCCCTGGCGCGGAGCGTTGCAGCAGCCTTCCCCGTCACTGCTGGCGGGAGGCTGGGTTTGGGGCCCAGGAGCACCACACCTCACAGGTGACCAGCTGCCACTGGGCCGCCCCCCCCCCCCCACGCACACCTGGGCTCCCCAAGAGGCCACTGCTGCTGCTCTTCTGGGGCCTCCTCCGTCCATGCCGAGAGCATCCCTCAGCAGGCTGGCCGGCCCTCAACTCGGGCTTGGCTACCAGCAGGTGGGCTTGGCCACCCCTCCCCGCCCACTGCCGTGCTCCAGAGGAGGCCAGCAACCCCCTGAAGCGCAGGGGACGCCACTAGGGAGGGACATCTGTCGAGGGGGCTTTTCCTGGGGCTCCCCCTTGAGATTGGATTGGGGTTTGGTGCAGAAACAGACAGGGAAAGGGCAGCTGGGGCTCCCGGCTGGGAAGAGGAAGGAGCGGACAGTGGCCTGGAGGCAGGGCAGGGGGTCACTTGGGTCACCCTTTTGGGGAGGGCCTTCTTTCCAACCCCCCTTCCTGGACCCCCTTCCAGAGAAGACATCCATAGTGCAAGTGTTGGCTGCTAGCAGGACGCACACACACACACATGCAGAGACAGACACAAGAGGAGGAGGAGGCCTGGCCGAGGGGCAGGCCAGCCTCTCCTTGACCGCTGGAGGCCCGGAGGGATCCCTTGGACAGGCACATCGAAGACACTGAGGCAGAGATGGGCAAGGGAAGCATTGGCGGCGGCCTCCCTCCGCCTGGCTGGAATGTGGCACGAAGATGGGAGGGGGCTGGTCCGCCCCTCTCTTCAGTGGGGGCGCCCCCCTCCCCTGCATGCTCTGGCCGAACACGGGCGGACAGGTGGGGCCCCCCCGGGCAGCAGGAGGCTGGCAGTGCAGGCGCCGAGGGTCGGTGGGTGGGTGGTCCCGGCCTCAGTCCCGGGGGTCCTGGCACTGGCGGCAGGCGGCCATGTCTTCTTGGTAGCGCTCCACCTGGATGGTGCAGGAGAAGAAGCCAAACTTGCTCTGGAGGAGGGCGGTGGCCTCCTGCAGCACGGCCTCCGAGTCGGCACCGGGCTCTGCGGGAGAGAAGGGTCAACGATGGTGGTGCAGAAGAAGCAGCATCCCAGCACCTTCCAGCAACCTTGAGTCCCAAGCCCACCCGGCCCCCTCTCTCTCTGCTTACCGATGGCCAGGTGGACGGCCACCATGTGGTGGCTGAGGGTCAGGGCCCAGAGGTGCAGGTCGTGGGTGGCCTTCACGCCTTTGACCGACAGCAGCAGCTCCTTCACCGCCTGGAACTCCACGCCCCGCGGGGCCCCTGCGAGAGACAAGCGGGAGGAGCAGGAAACATTGGCCGAGGGCTGTCCAAGGATTTCGTGGTTGGAATCGCTGGAGTGGTTTCCGGCGTATACAGCCAGGGCGTTCTAGCAGCATGTTCTCCTGATGTTTCCAGGCCCGGATTAACACTTTTTTGCGCCCTAGGCCACACCTTGGAATTACGCCCCCTTTAAGCCAACCTCCTGCCACCTCCAAAGTCCCCATGCATTCCCACCGGCTGGAAAGCTCCGTTGTGCTCTGAAGGTCTCCTCGGGAGTCGGGAGGCTTGGGGAGAGCGCAGCGGGTGCAAACTTGCTCCAAAGGCGCGCACGAGAGAGAAAAAGTGGGAGGGAGGGAGAGCGTGCGAGAGAGAGAGAAAGCGAGAAAGCTTGACAGCGCGAGAGAGATAGAAAGCAAGAGAGAGCGAGAGCGCATGAGAGAAAGCGAGAAAGAGCAAGACAGCGCGAGAGAGATAGAAAGCAAGAGAGAGCGAGAGCGCACGAGAGAAAGCGAGAAAGAGCAAGACAAAGCGCGAGAGAGAGAGAAAGCAAGAGAGCGCGAGCGCATGAGAGAAAGCGAGAAAGCAAGACAGCGCGAGAGAGATAGAAAGCAAGAGAGCGAGAGCGCACGAGAGAAAGCGAGAAAGAGCAAGACAGCGAGAGAGATAGAAAGCAAGAGAGAGCGAGAGCGCACGAGAGAAAGCGAGAAAGAGCAAGACAGCGCGCGAGAGCGCGAGAGAGATAGAAAGCAAGAGAGAAAGCGAGAGCGAGAGAGAAAGCAAGAGCGCGCAAGAGAGAGTGAGAAAGCGAGAGAAAGCGAGAGAGAAAGCGAGAGAGAGAGAGAGAGAGAGAGCGAGATAGACGGAGAAACGGAGGGGACGGAGCAGAGACTTTGCCGGGAGAAGGAGCGAGGAGGGGCATGAGAAAGGGGGGAAGAGGGGCGCAGACCAGGGGGGTTTTTTGGTCCGTGATCTGAGCCCCCCTCCTCGTCTTTTACCCCGAGGCCATGGCCTCGTTGGCCTTATGGCTAATCCGGGCATGGATGTCTCGCCTGCACCTCAGGCCCTTTCCTTTCCCCCCAGGATCATGTCTGACCTTACAAACTTTTCCAGAACCCAAAACCGAGAGGAACACATCCTTCTGGACTTCCTCACTAGGTAACAGTTTGCAACCTCCGCCGCTGTTCACTAAAACATCCCTTACCTTCCATGAGGACCCGGAAGACGTCACGGAGGATCGTGGCCGTGGATCCCAGGACGAAGACGGAGAAGAGGAAGGTGCTGACGGGGTCCGCGATCTTGCACTGGGGCTGCAGAGGAAGGGAGTGCCCGCCCAAGGAGTTCCTCCGGGCCCTTCACCCCTCCAGGCTGGACCCCCAAAGACTCAGGCCAAGGGCAAAGGCCTCCTTGCCCAGCCCTGCAGACCCTCCTTCCTCCCTACCTTGAAGTAGATGACGGTGGCAGCCACAAAGACCCCGATGCTCTGGAGTAGGTCCCCCACGACGTGGATGAAGGCAGCCCGGACACTGGTGTTGCCTCGTGGGGCCAAGGGGGGCCCACAGGGGCTCTCCCCGATCCGCTCGTAGCCCCCCTGGCCCGGGCAGTGGTGGCCGTGCGGGGTGCCAGACTGGTGCAGGAGGTAGGCCATGCTGCAAGGGGCAGGCACGGGCATCACTAGAACTGCGTGCGTACATGCGTGCATGTGCGCTTACATGTGAGGCACAACTCTTTCCCAATTGCCCCCCCACCAGAATTATTTATTTATTTTGTTGGGTTTCGTCCTAGAAGCCCCAGTGGCGCAGTGGGTTGAACTCTTGTGCCTGCAGGACCGAAGACCGACAGGTCGCAGGTTCAATTCGGGCCCTTCAGTTGTGGGTTTCCAACATCAAGGAAATGCCCTCTTTGGTCCTAGGGCCCTGGGGCCCGCTTGCAACACCCCCCACCCACCCCAGGCATCTTGGCTTCTGCTTCTGCTCACATGATGTTGACCCCGATGGCGCAGGCCGAGGTGCCCAGCATGGCGGAGGCCTCGATCTCGTAGTCGTTGCTGATGATGCGGGCCGAGGCCAGGTAGACCAGGACTGCCGTGACGGTCCAGATGGAGAGGACCGAGGCCAGCGCCCCCAGCGTCTCTGCCCGGGGAAAGGGAGAAGGAGTGAATGGTCAGCTGCCCCCACCTCTGTCCTAGAGTGTAGTAGTAGATGCACTTCGTGACGCTTGAGGGGTCAGTGGTGCCCTCTGGCACTGAAAACGTTTCGCCCGGCACCACGCACGGGACCAGGGCCGGACCTAGGTAATTTTAAATGGTAAGCGAACAGTATTTTGGCGCCCCCCAACCAATCACTGATGTATATATACATATGGATTGGGTGCATAGACAAATTTTGGCCCTCCAGGTATTTTGGACTTCCTACTGGCTGTTTGGAATTGTGGGAGTTGAAGTCCAAAACACATGGAGGGCTGAAGTTGACCCATGCCACACACATATGTGTGTGTGTGTGTGTGTGTGTGTGTTCCTTCCCACCATTTTCCCTGCTCTATTCCTATTCTCTGAGTGTGTGTGTGTGTGTGTCTATATATCTGTTCCCCTTCCTTCCTTCTCAGCCCTATATCCCAGAATATCAAGGCAGAAAATCCCACATCTGAGTGTGGACTCAAATATTCAAAGCAGATATTGTGGGATATAGGGGGGCTGTGTGGAAGTGCCCTCACCCTTTTCCCTCCCCTCTTCCTATTCTTTGTGTGGGTCTGTACATTCCCCATCCTTCCTTCCTCCTCACCCTTTCCCCTCCCCTCTTCCTATTCTCTTTCCCCTTCTTACCTTCCCCTTCCTTCCTCCTCACCCTTTTCCCTCCCTTCTTCCTATTCTCTTTTTGTGTGTATATATATACTGTATATGTGTATATCAGGTCTAGGCTAATTTCAGGAGCAAGGGCCCGGGGGTTGGGTTAGGTGCCCTCTGGCTGGCAGGCTCGTCTGGCCGCTCAGTCCTGCTCCTGGCCCCCAGGTAAGGGCGCCCACGTGGCCTCCCTCGCCCCATGTGTACCGGTGGCAGCCGCGCGGGGGGCAAGGGAGACTGGAAAGGCGGCGCCTCTGCCCCCTTCTCTCTCGCTCTGTGCAAGGCGGGGGGGGGAAGGCATGTGCAGGGTGAGGGATGAGATGCGCACAGTGCGCAGGGCGAGGCAGGGAGAAGGGAAAGGCATGCGCCTCTGCCTCCTCTCTCGCCCTGCGCGAGCCTTCCCCCCACCCTGCCGGCACCCCTGGGGGCGTGGTGCCTGGCCCTGGATGCGCCCTTTGGCCACGTGGCGCCCTGAAGCGGCTGCTTAATTTGCCTCCACTCAGATCCGCCCCTGCGCGGGACCAAGAGTTCGACCTAAGGGTGTTTACGCAAAAGGGTAATCCCAAAAGGGACAGGAGAATAGGAAATACAAAAGCAACAGGAATCCAAAAAAGGTCAAAGTACATAAAGCCAAGAGTGCCAAAATCCACAGAGGTACTGCCAGCTTAAATCCATAAACAAGGCAACAGGAACTTTCCAGGAAACATAGGCATTAACTAAAATATGAAACTTGGAAGACATTGGAAACATGAACTTGAGAGCTGAGAGACGTCTCCTCTGAGAAGCGTAAGGCCAACTTTACTTAATTTAAGTCTGAAGACATAGCCATGAGATCATGCCGAACGCACCTGGCCTTCAAGACCTCCTCACAGATTATCTCACACCGTCTAATTCAGGGCTGCCCAACTGGCGGCCCAGGGGCCGTATACGGCCCCCCAGCCCCTTCCCTCCGGCCCCCTAAGCTTTTTAATAAAAAGTAAAAATTGAAAAATCAAATAAATAATAAAAATTTAAAAAAATACCTACTTCCAGGTTCGGAGCAAGTATCGCGAGAATACGCAATCGACACGGGATTTTGCTGTCAACACGAGATCACGCCGACGTTGACAGCGAAATCCCGTGTGGATTGCGTATTCTCGATACTCTTTGGCTATTCTACTACTGGATCGCTAAGGCCCACAGACGCGATTAGGACCTTCTTCGACTCAGTCGGTCGTCGCCTCTCTCGTCGTCCGGGTACTCCTGGATCCTGCGCGTTTGGAAAGGTAGGCCAAAGCAGGGGCTCCTCAGGGGCCCTCATTCCCTCCCCCATCTCCCTCATGTATTAAATATAAAACTAAATATATTTAAAGATGAAATAAGGGAGATGGGATACAATAAGGGGAGAGGAGGATGGAATTAAATATATTTAATATTAAATTAAAATAAGGGGAGAGGGGAGCATGGAATTAAATATATTTAATATTAAATTAAAATAATTTAATATCTTATCCCTGCATTTTATCTCAGTAAAAGATTATATTTGTATGCATGCAGGGGTGGGGGTGGGGTGGGGGCGGAGCCGAGGCAGGGGCAGACCCTATGGCCCCCCAGGTCATCAGTGACCGGAATTCAGGTCCCTGGGCCGGTAGAAGTTGGACAGCCCTGGTCTAATTCAAGGGTCCTCAAACTTAGGCTCGAGGGCCACATATGGCCCTCCAAGGTCATTTACCCGGCCCTCGCCCAGGGTCAACCTAAGTCTGAAATGACTTGAAAGCAGACAACAACAACAACAATCCTATCTCATCAGCCCAAAGCAGACCCACACTTCCCATTGAAATACTAACAAGTTTATATTTGTTAAAATTGTTCTTCATTTTAATTTTTGTATTGTTTTCAGTGCTTTTTGCACTACAAATAAGATATGTACAGTGTGCATAGGAATTCATGTTTTTTTCAAATTATAATCCAGCCCTCCAACAGTTTGAGGGACTGTGGCCTGGCCCTCTGTTTAAAACGTTTGAGGACCCCTGGTCTAATCAGTCTGTTCTTCACTCCCTCTGTTCTCAAGTCTAATCTGGCTCTGTGGGAAAACTCTCCATTGGCCAAAGGCCGATTCCCAAGGGAACTGGTTCCACTATCCCTGGTTGCTAGGGAACGATCACTAGAATGCAAAACATCATAAGGAGGCCCTTACCTGTGCGGTGCCAGCCGAAGGTCATGGTCCTGGTGGCCGGCCGGGTGGAGACCCAGAGGGAGAAGAGGCTGACCCCCATGCTGCCCATGTCTGTCAGCAGGTGGGCCGCATCCGTCATGATGGCCAGGCTATGGGCCAGGTAGCCCCCTGCAAGGCAAGCACAGCGGACTCAGGAGTGGCCCCAAAGGCTAGACTTCAGAGGCAAAGGATGGTCATTTAAGTCTCCCCACCCCACCTCATCCAGCCCCACTGACCGACGACTTCTCCCAGCATGAAGAGGAAGCAGACGGCGCAAGCGATGCGGAGCTTCCTCTGGGCCTGGAGCTTCTGCTGGCTCTGGCTGGGGGAGCAGGTGCCGCGGCATTGGTGGCAGTGGAGGGCTGCAGGGGGCTCAGCGTTGGCCGTCATCGTGGGCACAAGGGCCTCCATGGAAGCCGCAGAGGGACCTTTCTCGGGGGGCAGCCCAGCCAGGGCCTCCTGGGAGCCTGCAAAGAGACTGAGAGGGCACACGGGCATCAGGGCTGGCCGTTGGGCTTTCCCTTTGGCCTTCAGGGCTCTGGGATCTGCTGGGGAGGCCCTTCTCTTGGTCCCACTGCCGCCTCAAGTATGGCTGGTGGGGACGAGGGAGAGGACCTTCTCGGTGGTGGCCCCTTGGCTCTGGAATGCCCTCCCTGAAGAGATTAGGTTAGCCCCCACTCGCCAAACCTTTCAATCTAGCCTAAAAACATGGTACTTGAATAGTTTGTTTGTATGTGTGGCACCCTGACGTGTTTTTGTAAGCCGCCCCAAGTCCCTTCATAGAATCACTGAATCCTAGAGTTGGAAGAGACCTCGTGGGCCACCCAGCCCGACCCCATTCTGCCAAGAACATCACCTTCAAAGCACCCCTGACAGATGGCCATCCATGCTTTGTTCCATAGCCAGGATTTCACTAACTTCCTGAAAGTCAGGGGGGAGGGGGCAGATCTGATATCGATCGGGAGAGAGTTCCATAGCTGAGGGGCCACCACGGAGAAGGCCCTGTCTCTCGTTCCCACCAGACCCGATTGCGAAGGTGGCGGGACCGAGAGCAGGGCCCCTCCAGAAGATCTTAACAGCCAAGATGGTTCATAGGGGAGAATACGTTTGGCCAGATAAACTGGGCCGGAACTGTTGAAGAAAAGGGAAGTCCTCTACCAGCCTGCACCACAGGAAGAACACCATCATCCCCACGTCAGCATAGGCAAATCTGTGCTTAAGTCCGAAGCAGCCCTGCAGCGCCTCACATCCTGCTGTGCAGCAGCTGCAGAGCTGTTTGGGCTGGAAGTCAGCCTGAAGAAAAGGGAAGTCCTCTACCAGCCCGCACCACAGGAAGAACACCATCATCCCCACGTCAGCATAGGCAAATCTGTGCTTAAGTCCGAAGCAGCCCTGCAGCGCCTCACATCCTGCTGTGCAGCAGCTGCAGAGCTGTTTGGGCTGGAAGTCAGCCTGAAGAAAAGGGAAGTCCTCTACCAGCCCGCACCACAGGAAGAACACCATCATCCCCACGTCAGCATAGGCACATCTGTGCTTCAGTCCGTTCAGCATTTCACCTCTCTGGGCAGCATCATCTCTTCAGGCGCCAAGATCGATAAAGAGATAGCTCACAGATTCGCAAAGGCATATGGAGCATTCAGAAGGCTTCACAAAAGAGTCTGGAGCAACAAGCACCTGAGGCAAAGCATGAACATCAGTGTGTACAGAGCTATCGTACTGTCTATTCTCCTCTATGGGTCTGGAACATGGGTCACCTATCACCAACCCCTACGACTCCTTGAATGCTTTCATCAGCGCTGTCTTTGCACAATCCTAAATATACTCTGGACTGACTATGTGACGAATGTTGCTGACCTTGAGCAAGCAGGGGTCACCAGCGTTGAGGCCATGCTATTGAGAACACAGCTGCGCTGGGCAGGGCACATCTCTAGGATGGAGGACCACCGCCTCCCAAAGATACTACTCTATGGTGAACTCGCCACGGGTCATTTCAAGAGAGGCGCCCCCAGAAAGAGATACAAGGACTCCCTGAAACAACATCTCAGGCTCAGCCAGATTGATCACCAACAATGGTCCATCCTGGCCTCACATTACACTCTCCACAATGCTGCGGCCTCTTTCGAGAAGACACGCCAAATGTGTCTTGACAACGCAGAAAGAACCGCAACTTGGAAACAACATCACCCAAGGAGACTTTCTACTGCGCTTTCTGCAACTGAACTTGCCTATCTCAGATTGGCCTTTTTAGTCATCAACGTGCTTGTAAAAAGCGTGGGATGACTCCTTCCTGAATCTTCGTTCGCGAAGTAATGCCGAGATATTATTATTATTATTATTATTATTGAAGAGATTGTAGAGTGGAAGGAAAAGTGGACGCTGATAGCCACTGGCATCAAAAGAGAAAACAAAGAGAAAAAGATGAGGCCAACTCAGAGAAATAGTTGGTGTAGGCAATGGCATGCTCCAAATCTTGGACTTCAAAGCTAAACTGACTCTCGTTTTGGGGTGGCGCATTCCGAAGTGGTTCCACCCGGCAGGATGGCTTGTTCAATTAAACCCATTGGACTCAATCTCCTTGCTCAGAGCGCCTAATGTGATAATATGGGTTTGGGGAATGGCCTTTTTAAAGGGGCGAAGCAGTGAGTCCCAGCTCCCAGGCCCTGGCCCTCCGGACTTCAGCCTCCCAACGATCCTGTGAGGGAGGCCAGGCTGACCCAAGGCCCTGAGTCCTACAGCCGGGCCCTGCCCTCCTCTGCAGCCTCAGGTTCTCTCTCCCAAAGCGACCAGCCGGGCACTGCATCAACCTCACCGAGATCTCCATTTCAGGAGCAACAAGAATCATGGCAAAAGGGAAGGGAAGGACAAGGGGGGGGGGGGGGTGGGAAGGATCCGGCCCATTGGCCAGGAGCTCTTGCCGGGCATGCTCCACATCCCAGCTACAGAGATCTTGCGGGGAAAGTAGGACTAAATACACACCAAAAGGAGGGAGTGTGGTGGAGGCTCCTTCTTTGGAGGCTTTTGAGTAGAGGCTGGGTGGCCATCTGTTGGGAGGGCTTTGACTGTGTCTTCCTAACTTAGCTCTAAGTAAATTGTATTGATTTTAACTGTGATTTTTTAAAACACCATTTATATAAACATAAATGTAATGTTCGTTGGTGGGATTAACATAACTCAAAAACCACTGGACAAATTGACACCAAGTGTGGACACACAGCACCTCTCAGGCCAACTTGTTACACCAGCTCCACTGGCTGCCGATCAGCTTCCGAGCACAATTCAAAGGGCTGGTTTTAACCTACAAAGCCCTAGACGGTTCCGGCCCAGTTTACCTGTCTGAACGTATCTTCCCCTATAAACTATCAAGGACAGTAAGATCTTCCGGAGAGACCCTGCTCTTGGTCTGAAATGGACATCCAAGTGCCACCTCTGTGTTGATGGAGGCAGGCAGGATTTCCCCGGGCACTGGTTGTGGGGGGTCGGGAGCAGGTGAGGGTTTTGCCCTCCTTTCTGCTCGAGATCCCCGTGTACAACTAGTGGGCCACTGTGTGACACAGAATGCTGGACCAGATGGGCTGAGGCCCGATTCAGCATGGCTCTTCTTATGTTCTTATGGTCCTGCCACCTTCACAGCCGCGTTTGGTGGGGACAAGAGACAGGGCCTTTTCTGTGGTCCCCCCCCCCCCCGGGGTATGGAACTATCTCCCGATAGGTCAGGTAGAGAGAAGGGCGGGCACAAATATTTGAAATAAATAAACAATAAATAATAAGTAAGTAAGTAAATAATGCTTTATTGATAGCCCACACTCTCTCCCCAGGGTGTCCATTGAAAAACTACTAGAGCAAAGTGTCCCTCCCGCAAAGTTTTGGCAGTTTAATCAACTTTCTCCATGTTTTTCATGACAGAACCAATTAGGAAATGGCATTGAGAAAACCCAGGGACGCCCATTGTGTCGCCGAGGGTAATTTTTTAATTTCAGCTCAACAAATTTCTTTATAATGGGTTAGCATGGTTTTATATTTCGTTATTCCTTTGATGATGTAGCTCATGAGGAGGAAAGATGGATGTCTTTGATAACAACCACAACAACAATAACCACCACAACCACCACCACAACCACAACCACCACCACCACAACCACCACCACAACCACCACCACCACAACCACCACCACAACCACCACCACCACCACCACCACAACCACCACCACAACCACCACCACCACCACAACCACCACCACAACCACCACCACAATAACCACCACCACAACAACCACCACAACCACCACCACAACCACCACCAGCACAACAACAATCACAACTATTACTACTACTACAACCACCACCAGCACAACAACCACCACCACAACAACCACCACCACCACAACCACCACCACAACCACCACCACCAGCACAACAACAATCACAACTATTACTACTACTACAACCACCACCAGCACAACAACCACCACCACAACAACCACCACCACCACAACCACCACCACAACCACCACCACCAGCACAACAACAATCACAACTATTACTACTACTACAACCACCACCAGCACAACAACCACCACCACCACCACCACCACAACAACAACAACAGTTAAGAACACAGAAATGCTGGACCGCCCAGACAACCCCCATGCCAGACTACACAGAGAAGCCATTGACATCCACAACAAGCAGGCGGACAATGTCAACGGAAAGGAGGAAAACATGAACATTAGCAAAATACAGTTCCCAGTATTAAAATATATATATACCTCTAAACCAGGTATAGAGTACAACAGGCAAGAGTACTTTCTCCCACCCGGGACATCATTCCACAGGGATATAGACCCCACTTGCCTAGTTCCCAACAGACTCTCAACCTCTGAGGATGCCTGACAGAGAAGTGGGCGAAATGTCAGGAGAGGATGCTTCCGGATCACGGCCAGACAACCTAAAAAACCCACAGTGATGCAGTCATACTTCCTTCCTGGCAGAAGGGGGTTGGGGGATCCCATGGTATGTAGTATGTAATTGACCTAATGAATAGCAATGCCTTGATCCTTGCCTGCCTCCAGGCCTTGGAGTCCTTTGGGGAAACTGAGGCAGGGCATACCAGCATCTGGATCCGTGTGGGCAAAAAGCTCTGCCACGCTTCTCAGAGGCGCATAGGCACTCTCTGGACACAACACAACACCAGGGGATGCTCCTGACAAAAGGGAGGGGGGAGGGTGGTAAAGGAGCCCCAGATGGGGAGGGGGACGTGTCATTAAGGGCAGGCCACGGCTGAGAGCCTCCTGGGCCCAGGGGTCCTATTCACTGGGGTCTCCCAATGAGTGGGGGAGGTTCTCCTTGGGGGGAAATGGGTCTTGAAGAGGGGGTGCCCCCCCCCATCTGATGCTCTATCAGCCCCAAGCAGACCTGCCCTTCTGAGTGGAGGTGCCTATCTCCAACTGCAGGCCTGCCATTAACGGGGTGATCAATCATGCTCCCTATTATTATTATTATTATTCCCAGTGTGGGGCTGGTCAACAGCAATGGGTGTGAAGCCAAGGCCCCATTGAGGCGGGGAGATGAGCAGCAAGGCAAGGCAAAGGTGGGGTCCTTTGAAGCCCCTTCTGCAGCCCACCCCCTGGACCCCGGCCACCCCAGAAAAGAGGGGGGTCCTTAAAGGGTCAGGTGCAGCAGAAGCACCAGGGGAGAGTCCCCAGCCCCCCCCCCCCACACACAATTGGAACCCATGGCTTCCTTTTCTAGTCCAGGCAGTCCCCAATGCAAGGTCTCTTTCCCTTCCTTCCTCCCTCCCTTCATTCCTTCCTTCCTCCATTCCTTCCTCCCTCCCTCCCTTCTTTCTAGTACCTAAGCCCCTGCCCCCTCCCCTGCACATTTCCCTCCCCTGAGCCAAAGAGGTCCTCTCCCTCTTAAGGATCCACTCCCAGGCTTTAGATCAGGCCTGGGCCAACTCCGGCCCTCTCTCCCTCCCTCCAGGTGTTTTGGACTTCAACTCCCACAATCCCTAACAGTCGGTAGGCCCTTAGGAATGGTGGGAGTTGAAGTCCGAAACACCTGGAGGGAGGGCCGGAGTTGGGCCAGGCCTGGGTTCTATGAATGAGTGGGCGCAGGAGGAAGTGGATCAGGACCTTGGAGAGCTCATGTAGCCCCCCCCCAAGGGAGCCCCCCAGCCTGGCCCCTTCTGCCAGGAAGAAGCACCCCACCCAAGCCCTCCAGACAGAGGCCCTGTTTCCAAAAACCCTGGGGAAGGGGACTCCCTCCATGGGATCCCTAGGCAAAGGCAGCAGGTCCCCTCCAGAGGGGTAGTAGTAATAATAATAATAATAATAATAATAATATGTATTTATTTATACCCCGCCACCATCTCCCTAAGCCTTTTCTGCAGCCCACCTCCTGGGCACTGGCTACCTTACTCCATGGCCAGGCTTCTGAGAGGCCTAGTGCCTTGGACTGAGGGAGGGAGGGGGCTGCTAGGGGTGGTGGGGGGCTCCCTCTCCTCTCTCCTTGCAGCAGCTAGGCCGCCCTTCTCTGTGGATGAGGAAGAGGAGGAGAAGGTCCTTCAAGGATGGGGTGGAGCAGAACCAGCCCTCAAGCCCCCCCCCCCATTATTTCCCTTGCCCCCTCCTCCATCCCACCCACTCCCCCCCCATTGGGACTCATGGCTTCCTTTTCCAGTCCCTGCAGTCTGCAATGCAAGGTCTCCCTCCCTCCTTCCTTCCTTCTAGTATCTAAGGGGGGGGGTCCTCTCATGTCGCCCCCTCCCCTGCCGACTCCCCTCCCTCTCCTCCCTCCTCAGGATCCATTCCCAGGCTTCTTTAGATCCGGCCTGGGCCAATTCCGGCCCTCCCTCCAGGTGTTTTGGACTCCCACAACCCCCGCTTGACCTCCTGGACACTACTCTGTGGCCAGGCTCCTGAGAGGCCTGGTGCCTTGGCCTGAGAGAGAGGTGAAGGGCCCTCCCTCCTCTGCAAGGGGGCTGCTCTGGGGGAGGGGGAGAGGGTCTCCCTCCCCACCCCACCCCCTCCCCTCCCTGCATCAGCCAGGCCGCCCTTCCCTGTGGGTGAGGCCTGGCAGAAGAAGAAGGTCCTTCAAGGATGGGGGGCGGCAGAAGCACCAGCTCAGGGTCCCCAACACCCCCACACACACACAATTTCCCTTGCCCCCTCCCCCAACCCAAGGGGGACCCATGCCTTGCTTTTTTTAATCCCTGCGGTCTCCAATGCAAGGTCTCCCTCCCTCCAGGTGTTTTGGACTCCAACTCCCAGCATTCCTAACAGCCTACCGGCTGTTAGGAATACTGGGAGTTGAAGTCCAAAACACCTGGAGGGAGGGAGGAGGGGGGGCTGGAGTTGGCCCAAAGAGGGTCGCCCAGCCTGCCCCCTGCTGTCTGTCTGTCTGTCTGTCAGGAAGAAGCACCCAACCAGAGCCCTCCCGGCAGATGCCCTTTAAGAAAACAGACACCAAAAACAAGGAGACTCCAACCATGGGATTCCTAGGCAGAGGCAGCAGGTGACAGATATGAGTGAGTGAATGAGTGGAGGACTACAGGAGTGAGTGAGTGGAGGACTAAAGGAGTGAGTGAGTGAGTGAAGGACTAAAGGAGTGAGTGAGTGAGTGAAGGACTAAAGGAGTGAGTGAGTGATTGAGGGAGTGGAGGACTAAAGGAGTGAGTGAGTGAGTGAGTGGAGGATTAAAGGAGTGAGTGAGTGAGTGAGTGGAGGACTAAAGGAGTGAGTGAGTGAGTGAGTGGAGGACTAAAGGAGTGAGTGAGTGGAGGACTAAAGGAGTGAGTGAGTGGAGGACTATAGGAGTGAGTGAGTGAGTGAAGAACTAAAGGAGTGAGTGGAGGACTAAAGGAGTGAGTGAGTGAGTGAGTGAAGGACTAAAGGAGTGAGTGAGTGATTGAGGGAGTGGAGGACTAAAGGAGTGAGTGGAGGACTAAGGGAGTAAGTGACTGAGTGAAGGACTAGGGGAGTGAATGAGTGAATGGAGGATTAAAGGAGTGAGTGAGTGAGTGAGTGGAGGACTAAAGGAGTGAGTGAGTGGAGGACTAAAGGAGTGAGTGGAGGACTAAAGGAGTGAGTGGAGGACTATAGGAGTGAGTGAGTGAGTGAAGAACTAAAGGAGTGAGTGAAGGTCTAAAGGAGTGAGTGAGTAAGTGAAAGACTAAAGGAGTGAGTGGAGGACTAAGGGAGTAAGTGAGTGAGTGAAGGACTAGGGGAGTGAATGAGTGAGTGGAGGACTAAAGGAGTGAGTAAGTGAGTGGAGGACTAAAGGAGTGAGTAAGTGAGTGGAGGACTAAAGGAGTGAGTGACTGGAGGACTATAGGAGTGAGGGAGTGAGTGAAGCACTAAAGGAGTGAGTGGAGGACTAAAGGAGTGAAGGAGTGAGTGAGTGAAGGTCTAAAGGAGTGAGTGAGTAAGTGAAGGACTAAAGGAGTGAGTGGAGGACTAAGGGAGTAAGTGAGTGAGTGAGTGAAGGACATGGGGAGTGAATGAGTGAGTGAGTGGAGGACTCAAGGAGTGAGTGAGGCAGGCCCTTGGAGGGGGAAGACCATGCCCACCTCCCCCGGCGGAGCAGGAGCAGGAAAGCGCAGGGAAAGCCCTCCCGGCAGAGGCCCGTCCGCCCGCCCGCTCGCTCACCTTGGGGCCCGGCCTGCGCCACAGAGGGTGTCCCCCGGCGAAAGCCCCTTCCCCAGACCCACACCCTCTCCCGCCCCACGCAAGAGCCTTCCCCCCTCCACCCCCACACACGCAAACGGTGCTCGAGTGGAATGGGGAAGGAAGGAAGGAAGGAAGGAAGGAAGGAAGGAAGGAAGGAAGGAAGGAAGGAAGGAAGGAAGGAAGGAAGGAAGGAAGGAAGGAAGGAAGGAAGGAAGGAAGGGTGCCGCCGTCGGAAGGAAGGAAGGCCGTGCTCCTCCTCCTCCTCCGTGTCCTCCGCATGGTGCGGGGAGGGGAGGGGAGGGCTGCCTGCCGTCGAGGGAGCGAAGGCATCTCCCCTTCCCTTCCCTCCCCCTCCCCCTGGGCCCCCCGTTCACCTCTTGAGCCGGATCCCCGGGTGGGAGGAGGCCTCTCCCCCTCCTCCTCGTGGGGTGCTGCTGATGCCCACCAGCCGCAAGGTCTCCGGAGGGCCAGACATGCTTCCTTCCTCCCTTCCTCCCTTCCTTCCTTCCTTCCGCGAGTGGGAGACCGGACTCAGGCGGCAGCGGCGGGGGAGGCAAGGCTGCCCATCAGATCCCTCCCTCACGGGTGGGGGGGGGACGAAAGGGGGGGTAAGTAAGCTCTGGGTCCGCGCGTGTCGCGAGGCGTCCCCACGGAGACGGAGCGGGAGAGGGAGGAGGGAGGAGAGGGAGGGAGGGAGCCCCCCCGCACAGGCTCCGCCCCCTGCGTCCTAAAGTGGGGGAGGGAGGGGGAGGGCTTGTGGACTCCCCCCCCCCACGCAGGACCCGCAGGTGAGCAGGGACGACTCCCCCCGGGAGGAAGGAAGGGAGGGAGGGGGCCCTGAGCGTAGGGAGGACTGTTCTCCAGCCCCCGGCCCCCCTGCCTGGCTGGAGAGGGTCTTCATGGCCTGGGTTGGCTTGGCTGTCAGTGCCCCCCCCCCCCCAGTCGTGCCCCCGAGAGATTGAGAGAGAGAGAGAGAGAGAGAGAGCTGTGGTTGTTGTGATTGTTGTTAGGCAGGCAGGAAAGAAGGAAGGGAAGGAGGGAGGAAGAAAGGGAGAAGGAGAAGGAAGGAACGGAGGAAGGAAAGAAGGCAAGGGTTCCGGAATAAAGAAGGGAGGGAGGGAGGAAAGAAAGGAAAAAGGAAGGAAGAAAAAAGGGAGGAAAGGAAGGAAGGAAGAAAAAGGAAGGAGGAAAAAGGAAAAGAGGGAGGAGGAGAAGGAAGGAAAGGAAGGAAAGGAAGAAAAAAGGAAGGAAGGAAAAGGAGGGGAGGAGAACGAAGGAGGAAGAAAGGAGGGAGGGAGGAAGGAAGGAAAGTAAGAAAAAGGAAGGAGGAAAAAGGAAGGGGGAGGGAGGAGGAGAAGGAAGGAAAGGAAGGAAGAAAAAAGGAAGGAAGAAAAAGGAAGAAGGAGGAAAAAGAGAAGGAAGGAGGAAAAAAGGAAGGATTCAGAAATAAAGAAGGAAGGAAGGGGGAGGGAGGGAGGAAAGAAAGGAAAAAAGAAGGAAGGAAGAAAAAAAGAAGGAAGGAAGAAAAAAGGAAGGAGGGAGGAAAGGAAGGAAGGAAGAAAAAGGAGGGAGGGAGGAGAAGGAAGGAGGAAGAAAGGAGGGAGGGAGGAAGGAAGGAAAGAAAGTATGAAAAAAGGAAGGGAGGGAGGAGGAAAAGGAGAACGAGGGAGGAAAGGAAGAAATAAAGAAAAACGAAGGAAGGAAGGAAGGAAGGAAAAGGAGTGAGGGAGGAAAGGAGGAAAGGAGAAGGTAGGAAGGAGGAAGAAAGGTGGGAGGGAGGAAAGAATGTAAGAAAAAAGGAAGAAACAAGGAGGGAGGGAGGAGGAGAAGAAGGGAGGGAGGAAAGGAAGGAAGGAAGGAAGGAAGGAAGGAAGGAAGGAAGAAAAACGAAGGAAGGAAAAGGAGGGAGGGAGGAAAGGAAGAAAAAAAGAAGGAAGGAAGGAAGAAGGAAAGGAGGGAGGGGGAGGAGAAGGAAAGAGGAAGGAAGGAATAGGATGGAAGGGGGAAAGAAAGCAGGAGGAAGTGGGGAGATAGAAGAAGGAAGGAAGGGGAAGGGGAAGGAGGGCGGGCGGGCGGGCAGGGGGCTCTTGATGCGGAGGCAGTCCTGGAGCCCACGGGCGGCGCTTGCCGGACACAACCCACCAGGCCGCCCACGCCGCCCACGCCGCCCACACGGGGGGAGAAGAAGCCTGCGTGGCCCTGGCCGAGGACGAGGAGGTAATTCGGGAGGAAGCGAGGCGGAACCTGGTGGGAAGAGTCCGAGCCAGGAGCGGGCGGGGGCGCTTGGGGTGGGTTTATTTGGGGGACACACACACACGTTATAACCCAGCCCACCCCCCTTCACCAGGGCAAGGAAACGTCACCCAAGCCCTCCTGACAGAGAGCCCTCCAGCCATAGATAGAGAGGGATGATTCACACACACAGAGAGAGAGATAGTATCCTAGACGTGAGAGGGACCCCAAAAGGACAAGGACTGGTTTCGTTGGTGGGATTAACAGGACTCCAAAACCACTGGGCGAAGGGACACCCCATTCGGACACAAGGCAAGGCCCCTCTCCGCCCAACCAGTGACCAGCACTCCGAAAAACACGGCAGAAGGGAATTTAACAGCCAAACCCCCCCAAAATATACATTACAACGCATGCACAGAATGGATTTGGGTTCAATGTATTTTATCTATATGTATTTATCTATATGTATTTAATCTATATGTATTTATCTATATGTACTTATCTATATGTATTTATCTATATGTATTTTATCTATATGTATTTATCTATATGTATTTTATCTATATGTACTTATCTATATGTATTTATCTATATGTATTTATCTATATGTATTTATCTATATGTATTTTATCTATATGTATTTATCTATATGTATTTATCTATATGTATTTTATCTATATGTATTTTATCTATATGTATTTATATGTATTTATCTATATTTATCTATATGTATTTTATCTATATGTATTTTATCTATATGTATTTATCTATATTTATCTATATGTATTTTATCTATATGTATTTTATCTATATGTATTTATCTATATTTATCTATATGTATTTTATCTATATGTATTTTATCTATATGTATTTTAACTTTGCATTGTTGTATGTTTTAATTTGTACCAATTGCATTGAATTCTTGCTGTAAGGCCGCCCTCAAGGTCCGGATATCCAAGTTATCAATCAATCAATCAATCACACACACACACACACACACACATATATATACACATATATATTCACGTATACACAAATATATACACATATATACACACATACACAAATATATACACACACAAAGCACACAGGCCGGGCCACAGCAACGCGGATAGTAATAATAATAATAATAATGAGACTAAGAGAGTTTTATTATTATTATTAGAAGAAGAAGAATCGATTGCATTTCCTTCCCACAGTTTCTATCCACAGAGAGAAAACAAGCCCAACTCTCTCAGCCTCATCCACAAGGAAGGAAGGAAGGGAAGAAGGAAGGAAGGAAGAAGAAAGAAGGAAAGGAGAACAGGAAGGAAGGAAGGAAGGAAGGGAAGAAGAAAGAAAGAAGAACAGGAAGGGAGGAGGAAGGAAGGAAGGAAGGAAGGAAGGAAGGAAAGAAGAAAGAAAGAAGAACAGGAAGGGAGGAGGAAAGGAAGGGAGGAAGGAAGGAAGGAAGGAAAGAAGAAAGAAGGAAAGGAGAACAAGAAGGAAGGAGGAAAGGAAGGGAAGCAAGGAAAGAAGAAAGAAGGAAAGGAGAACAGGAAGGAAGTAAGGAAAGAAGAAAGGAGGAAAGGAAGGAAGGAGGTAAGGAGGGAAGAAAAGCAGGAAGAAGGAAAGGAAGGAAAGAAGAAAGAAGGGAAGGAGGGAAGGAAGGAAAGAAGCAAGGAAAAGAAGGAAGGAAAGGAGGAAGGAAGGAAAGAAGAAGGAAAGGAAGGAAGGAAGGAAAGAAGAAGGAAAGGAAGGAAGGAAGGAAAGAAGAAGGAAAGGAAGGAAGAAGGAAAGGAAGGAAGGAAGGAAGGAAGGAAGGAAGGAAGGAAGGAAGGAAGGAAGGAGGAAGGAAGGAAGAAGGAAGGAAGGAAGGAAGGAAGGAAGGAGGCCCTGACTGGGAGAGCTGGGGTTTTCCATCTGCTCCATGGAAGGCAGTCCCTCCAAAGGATGGAGTTGTTGTGGTTGCCTTCCCTCCAGTTCCCGGCGATTCTGCCATGATCATCCTGAGGAGCCGTCATTGTTGGATTGTGGGTGTTATGAACGGCAGACCACTATTATTATTAGTAGTAGTAGTAGTATAACTAGGTGTACCCGTTGCTGTGGCCAACCTTCCTTCCTTCCTTCTCTTCCTCTTTTCTTCCTTCCTTTGCTCTTTGCTTCCATGCTTCCTTCTCTCTTTCCTTCTTTCTTGCCCTCCTTTCTCTCTCTCTCTCTCTCTCTCTCTCTTTCTTTCCTTCCTTCTCTCCCTCCCCTCTCTCCCCTCCCCTTTTTTCCTGTATCGTCATTTAGCTTTTTGGGGTTTTTAAGTCGTTTCTGCTATACACACACACACACACACATATGGGGGTGTTATGAGTGAGGGTCCCTCCTTGGCCTGAGAGGGGCCTTGTGTCCACATTTGGTGTCCATTCGCCCAGTGTTTATTGAGTTATGTTCCCCCCACAAACGAACATGACATTTCGTATTTATATAGATAAATAGATAAACGTGTTGTTGTTGTTGTTGTTGTTGTGGTCGTCGTCCCCGCCCCGCCCCTGGCTCCCCTCCTGGTGGTTGGAGGCAGGTGGGTCAGGGCACGGCCAACACACACACACACACACACACACACACACACACACCCTGCGAAAGTGCCAGAAGCAGACCTATTACAATGTAGTTGTATGAAAGATACACACCTGTGACAAGGAATGCAATACACACAGGACAACACTGAGAGTAAAACGCCGGCCAAGAGGATCACATTCACACTTCCTGTTGAATAATAATAGTAATAATAATACTGAATGTCCATGCCGCTCTATCTCCCCGAAGAGACTCAGGGCGGATCATAGGTTGCTTTTTTAATGTTATGTTTTAATGTATAATGTGTATTTTATGCATTTATTATTATTATTATTTTATGATAGGCCTGTTAATCTGGCCCCCAAGGATTGCACTGAGTCCCCATCTGGGGGGATAGAAGGACACTCATAGATAGATGGATGGATAGACAGACAGACATACACACACCCCCTATATATGATCTCTCTATCTCTCTCCTATCTATAACTATATCATATGTCTCTCTATAAACAGAGAGATTCTGTAGCTTGGTTCTTCATTTGGGTGTTTAAGTCAGAACAGGCACACTTCTTCAGTAGAGCTCCAGCCATACATTTGCCTATGTGTGTGTGTATGTGTGCATATATCTGTGTGTATATGTGTGTGTATATATCTGTGTGTATATATCTGTGTATATGTGTGTGTATATATATGTATGTATATGTGTGTGTGTATATATATGTATGTATGTATATATGTGTGTGTATATACAGTAGGTATGTGTGTATGTGTGTATATATATGTGTGTGTGTATATGTGTCTGTATATATATATATGTATATGTGTGAGTATATATATATATGTATGTGTGTATATATATATGTATGTATATGTGGGTATATATGTGTGTGTATATGTGCCTGTGTGTGTATATATATATATATGAGTATATATATATGTATGTGTGTTTATATGTGTGTATATATATGTATATATATGTGTATATATGTATATGTGTGTATCTATATATATGTGTGTATATATATGTATGTGTGTATATTTATATGTGTGTGTATATGTACAGTATGTGTATATAAATCTTTGTGTGTGTGTGTGTATGTACACAGGGAGACTAAGGAAAGAACTCTAAGGAACTAGAAGGAGACTCAGAGTGGCTTACAAAATATATATACATATAATATATTATATTATGAGCATAGTACAATATCAGTAGTAGCCTATATATTGCTGTATCGTACTGTACCATTATATTGTAATATTATTAGTAATATCACGTGTGTGTATATATATATATATTTATATAATTATAATACTGTATTATTATTGTAGTATACACACACACACACACACACACACCTTGTGTGTGGGTGGTGCCGGCTGACAAGGAGCAGCTCTGGTCACGAGGTCACCAAAAGACGGAAGCGACTGAAGGAATAAACAACAACAACAACAACAACAACAACACAGGGCGGAGGTGTTCCCTTTCCTGCCTGTGCCCCCCTTCAGGAGATTTCCCTTGGATCTGGAGCCATGGGGCTTGTTGTGGGGCCAAGGGTTGGGGGGAGGAAGCTTCCCTGGAGGGAGACCCCCTCTCCCCCACGATAGATCCTAACAACAACAACAACAAATCTTCCAGGAAATGGCTTTCCCTCCCTCCCTCCCTCCCCAATGCTATACAAACACAATCAATAAAAACAATACAAAGTATTATAAAATCATCAATTAAGAAAAAAAACCATGAATTGTCGCATTCGCACCTACACACAAGCCTACCCTCTTATGAGATGTTCTATGCGAATCCTAGAGAGAGAGATGGCAGGGGGGAGGGGTGGGGAGTGCTACCTGCCTTACCTGGGCGCCTCCTTCCTCCCCCTCTCTTGCTCTGCTTCCTCCCTTCCTCCCCTCCCTTCCTCCCTCCCTTGGGGATGAGGCTGAGAGAGCGCGGCTTCCGGGCCCGGCCGGCCTCCCGCGCGGGGACCCCCCAACGGCCCCCTCCCACGCGCAGGACACGCCTCCTTTTGCCACGGGGGGGGGGGGGGGGGGGAGAACGGCCCAGGTGAGCTTGGGGGAAGGAAGTCCATTGCCACCAAGGAGGAGAGACCCGAGGCTCCTAGTGGGTGGTGGGCCATCGTCCAGTCCCACCCCATTCTCCCCAATGGCCTTCAAAGCACCCCCGACAGATGGCCACCCAGCCTCTGCTTCAAAGCCTCCACCGCACCCCAGCGCAGAGAGTTCCACTGCTGAACAGCTCCCTCTCCCTCCGAAGCAGGAAGGTCTTCCTCATGTTCAGGTGGAAATCTCCTTTCTTGTAGTTGATGTATTATTATTATTATTATTATTATTATTTGAACCACTCTGAGTCGTCCCTGTCCCCCCCCCCCCCGGGGTGAGAAAGGCTGTATATAAATACTGTAAACAAATAAACAAACAAACAAATGGTGATGATTATTATCTTTCTCTCCCCAAAGAGGGTCAAAACGGTGTGGGTCCAGCCGACTTTGGGGTGGGGGACCCCTCCTCGCGGCCATCCAGTCCTGTCCAACCCCCTCCTGCCCTGAAGGAGGGCACCACTTGATCCCTCCAGGCAGATGGCCAGCCAGCCTCCAGAGCAGGACTGGACAGAGACAGTCGCATTAGCCTTCTAGGGATCCCTCCCCACCCCGCTTTCTCTCTCCAGGGGGAGCCTTTCCCCCCCCAGGAGGAGGAGGGGCGATTCTGGACCCCCCAGGCCTTCCTCACAAAGTCCAGGCAGGGGGGAGGGGTCTCTGACCCTTCCCCTGCTGCCCCCCCCCCAACTTGGAACCCGGGGCTCCCCTGGCAGCAGAGAAGGAATCATCAATAGTAATAATAATCATCAATAGTAATAGTAATAATATAGTATCATCACATTAAATATTGGCATCATCAATAATTATAATAATATAGTAAGACTTCTGTCATATTTAATGTGACAGGTAATACTCTGCTTATACAACCCAGCAAAAGTAATAATAATAATAATAATAATATAGTAAGACTTCTGTCATATTTAATGTGACAGGTAATACTCTGCTTATACAACCCAGCAATAGTAATAATAATAATAATAATAATAATATAGTAAGACTTCTGTCATATTTAATGTGACAACCCAGGTAATAATAATAATAATTATACAACCCAGCAATAGTAATACTCTCTTATAGTAATAATAATAATAATAATAATAAGACTTTATACAACCTAGTAATATAATAATACTTCATATTTAATGGTAATATTTACAACCCAGCAAAAGTAATAATAATAATAATAATATAGTAAGACTTCTGTCATAAGTAATAATAATAATAATAATAATATAGTAATACTTCTTCAATATTTAATGTGACAGGTAATACTGAAAAGTACAAATAATAATAATAATATAGTAAGACTTCTGTCAAAATTTAATAATAATAATAATAATAATATATATACTTCTGTCATATTTAATGTGACAGGTAATATTATACATACAACCCAACAACAATAATAATAATTCAATAATATGGTATAAGTAATACTCTGTCATCATTAATGTGACAGGTAATACCTATTATACAATAATAATAATGATGACAACAATAATAATATAGTAATGTGTATGATATATGTTATTGTTATTGTTATTATTATATAAATTGTATACGTAGAATATTACTTATCACCAATATATTACAGAGGTATTACTATATTATTATTATTATTGTTTTATTGTATAATGTGTCATCATTATATCACATAATAATATTATATTTAATATGACAGGTAATACTTTACTTATGCAATCCAATAATAGTAATAATAATATATTTAATATGACAGATATTACGCAATCCAATAATAGTAATAATAATAATATTTAATATGACAGATAATGATCTACAATATAATAATAATAAACCCATAAATAGTAATAATATATTATGCAATAATAATAGTAATAATAATAATATATTTAATATGACAGATATTATGCAATCCAATAATAGTAATAATAATATATTTAATATGACAGGTAATACTTTACTTATGCAATCCTATAATAGTAATAATAATATATTTAATATGACAGATATTACGCAATCCAATAATAGTAATAATAATATTAATATTATATTTAATATGATAGATAATGCAATCTAATAGTAATAGTAATAATATATTTATTATGAATATTACACAATCCAATAATAGTAATAATAATATTATATTTAATATGACAGATATTATGCAATCCAATAATAGTAATAATAATATTATATTTAATATGATAGATAATACTCTATTTATGCAATCCTATAATAGTAATAATAATATATTTAATATGACAGATATTATGCAATCCAATAATAGTAATAATAATATTTAATATGACAGATATTACGCAATCAATAATAGTAATAATAATATTATATTTATATATTATGATAGATAATAATAATATATTTAATATGACTAATACTTTGCAATCCAATAATAGTAATAATAATATATTTAATATGACAGATATTATGCAATCCAATAATAGTAATAATAATATTATATTTAATATGATAGATAATACTCTACTTATGCAATCCAATAATAGTAATAGTAATAATATATTTATTATGAGAGATATTACACAATCCAATAATAGTAATAATAATATTATATTTAATATGATAGATAATACTCTACTTATGCAATCCTATAATAGTAATAATAATATATTTAATATGACAGATATTATGCAATCCAATAATAGTAATAATAATATATTTAATATGACAGATATTACGCAATCCAATAATAGTAATAATAATATATATTTAATATGATAGAATCCAATAATAGTAATAATAATATATTTAATATGATAGATATTATACTCTACTTATGCAATGCAATCCTATAATAGTAATAATAATATATTTAATATGACAGATATTATGCAATCCAATAATAGTAATAATAATATATTTAATATGACAGATATTACGCAATCCAATAATAGTAATAATAATATTATATTTAATATGACAGATATTATGCAATCTAATAATAGTAATAATAATATATTTAATATGACAATAATAATAATATATAATAATATATATACTTATGTACTATTATGGTGACATGTTATACAATCCAATAAAACAACAATAATATAGTAATACTTCAATAATATTATGGCAACAACAATAATAGTAATATAGTGATACTTCTGTAATATTTAATGTGACAGGTGACACTCTACTTATACAAACCAATAATAACAGCATGAGTCTAAATGGGATATATACTACGGTAGTAGCAGTGATGACGTCATTGTCATCATTGAAAGGGAGGCGGGGCTGCCCAGTGGGCGGGGGAGGGGGCGTGGCTTCCGCGGCTGGTGCGGTGACGAGTCCTCCCCGGGCTTTGCGCGTGCGCAGTCAAGGCCCCCCGCTGGCCACGCCCCCTCGCTCCTCCCGTCATGCTCCACGCGCGGCAAGATGGCGGCTCCTGAGGAGAAAGAGCGGCTGGCTGCGGGCCCGAGGCGCGGCGGGTGAGGGGATCGGCGAGGGGAAGGCGGGAGGGCCCCGCTCTCTCTCTCTCTGTCTCTCCCCCGCTCACCTCCCCTTCTCTCTCCCCGGGCAGCAGCCTTCCCCCGCGGCGCCTGCCGCCTCCTGCTTTGCCTCCCTCGGCCTCCCCGCGGAAGAGGACGACCAGCCAGTCCAAGACGGAGCCCCCGCTGCTGCGCACGCGCAAGAGGACCATCTACACCGCCGGCAGGCCCCCCTGGTACGACGAGGCCGGCACCCCTTCCAAGGAGGCCTTCGTCATCGGTGAGCAGGCCTCAACCAAAGCTAGGCCGCTGGCAGTGCTGGACTACAACTCCCACAATCCCTCGCGGCTGGCAGGCAGGCAGGCAGGCCCTGGGGAATCGTGGGAGTTGGAGTCCAAAACACCCCAGCTGGGCCAGGCCTCTGCTTCCAAAGAAGGGGGAAATAATCTATTATATAAAGGAGGTCCCGTCGTGGAACGACCGTCCTAGGCAGAGAAACCTTACAAGGCAGAGACACCAAATTTGGCAACACAAATAGGCCTCAGGCAAGGAAGGTTTTTAGCAAATAAACGTTCCCCCCCAAAACCTAGAAGGCCCCCAAAACAATGATACAAAAAAACCTACATTTCCCAGCATCCTCTGCGGCAGCCAGCGAAACCCATTGGCCAACATCAGTTACCATAGTAACGGTGGCCAAAGCCACTTAGAATGCCGAGTGATTTCAATTGAGGGTTAAACTGCCACGGTCAAGATCTAGGAGGGTTTGTTTCCCCTCTCTTACTTTCTTCTTTTTTCTTTTTAATGTATTTTTTTTGTTGTATCACTGCATAATTGAAAAATCTCACAATAAATATTATTATTTTTTAAAAAAACAAAAACAAGGAGGGAGACAAATAGGGCACCAGGGACACAGGCACCACTGACAAACACATACCCCCAGAATAACACAAAAGTAATACCTACACACAACACAATACGCACATAACACAACCTACTGCTCAACCCATTTGTATGCCATTCCTTCCTTCCACACAGGCAGAAGCTGACCCAAAAGACAAGCCATGCCTCCTAAAAAGAACAGCATCGGACGACACACTCGCAACGCTACATACATCACACAAAAAAGGGCAGAACACACGCCAGAACAGAAAGACACTGCACTACACTAGCTTTTGCCATCATCATAAACAAGGCTCAAGGACAAACACTACAAATCTGTGGCATAGACCTTGACACATAATGCTTCTCCCACGGACAACTCTACGTAGCGTGCTCCAGAGTTGGGACACCACAGAACCTCTACATCAACACAGCAGGCGGAAAGACACAAAACATTGTATATCCACAAGCTCTGCAGAACGCCAGGAACACCACACACCGACAACTCCCCAGGACTTCAACATCCCACCCACCAGAACAACCCACCACAACACAGCCATGACCCCACCAAGACCATAAGTCACATCAATTCCAACCCTTACATACTCAGACTTTCTCGCATCTCCTAAATAGGGCACAGCAACGCCTGCCGGGTACAGCTAGTCTATGTATATAATAAAAGCCAGTGTTTGTGGTGGGAGGTACAGAGGAATATGTGGCAGCTTTCCGATTGGCTCCCACTGTGGGATTATTTGCATAAAGGACTCTGATTGGCCAGCCTCAGAACTCCAACATTCTAAGGCACCGGACAGAGGGGGTTGCTTGCCACTGAGAGAGTATTTGCATAAAGGACTCTGATTGGCCAGCACCCAAGAATCCAAGCCACTTCATTCAAACAACATGATTGGTTGCCACTGAGGGAGATTGAGTTGGAGTCCAAAACACCCCAGCTGGCCCAGGGGGAAATAATAATAATAATAATAGAGCCCAAGTTTGGAGAGATACCCCAAGGGCCATTCAACCCAACCCCCTTTGGACAGACAAGAAGAGCACAATCAAAGCATGCCCAGCAGATGGCCATCCAGCCTCCTTAATAAAACTTATTTATTTATTGTTCCCTTTTGTATACCGCCACCCCCTGAAGGCTCTCTGGGGTATATAGGGGGTAAGGCGGGCCCTCAAGTACACCGGCCCTAGACCATACAAGGCCTTAAAGCAGACCTGGGCAACCTACGACCCGCAGGCCGGATGTGGCCCGGCAGCCGATTCAATTCGGCCCAGGGAGAAGGACGTTGGAGGCAGGGCCAAGAGGAAGGGGTGCCGCTGCTGCCATCCCATCGCAGGCTCTGGGGCCTGCGTCGGCAGACAGCCCGCCGCTCCAGAAAACAATTGGAGGACTAGTCGGCAACCTGTGGCGGCTGATCGCCCTGGCAACCCGGAAGACTTGCTCGTTTTCCCGGTCGCCTGGGCGATCAGCCGCCTCAGGTCACCAACTGCTCCCACTGCAGGCCCAGATCGCCTCCCGGGATGGCAGGCACTCCAAAGCCAGGATGGCAGGCACTCCATGGCAGGGCAATCAGCTGGGGAACAGCTGGGGGTGAGAGCAGGCGGAGGCCTGCAGCCTCCGATCGTCTGCTGCTCTGCTCTGCTGTGTTGGCTGGGTCTGCTTTGTCATCCTCTGGGCGAGGTCCTCAGGTCATGGGTTTGATTAGAGTTTCCTTCTCCAGATGGTTGACCTTACAGGGTTAGACGAGCACCATCTGCCTGGGTTTGAAATCGGAGTTTTCCTTCTCCTAGGATGGTTGCCAAAAGGCTAGGGAGCCCATCCTGCCCGTTGACGCTCTTTGTCAGACACTTTGGTTGTGACCTGTCTGGCATGGGAGGCCCTACCGATGGCTATTATTCCTCCGCCAGCATAGCTCACAACTTCATTAGGGTACGCAAGCCTCTCCCCCACTGCAAGGGGGCGTCAATGGAGTTGACAATAATAATAATAATAATCTTATTATTATTATTAAAAGTTCAACAGTTAATCGTTTGTCACAGTTCCTATCAATGTTCGCAGTTTACTTTGGCAGGTCAACCATTTCCATTCTCATTAGCAATTTTTTAAAATTACTGTTCCAACAAGCAGGTATTTATTTATTTATTTATTTATTTATTTAATGACAGTATTTATATTCCACCCTTCTCACCCCGCAGGGGACTCAGGGCGGATTGCAATGTACATATGCATAGGCACACAACATATATAGACAGACACTCAGAGGCTATTCCAGCTTCTGGTCACCAGGGGAGCTGTCACTTCCTCATTCTTTGCATACTTCCTGGAAAATTTTATGGCCTCGTAAATCAGTTAAATTAGCCTCCTCACAAAGTGGTACCTCAATTTCCTACTTGTCAGATGCAACTGTCTTTCGGGCTGCAAAGGTCGACAACAAGCTACACAATTTCGGTTGGGAGCTCACTCCGACCCGGGCTGGCTTTGAACTCACGACCTTTCGGTCAGTAGTGATCTTAATCCAGCTGACTCCTAGCCAGCTGTGCCACATTCATTGCAGGCCTTAATATTTTAGAACGGTGTCTCCAAAATTATTAACTCACATTCATTAATCTTTATACAATTCAATTCAAACCATATGTCATGTCCACGTTTATCAAATCTGCGCATCGTATTTTAATGTGAAATCTGTTAAGAAGGGTAAATGATTTACCTGCCCGTCCCCTCCCCCTCCCCCCATTCAGGCTTGTGTGGGGGCAGCGCGTCCGGCAAGACCACGGTGGCCAACAAGATTATTGAGGCGCTGGACGTCCCCTGGGTGGTGCTCCTGTCCATGGACAGCTTCTACAAGGTGGGGCCAGGGTTGCCGTCCCCTCCAGGGAGATACGGTGGGCTGCGGGTGGGATGCAGTGGCCGTGCTGGGCAAGCCCATCCCTGGGGGCTCTCTTCATCCTTTCTCTCCCCCCCCCCCCCCGCCCCCAAATTCCTCCCAGGTGCTGAACAAAGAGCAGCAGGAGGCGGCCGCTCGCAATGAATACAACTTTGACCACCCAGATGCCTTTGACTTTGACCTCTTGATTAGCGTCCTGCGGAGGCTCAAGGAGGGCAAGAGCGTCAAGGTCCCCGTCTACGACTTCACGACACACAGCCGGCGCAAAGAGTGGGTGCGTTGGGGGCAACCGGGTGGCAAAGGAAGGGGGGCTGCACCTTGGGCCCCAGGTATCTGCATGCATGTTCCTTTGGAGGGGAGAACCTCTCCAAGGTGCTGATTCTTCCTTCACTCTCTGCTTTCCCAGAAAATCATCTACGGGGCCAATGTCATTGTCTTTGAAGGGATCCTGGCCTTTGCCAACAAGGAGCTCCTGCAGGTAAGGAGCAGGCTCGGAGCCTTGTGCTTGGAGCAGGGCCCCTTTCCCATGGCTTTCCCCTTCTTCAGAGGAACCATGGGGAACTGGCCTTGCGCTTTGGCCGGAGTTGGGGGTAGGGGATTGTTCCAGGCTCAGGCTATTCTGGAGGACCCATCCCACCCCATTCCCTTTGCCTGGCAGCTCCTGGACATGAAGGTGTTTGTGGACACTGACTCGGACATCCGCCTGGTGCGGCGGCTGAAGCGGGACATCATGGAGCGTGGCCGGGACGTAGCTGGTGTCATCAAGCAGTACAGCATGTTTGTAAAGCCCTCCTTTGAGCAGTACATTGAGCCCACGGTGCAGGCAGCGGACATTGTAGTGCCCAGAGGTGAGCGGAAGGGTCCGACGGGAAGGTCACTGGCTCTGTGTGCCTCTGAGGCAGAAAGAAGGGCTGTGTCTAGGGGAGCGCACATGCCTGTCAGTCTGAGCTGCTTTGGGTTGGCCAGCAGTGACTGTGTGCCTTGTGGCTGGCCTTTGAGAGGAGGTTCATAGAAGGATTGAACTGGAAGGGATCTCAAGGGTGCAGCCATCTGCCATCCAGGAACATGCACTAAAGCAGTGTTTCCCAACCTTTTTTTGAGCCGCGGCACATTTTTTACATTTACAAAATCCTGGGGCACACCACCAACCAAAATGACACAAAACGACACTCTAACACAGTAATACATATAGTTAATATGTTTTTAAATGTATTGATACACTCACTTAGTGTGAAACCTGGGCCTGTTTCGATGAACACAACATAGATATCCTGGCAGGAATGGCAGAAAGACTCAAACTTCCCACACAGAACTCCCATAACCAAGAGAAAATGCTATAAGAGTTTGGTGGGCATTGACCTTGGGTTTTGGAGTTGTAGTTCACCTGTATCCAGAGAGCACTGTGGACTCAAACAATGTTGGATCAGGACCACACTTGGCATGAATACTCAATATGCCCAAATGTGAACACAGATGGAGTTTGGGGAAAATAGACCTTGACATTTGGGAGGAAGGCTGAGGAAGGCTGGCGAGGGAGTCCCTCACGGAATACCGCCTGCCTTTCCTTTGTCCGAGGGCCCTCCTGCCAGGCCCCGACCCTTTCCCCCCGCAAAGGAAGGCCCCTTCTCCCCTTTCGGGGCCCTTCCTCCCCGAGGGGCTTTGTGGGGGCCGGGCCGAGGGGAAGGGCGCCCCAGTGCCTCACCTGGGACGCAGCAGGGCCGAAGCGGGGCGCCTCCATAAGCAGCTGGCTCCTTCGCTTCCTTCACCACCGCAGGAGGAATGTGCAAGCATCTGCCACCCCTGGAACCTAGTGCGCCTGCGCCCAGACAAGCGCAGTTCCACTTCCGCTTCTGTTCCCCGCCCTCTCTCGATTGGAGGCTGGCTGGCTGGGGAAACGGCCGAAGGAGGTGGCGCCCCGGCCCCTTCTTCTTCACCACCGCCCCACCCTTCCTCCTCCTCCTCCCCCAAGCAGCAGCAGCAGGAGGGCGAAGAAAGGGGGGGGGGGAAGAGAGGTTTTTCCGCGGCACACCAGGCGATCGCTCACGGCACAATAGTGTGCCATGGAACAGCGGTTAGGAAACACTGCACTAAAGGACTAGAGTGGTTGGGTGGAATGAGATGTGTGAATATGAGTTTTCAAGGCCATTTTAGTGTGTTTACTGTATTTTAATTCTGTTTTTAATTGGGTTTTTAAAAAAAACGTTTGCACCTTTTCAACTTGTGTCTAGTGTGGAATGTTAGAGGCCTTGTGGAATGTTGAGCCCCTGCAGGGAGAAAGGCAGCGTATCAATAGACCATCATCATCCTCATAGGGAAAGCCACCACTCTCTTTGGCTTTGGTTAGAGCTCACCTGGAAATAATAATAATGTGCCCAGTTGGACAAAGCCCTTCAAGATAGGCACCTTGGGGAGGTGGAAGGTGCACCGAGAAGGGCCACCAAAGTAGTCCAAGGCCTGGTAGCCAAGAACTATGAGGAACTGCTAAGGGAGCTGGGTATGTTTACCTTGGGGAAGAGAAGGCCGATGTGATAGCCAGGGTTAAACACTTGAAAGGGTGTCCCATTGAGAAGGAGGGGGCAGCCTTGTTTTCTAGGACCAGGACACAGTGGGCCTGTCATTTGTGATTTTTGACATTTATTTGCATATTGTTTTTATTTATATGTATGTATTTTTTATTGTGTTATTGTTGATGTTTTGATTTTATTTTATTGTAATTTGTTGTTTGGGCCTGGCTTCATGTAAGCCGCCCTGAGTCCCCATCGGGGAGATGGCGGCAGGGTATAAATGAAGTTTATTATTATTGATTATTATACCTTCAAATGGCAGGCCAAAATATTCCACTTAAACATTAGGAAAAATATCCTGAGAGTAAGATCTGTTCAAAGGTGGAATCTGCTTCTGCCTGGGAGTCCGGTGGAGTCTCCTCCTCTGGACGTCCTGGAACAGGCTGGGTGGACATCTGTCTGGAGGGCTTGGGTTGTACCTTCCTTCATGCCAGCAGGGGTCCTGACCCATCTGGCCTGTCTGAACGCATCTCCCCCTATGAACCATCTCGGAGATTAAGATCGTCTGGGGAGGCCTTGCTCTCGGTCCCACCTTCTTCGCAAGCGCGGTTTGTGGGGACGAGAGACAGGGCCTTCCTTCTCAGTGGTGTCCCCTCTTTCGGTTGTGCAACTCCCTCCCTAGTGATATCAGGGCAGACCCCTCCCTTTTAGTGTTTAGAAAAAGAGTCAAAACCTGGCTCTGGGAGCAGGCGTTTGAAAAATAGAGCCGTGCAGGAATGTTAATATGGAATAGGTGCCATTTGACTCTGGATTGGCCTTTACGCGATGACTCTGGGTGGCGTGATTCATTGAAATGCATTTTTATTATGCTTCTTATGTTTTAATGTTTAGCTTACGTGTTAACTGATGTGGTATGCTTTAAGGCAGTCTTTCTCAACCAGTGTGCCGTGGCACACTAGTGTGCCGTGAAGGACTTCCTGCTGTGCCGCAAGAAAAGCTCTCTGCCCCCCTTCCTCCCCCCCTTCCTGATGAACTCCTGCTGCTTGGGGGAGGAGGAGGAAGGGCCGGGCAGTGGCGAAGAAAAAGAAGAAGGGATCGGGGCGCCACCTCCTTCGGCTGTTTCCCCAGCCAGCCTCCAATCCGCCATGACTCCCACCATGACTCTCGCCCCTCGCTCGCTGAAGCCGCGTGGAGGAGCCCCGCCCAGTGAAGCCTGTCCACCGCTCATGCTCCTCCTCTGTAGGAGAGCTGAAGCTGGGGGGAGGGGGCAGGGCATGGCACGGCCTGTAGGTGAGCTGAAGCTGGGGGAGGGGGCAGGGCATGGCACGGCCTGTAGGTGAACTGAAGCTGGGGGTAGGTGAGGGGGGGGAGGGGCAGGGCATGGCGCGGCCTGGGTGAGCTGAAGCTGGGGGAGGGGGGCCATGGCCGGCCTGTAGGTGAGCTGAGCACTCCCAGCAGCTGCTCCAGCCTTGAGGGGGGACAGTGCCAAGCCAGCATTGTGCTGGCTCTGGCATTGCTGGCTTGGCACTGCCTCCTCAAGGCTGGAGCAGCTGCTGGGAGAGGTGAAGCCGGGGGTAGGGGGCGAGGCATGGTGCAGCCTGGCTCCGCCCCCTCCCCGGCTTTGGCACTCCCAGCAGCTGCTCCCAGGAGGCCACCAACCCCCAACCGTTCTTTACTGTGTTAGAGTGTCATTTTGTGTCATTTCGGTTGGTGGTGTGCCCCCGGATTGTTTTAATGTTAAAAGTGTGCCGCGGCTCAAAAAAGGTTGGGAAACACTGCTTTAAGGCAGTGTTTCCCAACCGGTGTGCCGCGGCACACTAGTGTGCCGTGAGCGATCATCAGGTGTGCCGTGGGAAATTATTTCCTAACTTCATTCAAGAGAATTTACTGAAAGGGAAAGCGAAGACATCAAGGAAGCAGGGAGGCGTCCTCTCTCTGGGTCTCTTTCCCCTTCCGGGGTTAGCTGGACGGCCTCCGGTGGCCGAATTCTGAGGCAAGGGGGGAAAGCGGCGCAGCGCCTTTAAAGGCCTCTGCGCGGAGCTCACGGCAGCAGCCGTGTTCGTGTCTCTCTCCCCCGCGTGCTCTCTCTCGCACTCTGGAGCGCCTTCCCCACTGAGCTCGGCGCGTCTTGCCTCCTTTTCTTCCTCTTCCTCCCTTGCCCTCGATGGAGCTCCATCCAGCGGGGAAGCACAGGGACAGCGGAGCAGAGAGGAGACAGAGCTGTCGGAGCAACAAGGGAAGGGAGCCCCTCCAGCATCCAAGGGCAGAGACCCACAACTTGGCCGGTACCTTGGCCGGAAAGTGGGAGAAAGAAGGAGGGAGGGAGGGGTGGAGTGTCCCCACAGACATTGGGCTGGATGGGTGCTGCAGACACTTTGCAGGGAGGGAAAAAGGCGCTGCCCAGGTGCCTTCAAGAAAGGGGGCAACCTGGCAAGAAAGGGCGACTCCTCCAGAGGCAGCCCCAATGTCCCTTCCTCTGTCCTTCTCCCGGTTGCAGCACTCCCCCTTTCTCTCCCTCCCTGTCTCAAATGACAAGGCGCACTTACTTGGGAGTCGGAAAGACCTCACAACCACCAATCAATGTCTTCACTCACAACCTCTGAGGATGCTTGCCATAGATGTAGGCCAAACGTCAGGAGAGAATGCTTCCGGAACATGGCCATACAGCCCGAAAAACTGACAATCATATCAATTAAAGTTCCTCCTCAAAAAGATATGCTCATAACTTAACTCACAAGTTAGTTGCATTAAAACAACGCACCTTACTTCTAAGAAAATGTATTCAGGAACAGGGTAACTTTACTGATGGAATTTTTTACAGCTGAACTAAGAATCGGTAGAAAAACATAATATTACACTGACACATTACAGAGGAATGCCCTCCTCAGAAAGGTTTTTTTTATAAACATACGGGTTCTGCAAGAGAAAATGTGTATTTGTTTAAATTATACAGACATACTGTAACTACTGTGTTTTTGGCCAGTGTTTCTCTTGCAATTCAGTCTTACAGCAAATACATTTTATCTGAGTATATAAATACATTTAAAAACATATTAACTATATGTATGACTGTGTTAGAGTGTCATTTTGTGTCATTTTGGTTGGTGGTGTGCCCCAGGATTTGGTAAATGTGAAAAATGTGCCGTGGCTCAAAAAAGGTTGGGAAACACTGCTTTAAGGCGCCGTGTGGGTGTTGTTGTAAGCCGCCTTGAGTCCCCCTCGGGGCGGGGTATGAATATTTCTCTTGAATGGTGCTGCCTGGATCTGGAGGCAATTCCACTTCATTCTGGTTTGGATTGTTTTCTGATTTTGAGTTCCTACCGTGACAGATTGCAACCTTCATTCTTCAAGTTTTGAATGTGATCTCTCCCCCCCCCCTTTTTTTTTTTTTTTGCTTTGGAGTTTCTGTTAGCAGACAAGATGTCCTCGGAATGCAAACTGTCAACAGTTTGTCTTCTGTGGCATCTTGTGAATCTGGAAAAAAAAAAGGTTGCAGTGAACATTCCCTCCAAAGGCAGCATTGTGATCTGTTCCATCAAATGCTGTCTGGTGCCAAATGTTGGAAAAGAGTCCGTCTGTCATTTGTGATTTTAGATATTTATTTGCATATTATTTTTTTATTTATATGCATGTATTTTTATTGTGTTATTGTTGGTGTTTTGATTTGATTTTATTGTAATTTGTTGTTTGGGCCTGGCCTCATGTAAGCCGCCCCGA
Source organism: Anolis apletophallus (assembly GCA_030556195.1). Taxonomy (NCBI): domain Eukaryota; kingdom Metazoa; phylum Chordata; class Lepidosauria; order Squamata; family Anolidae; genus Anolis; species Anolis apletophallus. The sequence goes on along the minus strand of JARBWK010000003.1, from coordinate 1,558,052 downwards.
GTCCCCATAAAGATTATTATTATTATTATTCCTGTTTGGCAGAAGTGGGTTTATTTATTTATTTACCCTATTTATGCCCCACCTTTCTCAAGGGAACTCAAGGTGACTTACATATAGGCAGTTATTCAGTGCCTTAGAACAGTGTTTTTCAACCTTTTTTGAGCCGCGGCACATTGTTTACATTTGCAAAATCCTGGGGCACACCACCAACCAAAATGACACAAAATGACACTCTAACACAGTCATACATATAGTTAATATGTTTTTAAATGTATTTATACACTCAGTGTGAAACCTGGGCCTGTTTCGATGAACACAACACAGATATCCTGGCAGGAATGGCAGAAAGACACAAACTTCCCACACAGAACTAACTCCCATAACCAAGAGAGAATACTAGAAGAGTTTGGTGGGCATTGACCTTGGGTTTTGGAGTTGTAGTTCACTTATATCCAGAGAGCACTGTGGACTCAAACAATTTTGGATCAGGAGCAAACTTGGCATGAATACTCAATATGCCCAAATGTGAACACAGATGGAGTTTGGGAAAATAGACCTTGACATTTGGGAATTACAGTTTCTGGGATTTGTAGTTAAGACACAATCAAAGAGCATCCTGAACTCTTGCAACAATGGAATTGAACCAAACTTGGCATATTGAACTCTCATTACCAACAGAAAGTACTGAAAGGGTTTGCTTGGGAATTGACCTTGAGTTTGGAAGTTGTAGTTCACCTACAGTACACCCAGAGAGCACTGTGGACTCAAACAATGTCATCTTATGTTGTTGTTTGTTTTCTATCCAGAATCACAATGTTGGAAGGAGGCTCACCACTTTAAGGTCCCTCAAACAGGCGTGGGGAAACTTCGGCCCTCTGGCTGCTTTGGACTCCCACTCCCACCATTCCTCACAGCCTGAGGCCCTTTCCTGCTTAAGTGTCTGAGGGGGAAAAAGGAAAAGGGCCTGAGGCTGCTAGGAATGGTGGGAGTTGGAGTCCAAAACACCTGGAAGGTCCAAGTTTGCCCATGCCAGCTTTCGACAGCGACCTCTTCCTCCCCCTCCCCCTTCGCGCCCTTTCTACCCCCTCCTGCCAAACACTTACTTTTTCTTCTACTCTGCCGCTTCTGCTGCCATTTTGATCCAAAGGAGCAGCGTGAGCGTGTTCAGGAGGGGAGGGGGGAGGGAGGGAAGGCGTGACCCATGCGGGCGCTACTGCGCAGACTCGCCCCAGAGCAAAGCGAGGCGAAGCGAGCAGAGCGAGGCTGGGAAGAAGGGAGCCCGAGTGGAGAAGAAAAAGTGTTCGGCAGGAGGGGGAAGAAAGGGGATTGGAGGGTCCAATTTCCCACGGCACACCTGAGGATCGCTGACGGCACACTGGTTGGGAAACACTGCCATAGACATACAACGAGCTACAAAATTGGTCGAGAGCTCACCCCGACCCGGGCAGGCCTTGAACTCATGACCTTCTGGTCAGTAGAGATCTTATGCAGCTGACTCCCAGCCAGCTGTGCCACATTCCCGGTGCCCTTCTCATGTCTCCTCTTTGCCTTCTCTTCTTCAGGCTAAACATGCCCAGCTCTTTAAGCCGCTCTTCATAGGGCTTGTTCTCCAGACCTTTGATCCTTTGAGTCGCCCTCCTCTGGACACATTCCAGCTTAGAGTCAACATCTCCCTTCAATTGTACCCCACTATTTACCTAAAGATCTCGGGGGAAATGCATTCAGTTACATTTTAGGAAGGGAAACGTTAAGCAGGTTAGATGTCTGTTGGGCCATTAGACATGTTCCAATGGCATGGATGCATGCGGGGAATTTGGGCCCAGCAGCCGGCAGAGCTTGTGGGGGAGATGGGCCCCGGCTGTTCTCTGTCTCCAGGGCTGAGGAGCGTTGGCGTGGCGAAGGAGGCGCCAGCAGGGAAAGGCCGCGCGCACAGCTTGCCTCTGTTGCAAACAACGCCCACAGACAGAGAGGGAGCCCAGCCAGAAGCCTCCCCCCAGGACGGCAGTCTTAGAACTCCCAGGGATCCCACGTGCTATCTAGTCTGACCCCCTTTTGCCACCCAGGAACAGACTGCTAGGGAGCTCACTGCTGACCAGCTAGAAGGCGTCCAGAGAAGGGCCACCAGCATGGTCAAAGACCTGGAAATCATGACTCCCTCTGAGGAGCAGCTGAGGTTAGAGCTGGGCCTACGTAGAAGTGGTAGGCCTCCTTCCCTGGACGTCTCTCTCCCCAAAGCGGCTGGGCAGAGCTTGTTGCTGGAGCTGCTCTTGCGGGAGGCGGGCCCTGTGCTGCTTAGGGGGCTGGACCCGATGGCCTTTGGGGGGCCCTTCCAGCTCTCGGCTTTTCCAAGGCAGCCAGTGCTTCTGGTTCTGGAGCTGCCTCCTTCAAAGGTGTCACTTCCCAAAGGGGGAAGACACTCCATGGCCACCTTCACAGAATTCGACCCGCCTGTCATACTGGTATTGTTTTGGGATCCTTGTGAGGCACCTGGCGCCCTGCCTTGGCGATTCCAGTTGCATATGGTCTCAGGGACGCAGGGTGAGCCTCCCTCCCTCTTTTTCTTCCAGGAGGAGAGAACTTTGTGGCCTTGGACCTGATCGTCCAGCACGTCCACAGCCAGCTGGAGAAGGTGAGCGAGGGGAGGGCTCCCTTGGCACTCCCAGTGGCACTCCCACTGACCCCCCCCCCCCCAAGGCACCTCGGAGCCCCCTGCTTGGCTCAGGCCTCTCTTTCTTTAGATTGGGAGGAGGTAGGCTGGGGCAGGGGGAGGCGGACCCCGTAAGCAGGCAGATCAAAACCCAGCCAGTGACTCTTTCTTTCCTTCCTTCCTTCCTTCCTTCCTCCCCACTTCCTGCCCTGGCAATCATCTCGCTTCCTCCTGGCTGCATGGGCTCCTCCTCTTGCCCCTCCTTCCTTCTGTCCTTCTCCAGCGGGAAATCACCGTCAGGTAAGTTGTTCCCTCCTCGCTTGTCCCTCCCTCCCTCCCTCCAGGCTCTTCTTGCCAGGCCTCAGGTCAGGGCAGCCGGAGAGCGGCAGAGCTGATCGGCAGGCGGAGCAGGGAAGGAGGGGGAGGCAGCAGAACCGTTGGGGGTCCAGCGCATTGCAGCCCTTGTGTGGGAGGCTGGAGGAATGCATGCCCTTGGTCTCCTTTGGGTCTTCCCTGGTGTCCCCTTCCCCACTCTGTGTGTGTGTATGTGTGTGCTCATGCGTACATATGTATAGGGGGGAGCAGTGCCATTCGCACACACCCACCCAGTGATTGAGGAACAGAGGGACTCCCCCCCCCCCTCACTGTTCCCTCAGTGTGCCCAGAGTTGGGAGGCCAGCCATGGGCCAATTAGGGCCCAGAGGAAAAGCACACGTGCAAAATTGCCTCAATCATTTGTGCTCTGCTGTAGAACCAAGGCACCCACACCCCATGATATTGGTGCAAGGTGGAGCTCAGAATAGGAATATTTTATTATAATGTATAATTATGCAATTTTATGCTAAATTAATAATAATAATAAATTATGCTAATTTAACTGATTTATGAGGCCAGGAAGTATGCAAAGAATAAGGAAGCAACAGCTCCTGGTGGCCAGAAGCTGGAATGTTAAATAGCCTCTGAGTGTCTGTCTATATATGTTGTGCGTCTATGGCATTGAATGTTTGCCATGGATGCGTACATTGTAATCCGCCCTGAGTCCCCTGTGGGGTGAGAAGGGCAGAATATAAATACTGTAAATAGATAAATAAATAAATAAACTTTAATGTTATATTAGGAAATTGAGTACCCCCCAGGGGTGAAAAAAGCGGCATATAATGCAGTAAATAAATACATAAATACATAAATAATAAATAAACAATATTTGGTTTCAAGAGGAGAACAGAGTGTGGCGTTGACAGTGCCGTACCCACTTGGATCCTCCTCCAAGTGTTTGGACTCCAGCTCCCACCATTCCTCACAGCCTCAGGCCCCTTCCTTTCCCCCTCAGCCGCTTAAGTGGCTGAGGGGGGAAAGGAAAGGGCCTGAGGCTATGCGGAATGGTGGGAGCTGGAGTCCAAAACACCAGGAAGGAGGGCCAAAGTTGCTCCCTTCTCAAATAAACAAAGGGGTGAATAAAGCACTAAAGAAGGAGGAAGACAGGAAGCAAAACACCTCGAGTGACGTAGATCTAGGGCAGGGGTGCCCACACTTTTTCAGCATGCGAGCTACCTTTATAACAACCAAGTTGCAAAGATCTACCTGGTGCGCATGCGTGCGCTCCCGCCGCCACCTATCCATGCAGGGCTTCTTCGGCCAATGAGACTTTAGTGCACGGGCCCTGGCGCTCGTCCCTTGACACGGTGTAGTGACATGACCGCCCATTGGTTGCTCCTGTGGGGGAGCAAGGCGAAGGCACACACAAAGATAGGATGCGAGGCTGCGGGAGGGAGTGGGTGAGTGTGTGTGTGAGAGAGAGAAGGCCTCATCGGAGGAGGATGGCCCCCGCGGTGGGGCTGCAGCTGACGAGCACGCCCTTGATGCCGGTGAGTGAAGCCTGGACGGGGCCCCGCCTTGCGCTCCGCCCCGCACTGGGGCGCCGTCCAGGCTTCACTCACCAGTGCCGAGGGCGCGCCCGTCAGCTGCAGCCCCACTGCGGGGGCCATCCTCCTCCAATGAGGCCTTCTCTCTCTCTCACACACACACGCTCACCCACTCCCGCAGCCTCGCATCCTATCCCTGCGTGCGCCTTCGCCTTGCTCCTTCCCGACCCCCGGAGCAAACAATGGGCGGTCACGTCACCACACCATGTCAAGAGACAACCGCCAGGGCCCGCCCACTAAAGTCTCATTGGCAGAAGAAGCCCCGCAGGGCAGAAGCGTCCCATCCTGCTGCGATCTACCTCAGATGGGCTTGGGATCGACTCGTCGATTGTGGTGGACTTCCTGGACAGCTTAAGCAGCTGAGGGGGGAAAGGAAGGGGCCTGAGGCTGTGAGGAATGGTGGGAGGTGGAGTCCAAAACACCTGGAAGGAGGGCCAAAGTTGGCCCATGCCTGATCTATAGTCAAGGGTTGACGCTTCTTCACTTCCCACAGTGAGTAGGGGGATGGTGTTGGCAGCCCCTCTCCTTTGTGACCCCTCCTCTCCCCCCCCCCTTGCAGAGCGGCCTTGGCCTCCGCCCACCAGGGGCAGCCCTTGCCAAAGACCCTGAGTGTCCTGGAGAGCACCCCGCAGGTCCGGGGGATGCACACCATCATCAGGTAGGAAGTGGCTGGGTGGGGGGAGAGGGGTCTTCCCTCTGGCCTTGGGAGTGGGACTCAGAGGAAGCCGTGTGTGCCCTTTGGGCGCCCCCTCCGCCTGCCCCACAGGAACAAGGACACCAGTCGGGACGAGTTCATCTTCTACTCCAAGCGCCTGATGCGCCTCCTGATTGAGCACGCCCTCTCCTTCCTGCCCCTCAAGGTCAGCACTGACCGCTTCCCCTTCTCGTACTTGGGTGGGTGAGGGGAATATTGGGGAACGGAAGCAGCGTTTCCTCCTCCTCCCACCCTGAGCCTTTTCCCCCTCCTTCCCTCTCTCCCTCCCTCTCTCGCTCCTTTGCAGCCGGTGACTGTGGAAACGCCACAGGGGACTGTCTACGAGGGGAAGCGCTTCCACCGGCAGCGGGTAAGCCAACAGTGTTTCACTGTGAGAAGGTCCTCCATGGTGTACGTGGCAGGGCTCAGTCTACATCAGGGGTGGGCAACCTACGGCCCATGGGCAGCCGATTCTGTCTGGCCTGGGGAGAAGGGTGTCGGGGGCGGGGCCAAGAGGAAGGAGTGCTGCTGCTGCCATCCCATTGTGGGCTCTGTAGGGCCTGTGTCGGCAGACAGGCTGGAGGAGCGGCAGCTTTGGTTTGCCAAATGTATTTGGAGTCTACTCATCTGTAGTAAAGACGCAAGAAGTATGACTATACACATGAAGAGGGGTCTGTTCATCTTTTGAGAAAAGAATAAGCTATTTATTTTAAGTGTGAATGTAACAATCTTACGTTGTACTGGCCGTGCTTCTGTATGTGTGCATTGAACTTCTATGTGTTGTAATACTTTTGCATCCCTGCACTTGGTGGATACTGGTCTTTCCAGCTCAGGGTGGAAACAAGAGGGCGGTACTGAGGAGGAAGAGGGTGCGGTGTGTGTGTTGGTGTGTGTGTATGAACATGTGGTATCTCTGGGATAGATGCACGGGCGGGCAGGTGGGCTGTGTGTCTAAGGCCCTCCCTCTGCCGTCGATCAGATCACGGGGGTCTCCATCCTGCGCGCCGGGGAGACCATGGAGCAGGCCCTGACCGCCGTCTGCAAGGACATCCGCCTGGGCAAGATCCTCATTCAGACCAACCATGACACTGGGGAGCCAGAGGTGAGAGGCAAAGGGGTTTGCGTGGCGGGGGGAGGGTTAAGGGGGGGGGGGCTTTGAGGGCAAGGAAGAGAGCAAGTTGACTCTTCCTCCTTCCATTTCCTCCCCTCCCTCCCACCAGCTGCACTACCTTCGGCTGCCCAAGGAGATTGGCGAGGACTACGTCATTCTGATGGACAGCACGGTCTCCACAGGGGCCGCCGCCATGATGGCCATCCGGGTGTTGCTTGTGCGTCAAAGCCCTTTCCTTGGTTTGGGACTGGGCAAGGGGCAGCGAGGGCTTGGCGTTTGGCCTGCCTATCCCCCCCTGGTGTTCTGGCGGCTGACGGGCACCTTTTTGGCAGGACCACGAGGTGCAGGAGGACAAGATCTTCTTGCTCTCCCTGCTGATGGCAGAGATGGGGGTGCACTCCGTGGCCTACGCCTTTCCCCGCGTGCGCATCATCACCACCGCCGTGGACAAGAGAGTCAACGAGGAGTTCCACATCGTTCCCGGCATTGGTGAGTATGTGGGAGGGGCCTCTGGGACCCGTGATTGTGCACCTTAGAAGAGAACGGGATCACTATCTTGTCATTGTACATCATATCATGACATTAAATGCCAGCCCCAATCACATATATTTAGAATTACAAAACAAAGCATCCACCCATCCACATTCTCATCACTATCACACAAACCCTAAGGCCGCATCAGTATGAAACCACAGAGTTCAATACAGTCACAGCTCTGGATAAAAGCTACCTCTCGTCCTATTGGTTCTTGTTTTTATCATCCTACTAGCTGAGGACCCGGCGGTGCCCGGGTTAATTGAGAAAGGCATTGTGTGGCAAGGTTGGTCTTTATGAGTTGGTTATGTGGCTTGCAGTGGTCTCTGGAAGTTAGTGAGGGTACTGCGAGTCCCATCGTCCATGGTCCATCCTTCTCCAAACTGCACCAGGATGTAGAGTGGGTCATGTGGGCTCTTTGTGTGCCAAGTGTGGTCTTGATCAGTCATTGGATGAGGGACGCAGCGGTCTCTGGAAGTGAGGGAAGGTACTGGAAGTCCAATCATCCGTGGTCCGTCCCACTAAAAACTGCACCAGGATGTAGAGTGGGTCATGGGTGCTCTGTGTGCCAAGTGTGGGCCTGGTCTGTGATTTGTAGGGGCTGCAATGTTTTGTGGGAAATGAATTGGGTGAAGGTACTGCAAATCCCATCATTTGTGAGCCATCCTGCCGTAAACCGCAGCAGGTTTGTAAAGTGGGCCATTGGGCCTCTGTGTGCCAAGTTTGGTCCTGATTCATCATTGGTGTGGGCCACAGTGCTCTAAGGAAGTGAATTAAAGTACTGCAAGTCCCATCATCTATGGTCCATCCTCAAACTGCACCAGGATGTAGGGTGCACCTTGGGGGGGTCTGTGTGCCAAGTTTGGTCTTGTTCTGTCATTGTTGGGGGCCTAGTCAGGAATATCAAGTTAAGGAAGCCTTGCTGTCAATTTTGGGCCTGGTCTGTGATTTATAGGGCCACAGGATGTTTGGGAAGTGAATCCAGGTGGGTTCTGTGTGCCAAGTTTGGTCTTGTTCCCTAAACCATTGTGAAGTGGGCCAGTCAGGAAAATCATATAAGGGACCCAATGGAGATATCATGAGTAGTCCATGGACTATATGATCTTGTGTTGAACTTTACCCAGACCTCTATTGGACTGCATACTTTTGATTGATTGAAATTTATAGCGGGCATGTCACATGGGTCTGTTATAATGCTTTGAATATACATATGTGTTTATTTTCAATGACTGACAGTGTATCTCCATTGGGTCCCTTATATTTTTGCGTGTTGTGGTAATAACAGTACTTCCTCATTGTTCGCACGTGGGCCATTGGGCCCCTGTGTGCCAAGTTTGGTCTTGATCCGTCATTGCTGTGGGCCTCAGTGTCTGACTGCCTGAGGCCTTTCCTTTTCCCTCTGCATCACCTTAGAATGTTGGAATGTAGATGGCCAATCAGAGTCCTTTATGCAAATACTCTCTCAGTGGCAATCAATCCCCTCTGTCTGTTGCCTTAGAATGTTGGAGTTCTGAGGCTGGCCAATCAGAGTGCTTTATGCAAATAATCCCACAGTGGCAACCAATCGAAACGCTGCCACATATTCCTCCGCACCTCTGGCCGCAAACACTGACTTTTATTATATACATAGATAGATATGTATCATTTCCAGATGGTAACAAATCAAAACAATTCATATCCAGAGTGTGATGGGTCCTTAAGAATATTCTGAGTTTTCTTACAGCTGTGGGAATTAGGAGGTTCTTCTAAAGAGGGAGGGAAAGGACAGTCCACCATTCTCTGGGCAGGAGGTCACCCTGTGGAGCACCTTCCTATAGGCTGCTATGCAATTATTTATTTACTTACTGTCTTTCTCTACTGCTCTTCTCCACCCTCGGGCAACTCAAAGCGGTTAACAAATGCTCAAAAACATCATAAAAACAGTGAAAAACAATTAAAACAATAGCATAATAAGTAATTAACATCAGTAAAACATCTCATTAGCCTCTCATAGTTACCATATGCGGATGCAAGCCATAATGCAGGCAGCAGGTGTGTGTGTGAGGTGGGGGCGGTGGCCCTGGCCGCACTCGGGCCCCTGGGGAAGATCTGGGCTTCACCTGGGACTAATGCACTTCCTGTAACTTTCCCCAGGTAACTTTGGGGACAGATACTTTGGCACCGACAGCACCTTGACCTGGTACGACAGCGAGAGCATGGACTGCTGACCTGGCCCTGCTGGGAGGGGCCTCCCTCTTGGCCAGACATGGAGGCTGTGAGGATGCGGGGGTGGTGGTGGTGGGGTGTCCCCCAGGCCAACCTCCCCTGCCCCAGGGCCAGTTCCACGGATGGACAGATGGACAAGAGGCCACAATCAGGACCAGACGGACCCCTCCTTCTGCACAGGGGCCGGGAGGGATGCGCCTGTCCCTTCTCAAAGCCACTCCTGGTATTTATGGGTATTTATGGGGAGGGGGCTCCTCTGGTGGTGCTCTGGCCGGCCATTCCCAGGGAGGGAGGGAGGGAGGGGGTGGCCGGCCCTCCTGGGGTCCCTCTCCATGGGCCTCTGGGCTTCCCTCTGGCTGAGCCATTCCTGGGAGCCTGGACCGCCTCCACTTGCCCTGACCGCAAGGGGCTTCACTCCAGAGACGGACACTCAGCCCTCCCCATGGTTGGGTGTTGGGGGTCCTTTGGGAGCAAGGCCCCCCTCCTGGCCTCTTTCTCAGTACTGTACTCCCCTGCCTTCCCTGCTTTTGTACAAGGAAATAAATTCCCAACAGCGCCTCCCCCGGACTCCGTCTCTGCAGGAACACCGCTCTGCTTTGGGCACTGAGAGGGGGTTGCCACTTACACCCCCTCCTGCTCTGGGCGGACTTTAACGCGCCTCCTGGCTCTTTTGTGGAGGAAGGGGAGGCATGTGCAGAGTGTACCTTGGGTGGAGTCCTCTTTCACTTATGGCTTCCTCTGGTTTGCATATGCAGCGCGTGCATGCTGTCCTTGCAACTGGGGTGGAGGGGGTGTCTTTGGGTTGCAGCAACTGGAGCAGTCCTGGTCAAACTTTGTGGTGCTTTTCCTGCCGAAGCTGAAGCACGGGCATCTCCTTAAAGTAGGGGTTGCGAACCTATGGCTCACGAGCCAGATGTGGCTATTTTGATGAGTGCATCTGGCTCGCAGATAGGGTGGCAACCCTAGTGCACACGCAATACGCCGGGGCAATGGCCCAAGTTTAAACGAGGGACGCCGCAGCGGAGAGAGTGCATGCTCTAGTCTTCTTCCTTCAGTCAAGGAGACAGCACTAACACGCTTGAGTCGGGGTCACGAACCTATGGCTCGCAAGCCAGATGTGGCTTATTTGAGGAGTGCATCTGGCTCACAGATAGGGTGGCAACCCTAGTGCATGCGCAATACGCTGGGGCAATGGCCCAAGTTCAAACGAGGGACACTGCAGCGGAGAAAGCGCATGCTCTAGTCTTCCTCCTACAGTCAAGGAGACAGCACTAACGCGCATGCGTCGGGGTCGCGAACCTATGGCTCGCGAGCCAGGTGTGGCTCTTTTGTTGAGTGCATCTGGCTCGCAGATAGGGTGGCAACCTTAGTGCATGCGCAATGCACTGGGGCAATGGCCCAAGTTCAAACGAGGGATGCCGCAGCGGAGAGAGCGCATGCTCTAGTCTTCCTCCTTTGGTCCAGGAGACACCACTAACGTGCATGCATCGTCTGGGAGCCTTCCCTGGCGCAGGTGCAGTGGCATCACCGGCTGAAGCGCGCGGATTCTGAGGCTGGTGGCGGAGGAAGAAGAAGGCAATGAGGGGAGCCTGCTGCCTCAGGATCCGCACACTTCAGCCGGGGATGCCACTGCGCCTGCGCCAGGGAAGGCTCACAGGCGATGCCCCTCAGCGGTTTCTCCCCTTCGCCCTCTCTCTCTCGCTCACCCGCACCTTGTTGCCCTGGCCTTGCCGAAGCCCCTCGCCGCCACCTCTTCCTTCCCACCTCCAAGAGCCCCGCTGCCCTTGGCAGGCCCGGATTATCCATAAGGCCACCCTAGGCCATGGCCTAAGGGCGCAAGCCAAGGGGGGCGCAATTAAAGGCTGCTTAAATGAAAGAGACACCCCGTCACCCAGTCCTGGGCAGCAAACAGGAGCAGGACCGGGTTCTCCTGGTCAAGAGGAAAAGCAGAGTCTGAATAAACATCATGTCCTTTGTGTTGTCGAAGGCATTCATGGCCGAAATCAATGGGTTGTTGTGAGTTTTCGGTGCTGTATGGCCATTTTCTCTCTCCTGCAATAGATGCGGGCAGAATGTCAGGAGAGAATGCTTTTGGAACTTGGCTGTGAGAGCCCGGAAAACTCTCAGCAACCCTCAAGATGCATTTCCATTGTCTGCTCGGAGGCCAGAAGTGGGCGCTAGAGAGAGAAGGATAGTCCGTTCTATGGGTAGGGAGGGTGGGCTGAAGGAGAGGAATCACTGCCCCCATTTTCCTGTCATCCCCCCCCCCCCCCTGTCCTGCGTCGTGGAAACAACACTCCTTTACAATATGGGAAAAGGGGGAGGGGGAATCACCAGCAAAAACAAGGAATCCTAGAGTTGCAAGAGACCTGGTGGTTAGAATCATAGAGTTGGAAGATCCCATATGGGCCATCTAGTCCAACCTCCTGCCATGCAAGCAAAGCACAACTCCATTCTCCCAAGAAGGAAAACCGCATTCAAAGCACCCCCGACAGATGGCCATCCAGCCTCTCCCTCAAAGCCTCCAAAGAAGGAGCCTCCTCCACACTCTGGGGCAGAGAGTTCCACTTCTGAACAGCGCTCACTGTCAAGAAGCTCTTCCTCATGTTTAGATGGAATCTCCGTTCTTTCCTGTAGTTTGAAGCCATGGCTCCCTTGCGTCCTAGTCTCCAGGGCGGCAGAAAGGAAGCCTGCTCCCTCCTTCTCCCTAGGACATACTCCCCTCACATCTTCATACATGGCCCTCATCGTGTCTCCTCTCAGCCTTCTCTTCTGCAGGCTAAACATGACCAGCTCTTTCAGCCGCTCCTCATAGGGCTTGTTCTCCTGACCTTTGATCATTGGAGTCCATTAAATGAAATATCCTTCTCTATCTCAGGCGCCCAGGTCATGGAACAGTCCCAAACATCAGAATAATAGGGTTGTAGGTGTTTCGGGCTATATATGGCCATGTTCCAGAGGCATTCTCCCCTGACGTTTCGCCTCCAACTATGGCATTTGTCCTCGGAGATTGCGAGGTCAGAATAATAACTATGGGAGTTGTAGTCCTACCCGTGGGCATCCACACTAGCAATGCACTGGTTTGCTTTAAGAAGAGAGAATTTATTTACTTACTATATATTGCCAATGAGCCTAAGGCAGGCCTGGGCAAACGTTGGACCTCCCTCCCTCCAGGTGTTTTGGACTGCAACTCCCACAATTCCTAACAGCCTAGCGGCTGTAAGGAATTGTGGGAGTTGCAGTCCAGGAGGGAGGGAGGGAGGGAGGGAGGGCCAAAGTTCGCCCAGGCCTGGTGTATGGATTGTCCCATTCACACCATTGAGCCCACCTGCAATAAAGGAAGGAGGGAAGGGAGGGAAGGGAAGGAAGAAAGCAAAGAAGGATAGTAGGAAGGGAAGGAAGGAATAAAACAGGAGGGAGGAAGGAGGAGAAAGGGAAGAAAATGAAGGAAAGAGGGAAGAAAAAGTGGGAAGGGAGGGAGGGAGGAAGAAAACAAGGAAAGTAGAAGGGAGGGAAGGAAGAAGGAAGGAATAAAATGAAGGGAGGGAAGGAAGAAAGGAAAGTAGGAAGGGAGGGAAGAAGGGAAAACGGAAGGAAGGAAGAAAACGAGGGAAGAAGGAAGGGAGGAAGAAAAATGAAAAAGAAGAAAGTAGGGAGGGGGAAGGAGGAAGGAAGAAAAAACAAGAGGAAGGGAGGGAAGAGGAAGGAAGGAGGAAGAAGGATGGAAGAAAACAGGAAGGGAGGAAAGAAAGGAAGCAAAGAAGGGAGGGAAGGAAGAAAACAAGGGAGGGAGGAAAGAATGAAGAAAGCAAAGAAGGAAATGAGGGAGGGAAGGAAGAAGGAAGGAAGAAAAGTAGGAAGGAGGGAAGGAAGGAAGGAAGGAAGGTGGTGTCGCCCTAACCCTCGTCGGGGAATGCGGAAGTGGGCCTTTCCCCCTAGGCCGCCGCCACCGCGCATGCTCTTAGAGCCCAAGCCCCCCTCCACTGCGCATGCCTGGTAGCTGGGTCGGGCCTTCCGCGCGTGCGCACTCGCTCTTTTCCGGCTCCTCAGGCAGCGGAGCGGAGCGGGAGCAGGCCCGGAGCCCTTTCTTTCCCCTTGCCTTGCCTCCCTGCTGCCGGGCGCGATGGCGGAAGGCGGGCGTCCCCAGCGGAAGATGTCCCGCGCCGGAGAGAGCCTGTACCGGGTGCTGGGCCTGGAGAAGGGCGCCTCTCCCGAGGACCTCAAGCGGGCCTACCGGTGGGTCAAGCGCTCCGCACTCGAGGGCAGGCTGCGTTGGGCCTTGGACTCCAACTCCCAGCATCCCTCGCAGCACCAGGCTGAGGGAGGGAAGGGCCCGGGGCTGCGAGGAATGCTGGGAGTTGGAGTCCAAGGCACCCGGAAGGAGGGAGGGAGGGAAGGCCCAAGTGGGCCCAGGCCTGCTCTAGCAAAAGTGTAAACAGAGGCCTCCACACCCCAGCTCTGCGCTCCCCCAGGGCCAGTGGCGCTCAGTCTTGCCTTGGAGGGCTTCTTTCTTCCTTCTTCCTCCTTTCCTTTCATTCCTTCCTTCTTTGTTTTCTTCCTTCTTTCTTCCCTCCCTTTTCTCCTTCCTTCCTCCCTTCCTGTCTTTGTTTTCTTCCCTTCCTTCCTTTGTTTTCTTTCTTCCTTCTTCCTTCCCTTCCTTCCTTCTTTACTTCCTCCCTTCTTTCTCCTCTCCCTTTTCTCCTCCCTACCTTCCTTGTTTTCTTCCTTCTTTCCTTTTTTTCTTCCCTCCCTTTGCTCCTTCCTTCTTTGTTTTCTTCCTTCTTTCCTTCTTTCTTCTCTCCCTTTTCTCCTTCCTTGTTTTCTTCCTTTCATTTTTTCTTCCATCCCTTTTCTCCTTCCTTCCTTCCTTTGTTTTCTTCCTTCTTTCTCCTCTCCCTTTTTTCCTTCCTTTGTTTTCTTCTTTCTTTCTTTCCTTCTTTCTTCCCTCCCTTCTCTTCTTCCTCCCTTCCTTCTTTGTTTTTTTCCTTCTTCCCTCCCTTTCCTCCTTCCTACCTTCGTGTTCTTCCTTCTTTCATTTTTTCTTCCCTCCCTTTTCTTCCTTCCTTCTTTGTTTTCGTCTTTCCTTCTTTCTTCCCTCCCTTTTCTCCTTCCTACCTTTCTTCCTTTGTTTCCTTCCTTCCCCTCTTTCTTTCCTCCTTCCTTCCTTCTTTGCTTCCTTCCTTCTTTGTGTTCTTCTTCCTTCCCTCTCTTTTCTCCTTCCTCCCTTCCTTTGTTTTCTTCCTTTCATTTTTTCTTCCCTCCCTTTCCTTCCTTCTTTCCTTCCTTCTTCTTTTTTTCTTTCTTCCCCCCCTTTCCTCCCTACCTCCTTCCTCCCTTCCTTCATTCTTCCTCCCTCCCTTCCTTCCTTCCTGGAATTTGTGCCAAGGGAGGATGCTCTCCGGGCAAGGCCAAGGCAGGCGTCCCAGCCCTTCGGTCCCAGCCCGGCTCCAAGGGCAAAGGTCGGCTTCTGCAGGGCTGTGTCCTTGAAGGCTTCCATGGCTGGAATCCCTGGGTCGCTGTGAGCGTTCGGTAGGGCTGTCAGGCCCTGTTCCAGCAGCATTCTCTCCTGACATTTCGCCCACATCTATGGCTAAAGGCACCCTCGGAGGTTTCGAGGTCTGTTGAAAATGAAAGCAAGGTTTATATATAAATCTCATGTATTTATTTACTTTTTTAATTTACTATGTTTCTATACCACAGCCAGTGGAGCTTCCATGCAACAGAAACAGTTGAAAGCATTGTCCATAAGCAATCCCCTGAGTGCCACTCCCACCACTAGCCCTGTCTGGCTTTCATGGCGGGACTGAATGCATAGATCTTAACCCTTGAGGGTTGATAAGGAGAGATAACTTCTCTGGCAGGGCCATCCTCTGTTTGAATTGTGCTTGGTAGCAGACTGGCAGCCAGTGGAGCCGACACAACAGAGGAGTTGTCTGCTCCTAAATCAAGAAATAGCCTTCATGCTAAGATGTATCTCCAGCCCATCCTCTGTTTGGATATCAACTTAAATCAAGAAATAGCTTCCTAAGATGTACAGAGATACTCGCAGGAACACTTCAGCAAGCGAGAGTCCAAAAGTGGCAGGCTAAAACCTGGAAGACAAGACAGAGGTTCTCCTAGTCAGTCAAAAGGCCGAACAGGGCATAGGGTTACAGCCAGTGTTGGATGGGGTTACACTCCCCCTGAAGGCGCAGGTTCGCAGCTTGGAAGGGATCCTGGACTCATCGCTGAGCCTGGAACGCCAGGTTTCGGCGGTGGCCAGAAATTAAGACTTATGCGCCAGCTGCATCCGTACTTTGAGAAGTCTGACTTGGCCACAGTAGTCCATGCTCTTGTTACATCCCGATTAGATTACTACAACGCTCTCTACGTGGGGCTGCTTTTGAAGACGGTTCGGAAACTTCAACTAGTACAACGGTCGGCAGCCAGATTACTAACCGGGGCGACATACAGGGAGCATACCACCCCCCATGTTATGCCAGCTCCACTGGCTGCCGGTCCATCTCCGAACCCAATTAAAGTGCTGGTGTTGACCTATAAAGCTCTAAACGGTTCTGGCCCAGCTTACTTGTCCGAACGCATCCACCCCCACGTCACACCTCGAAAGCTAAGATCATCCGGGGAGGCCTTGCTCTTGCTCTCGTCAACAGGTCACATGCGCCTGACGGGGACGAGAGACAGGGCCTTCTCGGTGGTGGCTCCCCGCCTATGGAACACACTCCCATCTATTCTCTCCTAGCTTTCTGCGAGAAAGTGAAGTTTTGTCTCTGGGACCAGGCGTTTGGTCAATAGTTGTAAGCAGCACCCTAAAGGGATCAAACTGGATTGATGTTAAGAGGGATGAGGCTTGTTTATGTTCCTAACTGATGACCGTATGTGATTTTAACTATGATGTTTATTGGGTTGTCTGTTTGTTGTGATTTTACTGTTAATTGAAGTAGCCTCTTGGTGGGGCTCATTTGTAAGCCACCCTGAGTTGAGAAGGACGGGATAAAATGCAGTAAATAAATACATAAAATAATAAATAATGTGGAATGTGGCGCAGCTGGCTAAGTGTCAGTTGCATAAGATCTCTCTGACCAGTAGGTCATGAGTTCGAGGCCTGCCCGGGTTGAGGTGGGTGCCTGCTGCCGAGCTTTACAGCCCGGAAGACAGTTGCATCTGTCAAGTAGGAGATAAAGGTAATCCGCTCCGAACCCTCGGGGAGTGGCGGCGTACAAGTCCAAATAATAAATAAATAAATAAGGTACCACATTAAGTGGGGAAGCAAATTTTGACTGAATTATGAGGCCATTAAAGAACTTCAGGAATGCTGAGAATGCGGAAGGAAAAACAAGGGACGCTGGGGACGCTGAGAGATGAGGAGTGTCAGCCCCCCCTGGTGGCCAGAGTTTGCCTCTGTCCGTCTATATGTCTGTATGTGGAAATGGCAGGGATTGTCTGCTAAGTATGTGTACCTGTAATCCGCTCTGAGTCCCCTTCAGGGTGAGAAGAACGGAATATAAATATAAAGTAAATAAAATAAAATAAATATTATTAAGAAGAACTAGGAAGAATTGCTGTTCAGCAGTGGAACTCTCTGCCTCAGACTCCTTTGGAGGCTTTTAAGCAGAGGCTGGGTGGCCATCTGTTGGGGGGGCGTGCCTTAAAGGTGCTTTTCCTGCCTGGCTGAAAGAAGAAGGTTGGACTCAATGGCCCATGCGGTCTCTTCTATGACCCAGAAAGGCTCCTTGAGCCCCATGATTGATGTTCTGGAGACACGAGATTTACTGGATCCCTTTGACGGCAGAGCAGAGAGACCGGCCGCCTCCCACAAAACACACAGAGCGCAGCAGACAAAAGAGCCAGGCGGAAGTCTCCCGTACGAGGGCCGAAAGGGTGTTTCCTCACAACTTGGGCAAACAAGCCCGGCTTCTTAAGGCAGGGGGAAAAAAATGAAAGGAAACATGGATGGAGGTCAGTTGCTTCGTCTGAGGAAGGCTGGAGCATCCGACTTACATAATGGGAGACTCCCATTAAGTTGTGGGGTCCCCCAGGGGGCCATCCTCTCGCCCTTATTATTCAACATTTACATGCCCCCTGGCACAGCTGGTTCGCGACTTTGGTCTGGAGTGTTATCAGTATGCGGATGACACCCAGCTTCTGCTGAGAATGGACGGTGGGCAGGACACCGTACCCGATTGTTTCCATCTATGCCTGGAAGCCGTGACTGGTTGGCTGCGTGCCAGCCGGCTGAAGGTGAATCCGTCGAAGACGGAGATCTTGGCCCGGTCGCCCTGGGCTGGATGAGTGCCGGTTGCCTACCCTGGATGGCGAGCAGCTTAGCCCGTCATCCCTCGAAAGAGCTTAGGTGTCCAATTGGACCCTTTGCTGACCATGGAGACTCAGGTCGCCATGGTCAGCAAAACGGGGCGCTTTACCACCTCCGCCAGGCTAGGCGACTGGCACCCTACCTGTCCAGGGACGACCTGGCCACGGTGATCCAGGCGACGGTCATCTCGAGACTGGACTACTGTAACGCCCTCGTGGGTCTTCCCTTGTCGACAATCCGGAAACTCAAGCTGGTGCAGAATGCCGCCGCCGCTGCTGGTGGGAGCACCAGTAAGGGAGCATATTACACCTATTTTACGGCAACTGCACTGGCTCCCCATCGAGTGCCGGATTGCCTTCAAGGTGTTGGTGCTAACCTTTAAGGCCTTGCACGGTCTAGGGCCTGAGTACCTAAGGGACCGCCTTACCCCGTACGTTCCCCCGAGATCACTGCGCTCAGAAGAGCAGAACCTACTGGTTGTTCCATCACCCCGCGCCTGTCATTTGTCCAGTACAAGACAACGGGCCTTTTCATTTGTGGCCCCTATGACCTGGAATTCGCTCCCCAATCATGTCCGGGCAATACATGAACTGGGCCCTTTCCGAAGAGCCTGCAAGACTGTCCTCTTTAGAACAGCCTTTGGCTGACTTGAAAGAGGTGGCTCTAACGTTCAAACTATGACCGATGATTTGTAATAAGCTGGCTTTTGATTCGAATTGTGTTTTTATTGTTTTATGGAAACTGTTGTGCATTGTATTGCGCATTTTATTTTTGTGTTGTGATCCGCCCCGAGCCTGCAGGGAGGAGCGGAATATAAAATTGACTAATAAATAAATAAATAAATAAATAAATATATGAACGTATCTCTCCTTATTAACCATCTCGGACGTTAAGATCTTCAGCCCGCCTCCCTCGCAGATGCATTTGGCTGGGACGAGAGGCAGGGCCTTCTCAGCAGTGGCCCCTTGGCTGTGGATCACCCTGCCTAGAGATATACGATCAGCCCCCTCCCTCCTGTTGCCCATTGTGTGTTATAATTGTTGTGGCGTTGAATGGTTGCCAACTTTGAGCTGCCCTGAGTCACCCTTGGGCTGAGAAAGGTGGTATATAAATGTTGTAAATAAATAAATAATTCCCTGCCGGCTGCTAGGAATTGTGGGAGTTGAAGTCCACCACACCTGGAGGGCTGAGGTTGGCCCGTGCCTGGTTTCGATGCACCTATAGTCAGGATGTAGCCGTTGTCCTTTGCGCCCATCGCCACTGTGGAAATGGGGTGAGCAAGCCCTGCTCCTTCCTGGGGGGCGCCAGAGACCCCTCCGCAAGGGTTTCTCCCCCTCCGCTGGCAGACTGTCCTGCCGTTCTCAGCCTGAGTGCGGAACATGTAGTTCCTGGTCAGCGTTCTCCAGTCCTTGGCTGTGTGCTGTTCTCATCTGCGATGAGGCTTCTTGGTTTACTCCTGTCTTGACGAAGGCAGGATGCTAATTCCTGAATTACACTAGGTAACATTTTTCTCCAAATTTTCTGGTTCAAAAGTGTTACTCTCAATTTAGGATTATGGTTTGTGTGGTCAAACACTTTAAAATCAAATTCCATAATGCAGAGCATTGCAAAACAGCCGAGTATAAAGCAAATGTGGCAAAATGAGTATTTACAAAAAGTAGGAAAGCAGACCAAAGTCCAACATAAAAGCTTCTAGGCTTTATTACAATAAAAAGTAAAATACAGCAGATATAAATCCATAATACAGGAACAAAACACAACTACATGATGGCTATATGAAGGCCACGTGCTAGGCCAGATGATAGGCTGCATGGTTGCAATATAAATCAGAAAAGCATACATTTTATAGTTAAAACTACAGCATAGTAACGCCACCTACTTAATAGGATACAATTGGACGGAGTCACGGCATTGTCACCAGCGTGTCATCACCGTATCATCGATCTGATGCTGTGAAAATCACGCCCACCCATTAAATCTTGTTTACATAATTATAATTCTGTTCTCAAGAAACAGGACATTGTTTTGACTTTCAATGCACATGGACTTCGTGCGAATGAGAAGAGGAGACTGAGATAACTTGTTATCTAAGCTAAGCACAAAATACTGGAAACTTTCTCACTAACTAGCAAAATATTTATTTATTTAGCACATTTGTATACTGCAGCCTCTCAGCCCGAAGACGACTCGGGGCGGCTTACAAGGCAACAAATTGAATGCCAACAGCATCCTAAAAACAGCACTTAAAATATAACAACAGCCTGTCTTTAACAATATGGAAGGCAGACTTGAGCATAAGTGAAGCCATATTTTAAACTAACTTTGAACTACATCAATTTGGCAATATTTCAGAAATTTCAACAGTTACTAACAACAACAACAACTATATACTCCATCTCCTCAGAGGGACTTGGACGGCTTAGGAAATAATAATAATAATAATAATAAAACTTTATTTGTAGCTCGCATCCATCTCCCCGAAGGGGACTCGGAGCGGTTTACATGGGGCCGTGCCCAACAACACATCACAAAAAATATCAACATCAAAAAAATCAATAAACATAATAAAAGCAATAAACACAATAAAATACATTGGTGAAAGCACAGCAATACAATACAAGTGAGTCTAAAAAACAAAACCGACAGGGCAGGCCACATGAACATATAGGATGTTTAAAAACTCGGGGGAGATAACAGGAGTGGTGTCAAAGACAATGGGTCACATAGGGAAGAGGACAAGCCCAGGGAATACAAATTAAAACAAGCCACCAAAAAATAAAATTTATTTATTTATTTAAAATGTTTATATTCTGCCCTTCTCGCCCCACAGAGCACAACATAGATACGGCAAAGATTCAGTGCTGGGGGCATAAAACCATAAATATAGACAAACATTAAAATCACTTATATGCACATTAAAAGTTGCTTAAAATCAACAACAACACATCAAATAAAACTTATTGCTCCACACTTTGAAAGGAGTTGTTCTACTCCAGAAACTCAGGCACTTTATTTCTGTGGCACAAAATAATGTCGAACGTATTGTCGAAGGCTTTCATGGCCGGAATCAATGGATTGTTGTAGGTTTTTCAGGCTATATGTCCATGTTCTGGAAGCATTCTCTCCTGACATTCCGCCTGCATCTATGTCAGGACTCCTCAGTTGTGAGGTGTGTTGGAAACTAGGAAAATTGGGTTTATATATCTGCGTAATAATGTCCAGGGTGGGAGAAAGAAGTCTTGTCTGTTGGAGTCCGTTTTAGCCAGCTGTCAGCGGGTTTAAAAAAAAGACTCGGATTCTACTTTGAGAGAGAGTAGAGGAAAAGCTATGAAAGCAGTTGGGTTTAAGGACAAACAGTTAGTGTAAAGGCTGCTGAGCTATCATTCTGGGAGTGCAGCTATATAGTATCAAGTTGTATCTCCATAGTTAGTGTATTGCAACCTTAAGATACGTGCCTCCAAGAAGATACTGTAACCACCTAAGCTTTGAACTCTGAAACCTCCACACTTAGAACACTGAATAAACTTTACAGTTCTTTAACAAAGATATCTCCCCGCATAATTCCTTCACACAGAAGCCTCTAAAACAACATCTTCCTAGTGGGTAGCCAAGTATAGTGAATGGTGGCAGCGAAAGTTAACAAATAGTGTCAGTGGGAGTTTGGGTTAGAGAGACACCCTGCCCTGACACAGTAATCGGAAGGTCAGTGGGAAAGCTGACCTGTGTGAATACTTATTACATTATGTGGTGGCAGCAAGTAGATTATAAGAAGTCTCTATATAAATCGGTGGTAAGGGTGGAATAAGAAAACTACCCGGCCACAGGGTAGGTGTGAATGTTTCCATGGGCCAACTTGATTAAGCATTTAATGGCCTTGCAATTTCAAGGTGTGGCTTCTTACTGCCTGGGGGGGAATCCTTTGTTGGGAGGTGATTGTTTCTTGTTTGGAATTCCCCTGTTTGAATGTGAGTCAGGATTAGGATGTCTTCCGCAAAAGGGACAGAAGGGTGTTCCGCTACCGCTTGTCCAAGTGGGTCTCCTTTGTGGTGAGACGTCTCCTTCCTCTTCCTCCTCCTCCTCCTCCTCCTCCCAGGAAACTGGCGCTGAAATACCACCCAGACAAGAACCCGGACAACCCAGAAGCGGCCGAGATGTTCAAGGAGATCAACAACGCCAACACCACCCTCAGCGACGAGAACAAGCGGCGGATCTACGACGAGTACGGCTCCATGGGGCTCTACGTCTCGGAGCAGTTTGGCGAGGAGAGCGTCAAGTACTACTTCCTGATGTCCAAGTGGTGGTTCAAGGTGGGCCCTTCCCTGGGGAGGGGGGGGGGGGCAGGAGGGCCGGCATGGCATTGCGCCTGAGGGGCCGGCCGGCAGCCCTCACCCTCGGCCTTGACCCTTCTCCCTCCCCTCCTTCCTCTCCAGCCGCTGATGGTCTGCTGCAGCCTCGTCACCTGCTGCTGTTGCTGCTGCTGCTGCTGCTTCTGCTGCGGGAAGTGCCGCCCCCCGGAGGATGACGAGGCCTACAAGTACGTCAACCCCGAGGACCTGGAGGCCCAGATCCGGGCGGAGGACGAAGGTGAGAGAGGGAGGGGACACAGGGGCGCGGGGGACGTGGGTCTCCCTGGGTGCTGCTTTCCTCTTTGTTTGTTTGTTTATTATTTACCGTATATACCCGAATATAAGCCGAGGCACCTCAATTTACCACAAAAGCGGAGGCCCAAGGTGGTCTCGCCCGAAGCGGCAGCGGGTGTGCTCGCCAGCCACTTGACCTGCCAGAGACTGAAGACGGAGCCAAGCCCACCCTGCCTGCATCTCTTTATATTTGGGGGGCGAGTGCTCCCCCGAGTTTTAATTTTCTTTCTGAAGGACAGGAGGGAGGGGGCCAGCCTGATGTCACTGGGAAAGGGGTTTCACAGGTGAGGGGCCGCCACTGAGAAGGCCCTGTCTTTCGTGGTAATCTTAAACTTCGTAATGTTTCGTGGGCATCTTGAGGATGTCTATAAGTAGCTCTCCGGCAGACAAGGAAGAGTTTTGGCCGACTCCAAATTGCACGTCTAGGGTGTGATTGTGGATGAGCCTATTAGCAATTCTAAACCACCCGGGATTCTAGGTTGAACCTCACCTCCTCTCCGCGGCGCCTCCGTGCTCCGACTGCTGCCTCAACTCAAGAGCTTAGCCATTTAATTACACCAGCGGTTCTCCGCCTTCCTAATGCCGCAACCCCTTAACACAGTGGTTCTCAACCTGTGGGTCCCCAGGTGTTTTGGCCTACAACTCCCAGAAATCCCAGCCAGTTTTCCAGCTGTGAGGGTTTCTGGGAGTTGAAGGCCAAAACATCTGGCGACCCACAGGTTGAGAACCACTGGTGTTGTGGTGACCCCCCCGACTATAAAATTATTTGTGTTGCTACTTTGCAACTGTCATTTTGTTACTGTTATGCATTGCAATGTAAATATCCGATATGCAGGACGGGGCAGAAAACCCCGGCTTATATTCGAGTCTATACGGTATTTACAATGTTTATATTCCGGAGACGCCAAGCGGCAAAACATTCATTGCCAGGACATGAGTCCATTATATGCATCCATAAACATTAAAAGAATGTGTCTCAACATTAAAATACATTGTTTAAAATGCATATTGTAGCATTTTGTAGCTTATGTTTTACGTCAGTGTTTCCCAACCTTTTTTGAGCCGTGGCACACTTTTTACATTTACAAAATCCTGGGGCACACCACTAACCAAAATGACACAAAATGACACACTAACACAGTCATACATATAGTCAATATGTTTCTAAATGTATTTATACGCTCAGTGTGAAACCTGGGCCTGTTTCGATGAACACAACAATATAGATATCCTGGCAGGAATGGCAGGAAGACACAAACTTCCCACACAGAACTCCCACAACCAAGAGAAAATGCTGTAAGAGTTTGGTGGGCATTGACCTTGGGTTTTGGAGTTGTAGTTCACCGACATCCAGAGAGCACTGTGGACTCAATGTTGGATCAGGACCAAACTTGGCATGAATACTCAATATGCCCAAATGTGAACACAGATGGAGTTTGGGGAAAATAGACCTTGACATTTGGGAGTTACAGTTTCTGGAGAGGGGGGGGCCTTGAAAGGCCAGCAGTCTCCCTCTCACTTAGGTTGCCCCCTCCCTAACGGGTGGGGAGGGGGTGTTTGTAATTTTGTGCCTTTATCGAGGTAGGTTTCTTAGGGTTTTTATACTTCAACACACTAGACTCTACCCCCCCCTCCTGGAGGTTCCAATTTCCCACGGCACACCTGATGATCGCTCACGGCACACTAGTGTGCCCCGGCACACTGGTTGGGAAACACTGTTCTACCTAATTGATTGTAATGTTTTTATGTATGATGTTACTTTGTTATTGTGGTATTGGGCTCGGCCTCATGTAAGCTGCCCCGAGTCGCCACTGGGGAGGTGGTGGCGGGGTATAAATAAAGATTATTGTTATTATTATTGTTATTATTATTATTGAAATGCACTTTGCTCTGTGCCTGAATGCTGTTACCCATTAACCCCTCCTCCTCCTTGCGGCTCCCTCAGGTGCCATCCGGATGCAGCCCACGCCCGGCGCCTCCCTGCACACCACAGACGAGACCCAGACCCGCAAGCCCTGACCAGGTGAGCCAGGGGGGGTGTCTGGAGAGTCCTGGGCTGGGCAGTGAAACCGACCCCACCCTTCACTGTCCGGTGGCTTGGATTGGGGGGGTGTTGGTGTGGCTGGGGATGCCTCCAGGAGTGGATGCAGCACTCACTCGTGTCCAGTGAGGACTGCACAGCCCAGGAGACACACAAGTCAAAATGATCTCCCTCCCCACTACAAAAATGTAAAACATAGAACTATTTTCAAATTTATTAAGGATTCTTTGTATGTATTGCCATCCAGCCATAATATAATAATAATAATCTATATATATAAAGAAAGAGTCGTCATGGAAAGACCGTCCCAAACAGAGAAACCTTACAACGCAGAAACACCAAACTTGCCAACAGAAATAGGCCTCAAGCAAGGTATGTTTGTAGCAAAGAAACTTTCCCCCCCAAAACCTAAAAGGCCCCCAAAACAACGAGTAAAAAAAACCCCTACATTTCCCAGCATCCTCCGGGGCTGCCAACGACTCTCCCAGCCTCTACATTCCGACAACATGATTGGCTGCCAATAAGGGCGGATTTGCATAACTCCAGTACTGGCCAGCCAACATGAACATTCCGACCCATAATAAACTGTCAGAGGAGGATAAGGCAAAGGGCTGAGACTTTCTCGCATCTCCTAAATAGGGCACAGCAACGTGTGCCGGGTACAGCTAGTAATAATAATAATAATAATAACCATCTCTTGTCCAAGGACCTTCTGCCTTCATGCAGCAAAATCACAATCAAAGCACCTCAGACAGATGGCCACCCAGCCTCTGTTTAAAGGCCTCCAAAGAAGGAGCCTCCACCACACTCTGAGGCAGAGAGTTCCACTGCTAAACAGCTCTCACAGTTAGGAAGTTTTTCCTCATGTCCAGGGGGAATCTCCTTCCTTGTAGTTTGAAGCAATTGATTTTGTCATTTGGGAGTTGTAGTTGTTGGGATTTCTAGTTCACCTACAATCAAAGAGCATCCTGAACTCCACCAATGATGGAATTTAAGCAAACTTGGCTGAACTCTCATGAGACCAACAGAAAGGATTTGCTGGGCATTGACCTTGAGTTTGGGGGTTGTAGTTCTCCTACATCCAGAGAGCACTGTGAACTCAAATAATGATGGTTCCGGACCAAACTTGGCACGAATCCTCAATATGCCCAAATGTGAACACGGGAAATTTGGGGAAAATAGACCGAGGGAGTTGGAGAGTTGCTGGGATGTATAGTTCACTTACTGTTGCTGAACAGAGTCATGGAAGTGGGCGGCGCGGCGAGGAAGCACTCCAGGGCCTTCAGTCCTCGCCCAGGCAGGGCCCTCGCACAGTGAGGGGCAGCGCAAGCCAGCTAAGCTGCGCAGCCTGGCCTCGGCTCACGCAAAGCCGCCAGGACCAATTGCCTCGCCTGCTGCAAGCAATGGAAGCAGGCGAGGGGAGAAGTAGGAGGGCAGAGGGAAGGAGGGAGCGCCGCGAGAGAAGGAGCGCCAGCCAGACACGCCCCTCTCGTTCCCGCCAAAAAAGTAGGGAAAATGGGCGGCGTGATGTCACGGCGGCGGAGTGACATCACATGCGCCATTTCCCCTACTCTTGCCGGGAACGAGAGGGGCGTGGGTGGCTGGTGCTCCTTCTCTCACCCCCTCCCTTTGTGCTCTATCCTCCTCCCTGCTTCCTCCCTCCTCCAGGCTACGCGCTCGGTCGGTCTACCGCCATCGACCAGTTCCAGCTTCGCCATCTACTGGTCGATCGCCATCAACCTAATGAGCAGCCCTGTTCTAGAAGCATTCTCTCCTGACGTTTCTCCTGCATCTATGGCTAAAGGCACCCTCACAACCTCTGGGGATGCTTGCCATAGATGCGGGTGAAAGGTCAGGAGGGAATGCTTCTAGAACACACAACTCGAGAAACCTACCACAACCCAAAGTGCTGGGAATCCAACCCAAAGGTTAGGACAGTGGTTCTCAACACCTGTGGGTCCCACCCAGATGTTTGGCCTTCCACTCCCAGGGCCCCCCACCACAGAGGGACCTTGGGCGCAGGTGCCGTCACGCGTGTGTGAGTGTGTTTATGAGACTTCCTCTTCCTCCTCTCTGCCTGTCTCTCTTCTGCAGGGTCCTGCTGCCGGTCACCCCAGAGCCCCCACTTCCTGCAGCCATTCCAGAGAGGTCCAGCTCCGGCCTGCCACTGGACTCTGGGGCCGATGGGCGGGCGTTCTCCCTCTCCCCCTGGACTGTGAGCCCTGCCGTTGGGGTGTGCGTGCGTGCTTGCCACCCCCTTGCTGGGGCTGAGGACTCCCTGGGCCCCTCCCAGGCCTCGCCAGCCACCGCCTTCTTCATCTCAGGGAACAGCAGCGCCAAGGGCTTGTGCGGATCTGGCCCAAGAGGAGGAGGAGGAAGAGGAGGGCTCCCTTCTCTCTCTGCAGCCAAGAAGCAGCGGCTCCTGGGACCCCCTTGGCCTGTCTTGGGGTGGCTTCCCTCCCTCCCTTCCTTTTTTCCTTCAGGCCAGGGCTGGGAGGAGAAGAGGGGCTGGAGGTCCCCCCCCTCAGGTCAGGCTGCCCTGCCCCTTCCTTCGGTGGCCTGAGGCACTGACCAGCGCTTGACCATGCCCTTCTCAGGCCCAGCTCAGCCAGTGAGGCATATGTGGTAAAGGGGCACACATACATATACGTAGCAGCACTTTCTCCTGACGTTTCGCCTGCACCTCAGGCCTTTTCCCTTTCCATATCTCCCTCCCTTCCTTCAGGCCAGGGCTGCCCTGTCCCTTTTGTGGCCTGAGGCACTGACCAGCACTTGACCATGCCCTCTGCAGGCCCAGCTCAGTCAGTGAGGTGTATGTGCTCAAGGGGCATACATACATTACATACATAGCAGCACTTTCTCCTGATGTTTCGCCTGCACCTCAGGCCCTTTCCCTTTCCATATCTCCCTTTCTTCCGGCCAGGGCTGGGAGGGAAAGAGGGTCTGGAGTCCCGTCCCCCCCCCCTCAGGCCAGGCTGCCCTGTCCCTTCCATCTGTGGCCTGGGGCACTGACCAGTGCTTGACCATGCCCTCCTCACGGCCACAAGTGAGCAAGCGAGTGGGGTGCCCGCTCCCTCCCGCCTCGGTGCCAAACTGCATCCCGTGGGACCCAAAGGAAGGGCCGAAGCAATGGGGGGGGGGCCCTCTGGCCACTCTGACAGCCACCCGCTCCTGTGGGTCAAGCCCTGGAAGGAGAAGAAGGGCCCTTTTCACACTGTGACAAATGCATTTGATGATGATGATGATGATGATGATCAAGGGTTTGGATCTTCTGCACAATTAAAGATTTCCAAAGGAAGGAGGAGGGGTGCCTTTGGTGGGGGTCTCTCGGGGGGTCGACGGGGGTCTCGGCCTGGTTCACAGTTATTGAAAAGTCATTCATGGCATTTTGGAGTTATAGTTCACCTCCATCCAGAGGGTTTGGGAGTTATAGTTCAGGAAGGGGAGTGAAGAAAAAGTAAAAGAATGAAGGGAAAAGCAGAGAAAATAAAGAAGGGGAGGAAAGAGGGGGGGAAGTGAAAGAGAAGGAAGGGAGAGAATGGAGGAAAAGGAAGACTTGGAAAAGGAGAGAAGAAGGAAAGGGAAGGAGAAAGTAAGGAAGAGGAAGAAAGGAAGAGGGAGGGAGAATGGAGGAAAGAAGGAAGGAGGGAGGGAAAAGGAGAGAAGGAAAGGGTGAAAGAGAAAGGAAGAGGAAGGAATGAAGGAAAAGGGAGGATGGAGGAAAGGGGGAGGGGGAGGGAAAAGGAAGGAGAGAAGGAAAGAGTGAAGGGGAAAAGGAAGAGGGAGAGTGGAAAAAAGGAAGGGGGGAGAGGGAGGGAAAAGGAAGGAGAGAAGGGAAGAATGGAAGACCTTGCCGAAGGTCACACTCCTTCACTCCTTTGACACACTTCCTGGAGATTATGGCCTCGTACATCAGTTAAATGTAGCCTCCCCACAAAGTGGTCCCTAAATTTCCTACTTGACAGATGCAACTGTCGTTCAGGTTGCAAAGGTCGACAACAAGCTACACAAATGGTCGAGCGCTTACCCCGACCTGGGCAGGCCTCGGACTCATGACCTTCTGGTCAGTAGAGATCTTATGCAGCCAACTCCCAGTCAGCCAGCTGCGCTACACTCCCGGTACTTCCACCTTCAGAGGAAGAACTTCCCGGAAGAAAGTGAAAGTGCTGCTGGCTGGGAGTCCAGTGAAGCCTCCGTCCTTTAAACCAGGCATGGGCCAACTTCGGCCCTCCTCCATGTGTTTTGGATGTCTTCAACTGGGGTCTCTGGAAGGCTGTCTGTCTGTCGGGAGGGCTCAGGTGGTGCCTTCCTTTAAGGAAGAATGGGTCTGGATGGGGTGGCCCTTGGGTCCCTTCTGGCTTGTCCCTGAAGGTGCTTCTATTCGGAGGCCATGCATTTATTTATTTATTTCTGGCATTTTACCCCGCTCTTCTCAACCCCTGGCGGGGGACTCAGAGCGGCTTCCAGGAGGCACAATTCGATGCCCATACAATAAAACACAGTATAAAAACCCTCAAGCATTCCACAATAAAATACATGAAAATACAATTACATTAACATATCCTATGCATTCATCTATTATATAAAGGAGGTCCCGTCATCGAACGACTGCCAGAGGCAGAGAAACCTTCCAAGGCAGAGACACCAAACTTGCCAACAAAAATAGGCCTCAAGCAAGGAAGGTTTTTAGCAAAGAAACTCCCCCCCCCAAACCTAGAAGGCCCCCAAAACGATAAAAAACTACATTTCCCAGCATCCTCTGCAGCAGCCAGCAAAACCCATTGGCCAACATCGGCCCACACAAAATGCAGGGAGGCTGAGTAACCATAGTAACGCTGGGGAGAGCCAGCCAAGGCTAGGATAGAATGCTGAATGATTTCAGTTTAGTTAGTTGGTGTTTGGGTTAAACTGTCAAGGCCAAGATCTAGGAGGGAGACAAATAGGGCACCAGGGACACAGGCACCATGGACAAACACATACCCCCAGAATAACACAAACTTGCAAAACCCACCAAAAAAAACCCTGCAACACAAAAACCCACCCCCAAAAATACACAACAAACACACTGGCAAAAGCAACACCCCCTCCACATCACAACCAGCACACAGCCAGACTAAGACAACTATGGCACCACAACATACACAGAATACACCCCACAAATACCTGACAACTTCCCCAACACAAAACCCAGGACTGCACTCACTACTCACCACCAGAACAACCCACAACGACACAGCCATGAGCCCACCAAGACCAGAAGTAACATCAATTCCAACCCTTACATACTCAGACTTTCTCGCATCCCCTAAATAGGGCACAGCAACGCATGCCAGGTACAGCTAGTTTATGTTAAAAACAGTGTTCCGTCCATAAAAGCAATTGAGCCGTATTCAACAACTTTCCATTAAAATCCAGTCTAAAATGCTGCCTTGTGCTAATGTGCGAACGCCTGGTCCCATAGTCAGGCTTTACTTTTTTCCTGAATGTCAAGAGGGATGGGATTGATCGTATGTCGCTAGGGAGCGCATTCCACAGACGGGGAGCCACCACCGAGAAGGCCCTCTCGTCCCCACCAGCCGCATTTGAGAAGCTGGCGGGAGCGAGAGCAGGGCCTCCCCGGATGATCTTAAAGTACGAGGTGGGACGTAGCGGCAGATGCGTTTGGACAAGTAGGCTGGGCCAGAACCGTATAGAGCTTTAAAGGTCAAAACCAGCACTTTGAATTGAGCCCGGAAGTGGACAGGCAGCCAGTGGAGCTGACACAACAGGGGGGTGGTATGCTCCCTGTATGTAGCTCCAGTTAGTAATCTGGCTGCCGCCCGTTGGACTAGTTGTAATTTCTGAAGTCTTCAAAGGCAGCCCCACGCAGAGTGCATTGCAGTAATCTATTCGGGATGTGATCAGAGCGTCGACAACCGTAGCCAGATCAGTCTTCCCAAGGTACGGGCGCAGCTGGCGCACGAGTCTTAACTGTGCAAAAGCTCCCCTGGCCACCGCCGAGACCTGGGGTTCCAGGCTCAGCAATGTGTCCAAGCTCACCCCAAGCTGCGAACCTGCGCCTTCAGGGGGAGTGTCACCCCATCCAACACAGGCTGTGACCCTGTGCCCTGTTCGGCCTTTCGACTGACCAGGAGGACCTCTGTCTTGTCTGGATTCAGTTTCAATTTGCTAGCCCTCATCCAGTCCGACACAGCGGCCAGGCACCGGTTCAAGGTCTGGACAGCCTCCTTGGTGACAGGTGGGAAGGAGTGACAGATCTGGACGTCACCTGTGTACAGGTAACACCTTACTCCGAAACTCCAGATGATCTCTCCCAGCGGTTTCATGTAGATGTTAAATAACATCGGGGACAGTACTGAACCCTGAGGGACTCCACAAGACAACGGTTGTGGGTGCAACCTTCCAGGAAGGATCGGAGCCACTGCAGAGCAGTACCCCCAAGCCCCATCTCTGCAAGGCGACCCAGAAGGATACCGTGGTCAACTGTATCGAAAAGCCAGGACACACTCCCCCTGTCGAGTTCCCGGCGTAGATCATCTACCAAGGCGACCAAGGCTGAAGATCGAGAGGAGGTGGACTTGTGCCTCAGGGCTGACCCTCCTGGCCACAGTCCCTCCACGAGGGAAAGAACTCTCCTTTGCATGCCCGGATTACCCATAAGGCCAACCTAGGCCATGGCCTGGGGGCGCAAGCCGAGGGGGGCGCAGACCACGGACCAAAAAATAATTCTAAAAAACTGGTCTGCGCCCCTTTCTCATGCCCCTCCTCGCTCCTCCTCCCGGCAAAGTCTCTGCTTCGTCCCCTCCGTCTCTCGCTCTCTGGGCTGCGGCGGGACCCTCGCATTGATTCATTGATTTGCCCGCGGGTCTCTGGCTGGCCTGACCTGGCTCCCGGGGAAGTTGTCTCCATGGCGACTCACCCAGCTCCCCCAGCAGCAGACTAAATTCCTGCAGCCAGAGTCCAGCGGCAAAGTCCGGGAGAGGGCGGTGGGAGGGAGGGGAGAAGAAGGCAACTAGGAGGAAAGAAAGAAAGAAAAGAAAGAAGAAGAGGAGAGTGGAGAGAAAGGGTGTTGCTTGGGTGGACCTCTCCCAGGTCCCCAGCACGAGACCACACCAACCCAGGCTTGCTCCTGCACTCTCGGACCAAACCGGGGCGGGCTGCTTGGCCAAAGAGAGCCGCAGGAGGGAGGGAAGGATCAAGGCCAGGGTCTGGCTCTCTTGCCTTCGGGAGCAGCCAAACAAAAGCCGCACAAACCCCAACCTGAATCCTCCCTCGGTCCGCGGGAGTGCACGCCAAGCAGACATATCTCTCTCTGTCTCGTGCACACCTTTGGAGCGAGTTTGCACCCGCTGCGCTCTCCCCAAGCCTTCCATGTGGTGGTGATGGACATTCCCGTGGCTGGAAGGACGGGAGACACTGCACCGCCTGGTCCGGCAGGGGTCTGCTGCAGCTACGTCCTCACCAACGCCATTTCCTACATCTTGCCTGAGGTGCGGACCAGGCGAGGGAGGGAAGGAGGGAGGGGTTGATACAGCGGTCAGCCGCCCTCTTCAATAGAACACGCAGTGACACATGCGAGCGGTGGTGAGCAAAGGCATGTTTATTCCCCTCCCCCCTCCCTCTCTCGCCTTGACTACTGCTCCACGTTCTTGACCCGCAGCACAACCGGGACAGAGGTGCAGGGGATGACCCCCAGGTTCGTGATGACCAGGTCCACCACCTGCAGTGGAGTCACGTCGTAGACCAGGTTCAGGAGGTGCAGGGCGGGGCTCTCCTTCAAGCCGCACAGCGGGCCTCTCCCCCGGGGCATCTCGATCAGGTCATCGGGGTCGTCTGCGGAGGGCAGGGGTCAGTTTGGCCAAGTGGGGCAACATGGCGTTGTGTGGTGGCCCCTCCCCCGCCATG
Organism: Anolis apletophallus; assembly: GCA_030556195.1. NCBI lineage: Eukaryota > Metazoa > Chordata > Lepidosauria > Squamata > Anolidae > Anolis > Anolis apletophallus. The sequence continues at coordinate 1,526,042 of JARBWK010000003.1, read as the reverse complement.
CCTTGCCCAGATTGCTCTCCAATGGACACCCCTCCCTAGGGCCACTCTTATTATTTATTTATTTTATTTATTATTGGGCTTCTATGCCGCCGACTCCCAGGGGCTCGCGGCGGCTCACAAGAGCCAGGGGCATAAAAACAAAGATTAAAAACATAAAACAATGGAACAATTAGAGCAATAGCAGAACAGGCAATAAAACAAATGGAGCAGCAACAGGAGCCACAACACAGTACCCAGAGCACGCGGGCCTACTCTCCGTAGGCCTGCCTTTACAGATGGGGTTTGCAGGCCCGCCTGTATGGGAGTAAATCCCTCAGGGCTCTGGTTTCGGCCGGGAGGGCGTTCCACAGCGTGGGGGCTATGACGAAGAACGCCCTCCGGCGGGTGGATGTCAGGTGTGCCGACTTTGCAGATGGTATTTCCAGGAGGTTGGCATCCTCAGACCGTAGTGATCTCGATGGGCAATAGGGAGTGAGGCGGTCCCTCAGATACGCTGGCCCCAGGCCGTACAGAGCCTTGAAGGTAAGAACCAACACTTTGAAGGCGATCCGGTGCTCAATAGGCAGCCAGTGCAGATCCTGCAAGACGGGTGTTATACGGCAACCTGCTGGCGTGCCAGACAGGAGCCGGGCAGCAGTGTTCTGCACCAGCTTGAGCTTCCGGATCGACGACAGAGGAAGGCCAACGTGAGCGCGTTACAGTAATCTAGGCCTTGAGATGACCGTGGCTTGGATCACCGTGGCCAGGTCGTTCTGGGAGAGGTAGGGGGCCAGCCTCCTTGCCTGGCGGAGGTGGAAAAAAACTCTGTGGGCTGCAATCCCACTGCTGCTACTGCAGGGCCTTTTCGACCCTTGGGCACATGCGCTAGAACAGTGTTTCCCAATCTTTTTTGAGCTGCGGCACATGTTTTACATTTACAAAATCCTGGGGCACAATACCGACCAAAATGATACTCTAACACAGTCATACATATAGTTAATATGTTTTTAAATGTATTTGTACACTGGGCCTGTTCCTGTTTTTGTGTCTGTATCAGCTGATTACGATCAGCTGAGAGGAGCAACAGCAGCGGTAGCAGTGAGTGCCAGCAGCTATCTCCGGCTTCGAGGAGGCAGCGACACACGGTTGGCTACGGGGCCTGGAGCCTATTCTTCTCATTTTCCATGGCCTGCCGGAGACCGTGTCTTTTTGGGCTCCCGGCGCTGTCCCCCTTTCTCTCTGCCTCCTCCTCTCGGGGCCTTGCCCCCAGGCTGCCTGGTATCCCCCACGGGCTACCTCCCTCCAGGCTCAGGCCCTCCCCAGGGCTCGGCCCATTCCTTGCCGGGAGGGGCTTCCCCGAGATCCTTACTGGCTGTTTGGGGGCCTTGGCCCAAGCCACCGCAACCTCTCTGCCCCAGGGGGCGTCCATCCTGCCCCCCGCATGCTCAGGCCTCTCTCATGCCCCCAGCCATGCATAGGCCTCCGGATCGCGGCGTGAACACACCTCCACTTTGTGGGTCACTCCGCAAAGGGGGTGTTCAAGCCCACCCCACTTCCTTCCTCGGTGACGAGGGTGGCCGTCCTTCCGCGCGCCCCCCTTGCAGCTCTCCCACTGGGGCCCATTCTTGCTCGTCCGCCCTTGGCTTGCCAGAGACGCCTCCGTGGGCCCACCACAGCCCACCACGTGTTTGTTCCGGCCAGGGGAGGGACTTGTCCTAACACCACCACCACCACACCCCCCCCCCCTGCTGCTTGCCTTGGGCCCGGTAGGGCCTGCCTCCGTTCGGTGGCCTGCTCCGGGCGCCTTGCTTGGAGCCTCCTGCACTGGGTGGGGGGGAGGGAGAGAAGAACTCCGGGCATCCCCCTCATCGGGGCCGCCCCCTCCTCGCTGCCGTATCGTTTGGGCTCAATATACACAATATAGCAAAATAGCAGTATAATTTTCAAAGTGTCAATACATGCTCATTAGAAGGACGCCATACAAAGCCCATAAATGTTATACATCACCAATAAATGACTGGGTGTTGTAGGAAAAAGTTCAGCGTGTGGGGATGCGTAGACCAGGGCGGAAAGAGTTCAAGGAAGCGGTGGTGATCCCAATTAAAGTCAATGCGATGTAAATTCCACTGGTGCAACTGAAGTCAACGCAAGGTCCCAGTTCCCCGGTTTTCCAACAGAAACCCAAACAATTGTGAGAATGGTGATAATCCAAATGGTGGGCTGGAACAGCGCCCCAGCAGGGGCCGCAACGGTCTGACTACGGGCCCGATCCGTTTTGCCCTGAACGGGCTTTCTCAAGCGGCAAATGATAACGGGAGGCGTGACACAGAAGGATTCATATATCTGTAACAATAACATAATAATAATCACATACATGGTAACAACCCATTCCTACACATATAGTGTACAGAGGCAATGCAGACATACCAGTACATGGTTGGTATCCAACGTAACATCTCCTGTGGACCCGAGGGTAATTAGATAACAGCAGGTAAGTCCTATATGTAAAAGTATGAACTGGATTCAGGTGAGAAGGGCGGATAGTGGGAGAGGCTCATTTAGCCCGAGGGGATACTCGCTTTGTAGGTGGATTATCCACCATGTTTCCCTTCTAATGAGTAAATCATGTAGATTGCAGTGGGCAATCTTCAGTTTTTCTAATCCAGTAAACTTAAAGGAGTCAGGGGTATGTTTGGCTTCCAGGAAATGTCTATACAAGATGGTATTATCTACCCCCGTGCGTATTCTCGACCTATGCTCAGTCATTCTCTGGCGCAATTGACGGGAAGACATGCCAACATAAACCTTGCCACAACTACAGAATAACCCGTATACGCAGGCTTCACTGTTGCAGTCTGTGTAGTCCTGCAGCTTGTAAGCTTTTTTGGTACGGAGGCTGGCCACCTCCTTTCCCTGGTAAACCTGTTTGCAAGATACGCAGGCTCCGCAAGGTCTACAGCCCGGTGAAACAATGCTCCTGGGTTGTTGGTTGTGTAGAGTGGAGTGGATTAGAAGATCCTTGAAGTTTTCGGTACGCTTGTACGCAATCATGGGGGGTGAGGTGAAGGCTGGAAGGTCCGGTAGCATGCCCCAATATTTTCTGACAATGGACACAATTTGCTTGCTGTGGGGGGTGAACCTTAGAGGCCAAACGATGCGATTAGTTGTCTTAGATGCTGTCTTCTTAAACAATGCGGCCCGTGGTATAGATCTGGCCTTAACCTCCGCCCTATGGATGACTGCCAATGGATACCCCCGTTGAAGTAGTTGGGTTCTCAGTCTTTCAATTTCCACCTCAAAATGCCGTTCCTGGGTGCAGTTGCGCTTCAAGCGTATAAACTGAGAGTAAGGTAGAGGATAAGAATGATGACTCCGGTAGTGCAGCAATGAATTCCGATCCGTTGGTTTTCTATAGTTCCTGACACATGGATTGTTACCCCCTTTAAAGACAGTGGTGTCTAAGAAATTCACCGAATGTGCACTATGTTCAAAGGTAAACTGGATATTCTCATCCCAGGAATTGAGCCAGGCATGAAAGGCACCCAAAGGGGTGTTACCGTCCAGAAGGAAGAAGCAGTCATCCATATACCGCCCATAGAATTTAATGTGCTTTCCAGGGGATGATGGGTCATGTAAAAATGTCTTTTGCAGGTTGCCCATGTACAGATTAGTGATCGAAGGGGCGCAACTTTGGCCCATGCTCACCCCACTGATCTGAAGGAAAAACTCCCCCCCAAAGGCAAAATAATTATAGTCAAATAGATAACCTACCAGTTCTAAAAGAAAATGTGTAGGGGGGGAAAATTGTTCGTTCTGGAATCAAAAACATCCGCGAGTACTGACCTGGCCTCCTGCAGGGGAATCCGAGTATATAAAGAGTTGACGTCCGCAGGCGCCCAAATGTCCTGTGGTTCAATAGCAAGACCTTCAACTTTGGATATGAAATCGGTGGTGTCCTTTATGAGGGAAGGAATGAGTTTAACAAATGGCTGCAGAAAACTGTCGATATACACACCCAGGGATTCGAGGAGGGATCCGGAGGCTGACAGAATTGGTCTCCCGGGGGGAGGAAAACCCGGCTTGTGCGTCTTAGGCAACAAATAATATTGGGAAATACGTGGATTCTCAGTGATGAAGAACTTGCTGATTTTACTGTCTGTACCCCATACTTTCTGCATCATGCACAATGTTAGATATAATCTTCTGATACCTCCGGGTGGGGTCACCCGGTATATGTTGGTAAAAGTTCTCATCATATATCAGTATGTGTCTACTTTTTCCCGTTTACGGGTGAGGAGCACTTACACACCCCATGATATCTCGCATAATCTTAGAACGTTTGAGAGCACCGTCCTTCGTGAGGCACAAGCCATCAATCATACTGACGATAGCAGGAATGCCAATTTAAGTCAGCAGCAGATCAATATTGTCAGGAACCTAGGAAAAGAACATAATTTGGTGTTCAAGGCCGCAGATAAAGGAGGGGGGCTTGTGGTTTTGGACCGTCATGTATACATACAGGAGGCGCATCGCCAACTATATGATGAGAACTTTAACCAACGTATACCGGGTGACCCCACCCGGAGGTATCAGAAGATTATATCTAACATTGTGCATGATGCAGAAAGTATGGGGTACATAGTGTGCATGTATTGACACTTTGAAAATTATACTGCTATTTTGCTATATTGTGTATATTGCTTCCCTTGTGTGTTTGGCTGTATATTCCTACTACTGTATTGTGTGTTTAGCATCCTTTGGGCTCGCCAGGCCCAGTCATGTGGTTTGCGGCCGGGGGAAAGGGGCCCACTCTCTCATCCCCCTCGCCGCCGCCGATACGGTGGGCCACCTCCAAGGCCAAGCTCCCTCCTATTTCCCATGGCACACCTGATGATTGCTCACGGCACACTAGTGTGCGGCGGCACACTGGTTGGGAAACACTGAGCTAGCAGACCCCACTCCTCCCCGAAGGTCTCAACCTGGCCAGCCAATCCCAAAGGCTCAGCCTCAAAAAGGGCCCCTCACAGAGCCAATATGTCAATAACCCTGGGAAAAAATGGTGGGGATGGCTTGTTTCCTCCCTGTGTGAAGTGCCACCTTTTCCGGCCCTCCCGGCACCCTACCGAGTTCGTTGGAGACGAAGGAGTCCGTCTGGACACGGTCGCAGAACTTGTAGGTCTCGCAGCAGACCAGGACGGGGATGTTGTGGGCCTTGGAGAGCAGGGCGATCTGGGAGGTGCCCATCCATGACATCACGGAGCCGTTGGCCAGCAGCGCGTGCGCCCCCAGCAGCACCTTGGAGACCTGCAAGGAAGATGCGAAGGGGGGTTGGAACTGGGAGGAAGCACCCACGCTTGTGCACAAAGAGCCATTCGGGGCTGGAGGGCACGGCCTGGCGTCACCTCCGATTCCTAGATCTAGGCCTGACTTGGCCACAGTAGTCCGTGCTCTGGTCACATCCCGTATAGACTACTGCAATGCACTCTACATGGGGTTGCCTTTGAAGACTGTTCAGAAGCTTCAAATGGTCCAGCGGGCGGCAGCCAGGTTGTTAAAGCAGGGTAAAAATAAGCCTGACTTGGCCACAGTAGTCGGTGCTCTGGTTACATCCCGAATAGACTACTGCAATGCGCTCTACATGGAGTTCCCTTTGAAGACTGTTCGGAAGCTCTAAATGGTCCAGCGGGCGGCAGCCAGATGACTAACAGGAGCAGTGCTCAGGGAGCGCACAACTCCTCTGTTACGCCTACTCCACTGGCTGCCGATTTGCGTGCTCTGGTTACATCCCATATAGACCTTGGAGACCTGCAAGGAAGGAAGGTGCGAAGGGGGGCTGGAGAGCTTGCGCACAGAGAGCCATTCGGGGCTGGAGGGCACGGCCTGGCGTCACCCCTGCTGCTTCCTCGCTCGATGCCACTTCTGCCTTCAGGGACACGTTTTCGTTGTTTTCAACTGGGAATTTTTCAATCCTGTTTCTATTCGATCCTGCTTTAATGTTTGTATGTTCGTATATTTTAAATTCTATGCTGATGCTTTTATGTTAAGCTGCTTTGAGTCCATTTTGAGAGAGATAAAGCAGAGTATAAATACATATAATCATTAGATAGATAGAAATGTCACGTTTGTTTGTGGGATTAACGTATCTCCAAAACCACTGGACGAATCGACACCAAATTTGGACGCAAGGCACCTCTCAGGCCAGCGAGTGACCATCACTCAGAAAAACCCTGGAAAACACAGCAAAAGGGGCTTTAAAAGATGCTACAGCGAATGCACAAAAACAACTCCCCCGGCAAACAAAACACACAATAGCACAGTGTTTCCCAACCAGTGTGCCGTGAGCGATCATCAGGTGTGCCGTGGGAAATTGGAACCTCCGGGGGAGAGACTAGTGTGTTGAAGTATAAAACCCTAAGAAACCTACCTCGATAAAGGCACAAGATTACAACCACCCCTCCCCACCCGTTGTCTACTTGGTCTCTCCCTCTCCATGCATTGGGAAGGCCTGTCTCCCTTTCCCCAAGTAGAGACCTCCTCTTGCCTCCTGGGGGTTCTGTGTGGGAAGTTTGGCCCAGTTCTATCATTGGTGGGGTTCAGAATGCTCTTTGATTGTAGAGGAACTATAAATCCCAGCAACTACAACTCCCAAATGTCAAGGTTTATTTTCCCCAAACTCCATCTGCGTTCATATTTGGGCATATTGAGTATTCATGCCAAGTTTGGTCCTGATCAAACATTGTTTGAGTCCACAGTGCTCTCTGGATATAGGTGAACTACAACTCCAAAACTCAATGTCAATGCCCACCAAAGTCTTATAGCATTTTCTCTTGGTTATGGGAGTTCTGTGTGCGAAGTTTGTGTCTTTCTGCCATTCCTGCCAGGATTTCTATGTTGAGGTCATCGAAACAGGCCCAGGCTTCACAGTGAGTGTATAAATACATTTTAAAAACATATTAACTATAAGTATGACTGTGTTAGAGTGTCATTTTGTGTCATTTTGGTTAGTGGTGTGCCCCAGGAGTTTGCAAATGTAAAAAGTGTGCCGCGGCTCAAAAAAAGGTTGGGAAACACTGCAATAGCATATCCACACTCTCTTCAGCTCCCAGCATCCCCTGGGTAAGGCCTGAAGATCGAGTAGTCAATTGCGATCGACGACGTGAGCAGCCCTGGTGTGCAGTGTACTGTGTATGTGGAAACGGCAGGGATTTTCTGCTAAGCATGTGTCCCTGTCATCCGCCCTGAGTCCCCTTCGGGGTGGGAAGAGCGGAAGATAAATAAAGTAAATAATAAATAAAATAAGTAATAAGCTTCAGCCAGTGGCGGAGACTGGACGGGAGACTCCCTCCTGGGCATACAGAAGGCTGGGCGACTTGGAAGGCGCTGAACAGCCTGCGCAAGAGCACCACGAGATGCAGAGCCAACCTTAAGAAAAGGGGCCACCAAGTGGAGCCCACGACATGCGCGTGTGGAGAAGAGCAAACCACAGACCACTGAATACAATGCGGTCTCTGAGCCCTGCCACACGCACCATGGAGGGCCTTCTCACAGCCACACCAGAGGCACTCCAGCAGGCTTTGGGAGTCTGAGCTGGTTACTCAGCTGTAAATAGTTTTATAGCTTTTTTTATTTAAGAGTTTATTTAAGAGATTTACTGGATCCCTTTGACGGCAGAGCAGAGAGACCGGCCGCCTCCCACAAAACACACAGAGCGCCGCAGACAAAAGAGCCAAGGCGGAAGTCTCCCGTACGAGGGCCGAAAGGGTGTTTCCTCACAGCTTGTGTAAACAGGCCCGGCTTCTTAAGGCAGGAAAAATAATGAAAGGAAACCTGTATGGAGGTCAGTTGTTTCGTCTGAGGAAGGCTGGAGCATCCGACTTACATATCCGAACATATCTCTCCTTATTAACCATCTCGGATGTTACAATCTTCTGGGGAGGCCCTGCTCTCGTTCCCACCTCCCTTGCAGATGCGTCTGATGGGGACGAGAGGCCGGGCCTTCTCAGAAGATTGTAACATCCGAGCTGGTGGAACACCAGGATGCTCCAGCCTAGACGATCATCAGCCCCTCCCTCCTGTCTTTTCAAAGGAAGGTGAAAACCTGGCTTTTCGAGCAGGCTTTTCCAAGTACAGCGTAGCTCTACGCATTCATGGAATGACTTGAGGATGAAACTGAATCATGACTTGACACCCTGCTTACTGGAGTAGGGTTACGCTGTGTTAAGGGAAACTAGAGGTTGGTTTATTTATGTATGTATTTATTTTATACTTCAAATGTCTAGACCGCCACTCCCCGAGGGCTCGGCGCGGTTTACGGAATTGAAGAATAAAACATCATATAGTAAACAAGATAAGCGTACAAACATCAATACAATACAATGTAACGACATACACTAAACAAGGTCATATATAGGCAGTGGCACTATGCCCTTTCCCGAGTGAGCTCCAAAAGATCTTCCCCAATCTATTATATAAAGGAGGTCCCGTCGTCGAACGACTGACAGAGACAGAGAAACCTTCCAAGGCAGAGACACCAAACTTGCCAACACAAATAGGCCTCAGGCAAGGAAGGTTTTTAGCAAAGAAACTTTCCCCCCAAAACCTAGAAGGCCCCCAAAACAACGATACAAAAAAACCTACATTTCCCAGCATCCTCCGCGGCCGCCAGCGAGACACATTGGCCAACATCACTTACCATAGTAACGGTGGCCAAAGCCAGCCAAGGCTAGATTAGAATGCTGAGTGATTTCAGTTTAGTCAGTTGGTGTTTGAGGGTTAAACTGTCAAGGCCAAGATCTAGGAGGGAGACAAATAGGGCACCAGGGACACAGGCACCACTGACAAACACATACCCCCAGAATAACACAAAAGTAATACCTACACACAACACAATACGCACATAACACCACCTTGTGTCTACTGCTCAACCCATTTGTATGCCATTCCTTCCTTCCACACAGGCAGAAGCTGGCCCAAAAGACAAGCCATGCCTCCTAAAAAGAACAGCATCGGACGACACACTCGCAACGCTACATACATCACACAAAAAAGAGCAGAACAAACGCCAGAACAGAAAGACACTGCACTACACTAGCTTTTGCCATCCCCATAAACAAGGCTCAAGGACAAACACTACAAATCTGTGGCATAGACCTTGACACAGAATGCTTCTCCCACGGACAACTCTACGTAGCGTGGTCCAGATTTGGGAAACCACAGAACCTCTACATCAACACAGCAGACGGAAAGACACCAAACATTGTATATCCACAAGCTCTGCAGAACGCCAGCAACACCACACACCGACAACTCCCAGGACTTCAACATCCCACCCACCAGAACAACCCACAAGGACACAGCCATGACCCCACCAAGACCGTAAGTCACATCAATTCCAACCCTTACATACTCAGACTTTCTCACATCTCCTAAATAGGGCACAGCAACGCCTGCCGGGTACAGCTAGTAGAATCTAAAGGAGGGTTCGGTCAGTAACTAGGAGGGTTCCTCGCCCCAGCTTCCACGGCCTCAGGGTGTTTCAGTTTAATTTTGGGGCCAGCTCCCAAAGCCCAAACCCCAGAAAGTCCTGGATTTGTACTTCCTGTGTTTGCTCCCCCAGTGCACCGTCAGGGTTGGTCCAAGCGCTATCCTTGCTTCCCACGCTCTCACTAGAGTTTTGGGGGGCAGCTCGATGTCCTTGGCGGCCCTCTGGATTGCCTCCGTCTGAGGAGGAGGACTTCGGCTCCTTCGGAACGTCAGTCTTTGGGTTGATTTTCAGGTCCGGGCTCTCCACTGGCGGACCAGAAGTCAGGAATTTCTTCGACTTCTTCTTCCAGCCTCTCTTCCGGTGCCTGCGTGCTTGTCTTTTCCGGCCTAAATCCAAGGAGGAGGAGGAGGAGGACCGCCTCCTCTCAGCGTCTCCAAGGCCGTCCGCCATTTTATACAACCCTCCGTGCTCCTGGTTCACTGACATAACGAAGCCACGGCGTCGAGGACGGTGAGGCCGAATCAGGAAGCCCCAAATCCAAAAGGTCAAGTCGCAGAGAGTCCCCAGTATTCCTCTTGGCCCATGGCCCAAGTTGCACCAGTGCCAAACCTTTTTTCCTTTTGCCCCACCTCTGTGCCATATCCCACTACATCAACCTCGTCCCTCCCAACAAGCCCAGCCACCATTGCCTCCCATTACCCCATCTGTACAACCTTTACACAGCAAATAGCACATAAAAGACATTTCAGCAATACATCACAAAGCAATAGAAAAGGGCACCTTTCCCCAGCCCTCCTCAGCACATGCAATAACATTTCTAACCCCATAAGCAGATCACATTAGAACTATTAGCATGCACATTTCCCCCTCCTCCGTGCCTCCAAGCAACAACAGCCAGGCCACATCCCACCCAGGCCTATGCTAGGCCGCTGCAGTACCACCACCCACCACTAGGTCCCAAACGCCTTCCCCACCGCAAGGAAGACTTTCCAAAAGTTAACCAAAACAAATCAAAACACCTTACAAAACAATAAACAAACACTCTGCCATCTCTCCCATCGTTTCCTCTTCCTCCTTTCTCTCTCTATCCTTTCTCCGGCCTGGGGAAGCATACCCTAGCTCAAAAGCGGCAGCTTTTGGGGCAGTTTTGGCCCGAAGAGATCTCTTCGGGGGGGGTGGGTGAGGGCCTCAGACTGATGCTACGGAAGATTTAGTTCTCTCAAGTACTGTGACCCCATTTGCCCCTTTCTGATCGTTTTTTCCTCCTGGACTATTCCTGGACTGCTCTTTATCAGCTGATTCCAGCATGTGACCTTGCTACATCTTGCAGATTATGGACCCGAAGGGACTCTCTTTCTGGACAAACCGTGTCCGATGCTTTTCCGGAGGGGTTTTGCCCAGATTGCAAGGGGACTGAAAGGGAACCCAGGTCTTTTGGGCTTTGGGAGAAGCAGTTCGCCAAGGACACTTCCCAGTTGAATATTCCCAGCCTTTCCCCCTCTTGCCACATGGACTTTGTGACTCTCTGCCACTCTAGTGCACTCCAGAAGCAATTCTGCCCCTCAGGACTCTATAGTTTCCAAGGACATCTAAGGAAACTATAACTCCCAGAAGGAAAGCAGCATTTTGTTGGATGTTTTAAAGATCATTTCCTCTGGGAGCAGGAGCTGCATGGGAATGTAATGGGATGATTGCAGGGGAAATCTGGGTTGTCTTGTCTACATTGTACCCCTGTGTGCCCCCCTTTTGTGTCCCTGTAACACTAACATAATGCCCTCAGCAGAGAGCTCCAGAGGTTAACAGAGCACAATAACCCACTTTTCCCATCCATTTTGCCTTGCACAAATAATAACTTTGGGAGGGACGTTGGGTTTTTTCGTGGGGTGACGCCCACACTCTTTATGCCCAGGACTCCCCACATATGTCCCTGTCATTTTCGGAGCTTGGCCAATGATAGGGAATATGTACGGTCATGCAATCATAACTCAGAACACGGCTGTTTCATTGTGGAATTCGGAACTCCACAGCCAGCCCAAATAGGCATTCTTTGACCATTTTGAACTGAGAAACCATGCTTCCCGCTCAGCCAGTAACTCCCAGACAAAGGGAGTTTCGGCCAGGACAAAAGACTGCCATTAAGGTATTCAAACCAAACAATAGACAGGAAGGCTTGAGCTCCCACATCAAGGGCTCGCCAGCCGCAAGGTATTCAGCCACAGGTTACTTCCTCCTCACCCAGCCGTTTCCCTTTGTGTCCTTTCCTGCCTCATGCAGCCCCAATTTGATTGGCCGATTTTGAATTTAGGCACAATTTTCTTGTTGGCCGGCTCCTTTGACAAACAACTGTAAGCAAGGTTCTAACCAATGAACTGTAGGCAGGGAGGGCACTCAATTCAAATGTAAATGAATGGTTTTCTATATATTTGCCTGCATTCCCATTAAAGACTATGTTTTGCCTTTGGAACCTTGGCGTGGCATTTCATCCTATTCAGCTGAATTAGACTCTTCTCTCAGTTTGTGGCGTTCTTCCAATCTGGGTGAGCATTTGATCTGGGTTATTTTGGGATTTGTAGTTCTGGGAAGATCATCCAGATTTGGGCCTCGATCCTCGCATTTTAGGGGTGGCCTGGGCCCAGTCCCCCTATGGGAAGGGTCCCCTAAATTCTGCAGTTTGGCAACAACGGGGGGCCTCTGGGCACAGGCCAGGATCTCCGTAGTATCCAAAAGTGCTTGGTCACTCCAGGGGCACCCCGTCGGTACAAAGTGGCTGGGCTGGCCGGCGCTTGCTTCGGTCAGCCATAAACATCCAGCCACTAGGTCAGGACTCCGATCAGGATTGGGCACAGCAGAGATGCAGCACATCTCGCAGGGATCTGCCGCCGAGGCCGACCGTGGATTCCCTGCCCTCCCCAGCCTCTCGGCCCAGTTCCCGCTCTGGGACGGCCTTCTCGGCCACCCTCCTGGCAACATCATCCAAGGGTGTTGTAAGTAGTTTTAAGCCAAAAGACTGATGTAGAAAACCAATGTAGTCACAGAAGTAAACTGGAGAAACCCAGTGGGTCCAATAAACACGCAGAGTCCCAATGATACGTAAGCAAAAATTGTTTTAGTAATCCAAAGGTGAGGGTATGCAGCGTATAAAGATTATTATAACTCTCATCAAAACATAAATCATAATCCATAGTCCATACGGCATGCCTTAAAATACTCCATAACCAGGGTCATTGTGTTTAAACGGCAACACCAATAAACACAACGTGAATCCTGAAAGCAGGGATCGCCCAGGCCTGGTGTTGCCGTTTAAACACAATGACCCTGGTTATGGAGTATTTTAAGGGATGCCGTATGGACTATGGATTATCTATATATATAAAGGAAGAGTCATCATGGAAAGACCGTCCCAAACAGAGAAACCTTACAACGCAGAGACACCAAACTTGCCAACAGAAATAGGCCTCAGGCAAGGTACGTTTGTAGCAAAGAAACTTTCTCCCCCAAAACCTAAAAGGCCCCCAAAACAACGAGTAAAAAACCCTACATTTCCCAGCATCCTCTGGGGCTGCCAACGACTCTCCCAGCCTCTACATTCTGACAACATGATTGGCTGCCAATAAGGGCGGATTTGCATAACTCCTGTACTGGTCAGCCAACATGAACCCATAATAAACTGTCAGAGGAGGATAAGGCAAAGGGCTGAGGCACAAACACAAACACCCAATTCACTTCCCACAGAAAATTTACACCCCTACAAATCACAGACCACGCCCAAAATTGACAGAAAGGCTTCATTAACTTAATTTCCCTGACTAGGCCTCACTTAATGGAATGCTGTTTACGCTCTGAATTGACAGTAAGGCTTCATTAACTTGCTGTTCCTGACTAGGCCTCAGCTCATGGGACATTGTGTATGGCCTGAATTTACAGTAACCTACCTTGGCACACAGAGCCCCTATGACCTACGCTACATTCTACTACCGTTTGGAGGAGGGTGGACCATGGATTATGGGACTTGAAGTACCTCCATGGATAATGGGATTTGTACTACTTCAAAACCCATCATTCCCCACAGACCACTGTGGCCCAGAACCAAGACCGATAAAGACCAAACTTGGCACACAGTGCCCCCATGACCCACACTCCATCCGACTGCAGTTCAGAGGAGGACACACCATGGATAATGGGATTTCAAGTACCTCCACTCACTTCCAAAGTACCCCACCCACACAAGCATCAACCTCTACATCAACACAGCAGACGGAAAGACAAAAACATTGTATATCCACAAGCTATGCAGAACGCCAGCATCACCACACAACAACAACTCCACAGGACTTCAACATCCCACCCACCAAAACAACCCACAACAACACAGCCATGACCCCAACAACACCATAACTAACAACAACTCCAACCCTTACATACTCAGACTTCCTTGCATCTCCAAAATAGGGCACAGCAACGCGTGCAGGGTACAGCTAGTGATTTATGTTTTGATGACAGTTATAATAATCTTTATACGCTGCATACCCTCACCTTTGGATTACTAAAACAATTTTTGCTTACGGATCATTGGGACTCTGCGTGTTTATTGGACCCACTGGGTTTCTCCAGTTCACTTCTGTGACTACATTGGTTTTCTACATCAGTCTTTTGGCTTAGAACGTTTCCTGCAACTCCCCCGGTGATTCTATTGTGTTGTAAGTAGTTCATCTGAGCCTCCAAGCTCCTCTCCAGTGGATTTCTTGGCTGGAAAATCCCAGGATTGGTCCCAGCACAAACCTGGGGATTCCTGCCAGAGAGGATCTGGAGTGGAGTCCCTGGGCTTGCAGTTGGACAATATACTCTTATTACTTACTAGCTGTACCCAGCACGCGTTGCTGTGCCCTATTTAGGAGATGCGAGAAAGTCTGAGTATGTAAGGGTTGTAATTGTTGTTAGTTATGGTCTTGGTGGGGCCATGGCTGTGTCGTTGTGGGTTGTTCTGGTGGGTGGGATGTTGGAGTCCTGGGGAGTTGTTGGTGTGTGGTGTTGCTGGCGTTCTGCATAGCTTGTGGATATACAATGTTTTTTGTCTTTCCGTCTGCTGTGTTGATGTAGAGGTTGATGCTTGTGTGGGTGGGGTACTTTGGAAGTGAGTGGAGGTACTTGAAATCCCATAATCCATGGTGTGTCCTCCTCTGAACTGCAGTCGGATGGAGTGTGGGTCATGGGGGGCATTGTGTGCCAAGTTTGGTCTTTATTGGTCTTGGTTCTGGGCCACAGTGGTCTGAGGGGAATGATGGGTTTTGAAGTAGTACAAATCCCATTATCCATGGAGGTACTTCAAGTCCCATAATCCATGGTCCACCCTCCTCCAAACTGTAGTGGAATGTAGCGTGGGTCATAGGGGCTCCGTGTGCCAAGGTAGGTTACTGTAAATTCAGGCCATACACAATGTCCCATGAGCTGAGGCCTAGTCAGGAACAGCAAGTTAATGAAGCCTTACTGTCATTTCAGGCCATACACAATGTCCAGTGAGCTGAGGCGTAGTCGGGAGAATCAAGTTAATGAAGCCCTACTGTCAATTCAGAGCGTAAACAGCATTCCATTAAGTGAGGCCTAGTCAGGGAAATTAAGTTAATGAAGCCTTACTGTCAATTTTGGGCGTGGTCTGTGATTTTCTGTGGGAAGTGATTTGGGTGTTTGTGTTTGTGCCTCAGCCCTTTGCCTTATCCTCCTCTGACAGTTTATTATGGGTCTGAATGTTCATGTTGGCTGGCCAGTACAGGAGTTATGCAAATCCGCCCTTATTGGCAGCCAATCATGTTGTCAGAATGTAGATGCTGGGAGAGTCGTTGGCAGCCCCGGAGGATGCTGGGAAATGTAGTTTTTTTAACTCGATGGTTTGGGGGCCTTTTAGGTTTTGGGGGAGTTTCTTTGCTACAAACGTACCTTGCTTGAGGCCTATTTCTGTTGGCAAGTTTGGTGTTTCTGCGTTGTAAGGTTTCTCTGTTTGGGACGGTCTTTCCATGATGACTCTTCCTTTATATATATAGATAAGCCTTGATGAGGGAAGCCTAGGAGATAGGCGAAACGGATCTTTTGGCCTTTGACGGTGTATTGACACACCGTTGGCTTGAATGTGATCTTCCCGTTAAGATACGGAGACTCCTGATCACGTTGTTGCCGTCCACTGAATTTTGACCACCTGACGAAGGATGATACACATTATTGCGCTGGGTACAGTATACTGCTTAATCTAGGCCGTTTTGGAATCTTTTTGCCTTTACTCGTTGGTGCATAGTTTAACCCGGATTTACCTGGAATATATCCCGGATTACCTTGATTGTAGCGCCTTCGCGTTTCGATTTGGGCCGAGTTTGTAACCGGCACTTTGGAACTTTGACTTGGGCTCTGTCTGAGAGCGCACCACTCAACCCATTTCCACCTGGAATATATTATCCTGGATTATCTGAACTGGACGCGTCTGCGTTTTGACTTTTGCACCGTTTTGTCTACTTCATATATGGTACTTCTTGGATGAAACCTGGTTGTTTGTATTCTTTTGTGACATGCTTGCGATTGACACTGTATGCCGATGTTTATTACTATTGATTGTGCTTAATATACTCGTGTGCTTGATTTTTAATTAATGCAGATACATGTGAATAGATTTGTGGGTATTTTAACCACTCCCTTGTTTTTCTTTTGACATGGAGATGCTCATGATCATGTTTTAAAATATCTAAATATTTTTATATTGTATGTTAAATGTTTTAATGCAAATTTTTTTGGTTGTTTTCACAGTTATAAATGTTGTGGCATTGAATTGTTGCCCATTGAGAGCCGCCCTGAGTCGCCCTCGGGCTGACTAAGGCGGTATATAAATGTAAATAAATAAATAATTCCCTACCGGCTGCTAGGAATTGTGGGAGTTGAAGTCCACACCTGGAGGGATGAGGTTGGCCCGTGCCTGGTTTTGATGCACCTCCTCAGAGGGACTTGGGTCGGCTTCGAAAGGGTCAAGCCCAGGAAATACAAATTAAAACAAGCACCAGAAATTAAAATTATTTATTTATTTAAAATGTTTATATTCCGCCCTTCTCGCCCCACAGAGCACAACATAGATATGGCAAAGATTCAATGCCGGGGCATATAACCACAAATCTAGACAAACATTAAAATCACTTATATCCACATTAAAAGTTGCTTAAAATCAACAACAACACATCAAATAAAATGTATTGCTCCCCACTTTGAAAAGAGTTCTTCTACTCCAGAAACTCCAGGCACTTTATTTCTGTGGCACAAAATAATGTCGAATGTATTGTCGAAGGCTTTCATGGCCGGAATCAATGGATTGTTGTAGGTTTTTCAGGCTATATGTCCATGTTCTGGAAGCATTCTCTCCTGATGTTCCGCCTGCATCTATGTCAGGACTCCTCAGAGGTTATGAGGTGTGTTGGGAACTAGGAAAATTGGGTTTATATATCGGCACAATAATGTCCAGGGTGGGAGAAAGAAGTCTTGTCTGTTGGAGTCCGTTTTAGCCAGCTGTCAGTGGGTTTAAAAAAAGACTCGGACTCTACTCTGAGAGAGAGTAGAAGAAAAGCGGTGTTTGAACTGCTATGAAAGCAGTTGGGTTTAAGGACAAGCAGTAAGTGTAAAGGCTGCTAAGCTATCCGTTCTGGGAGTGCAGCTATATAGTATCAAGTTGTATCTCCATAGTTAAGTGTATTTCAACCTTAAGATACGTGCCTCCAAGAAGATACTGTAACCACCTAAGCTTTGAACACTGAAACCTCCATGCTTAGAACACTGTTTGAATAAACTTTACAGTTCTTTAACAAAGATATCTCCCCGCGTAATTCCTTCACACACAAGCCTCTAAAACAACATCTTCCTAGTGGGTAGCCAAGTATAGTGAATGGTGGCAGAGAAAGTTAACAAATAGTGTCAGTGGGAATTTGGGTTAGAGACACCCTGCCCTGACACAGTAATCGGAAGGTCAGTGGGAAAGCTGACCTGTGTGAATACTTATTACATTATGTGGTGGCAGCAAGTGGATTATAAGAAGTCTCTATATAAATCGGTGGTAAGGGTGGAATAAGAAAACTACCCGGCCACAGGGTAGATGTGAATGTTTCCATGGGCCAACTTTAATGGCCTTGCAGTTTCAAGGTGTGGCTTCTTACTGCCTGGGGGAATCCTTTGTTGGGAGGTGATTGTTTCTTGTCTGGAATTCCCCTATTTTTGAGTGTTGTTCTTTATTTTGCGTTGGCTGAGACTGAGAGGAGAGAGTCATTGAGAAGCTCGATCTAAATGTGTGATAGCAGGACGATGTCCCTCCCTCCCGCTGTGTCAACAGTTTAATAAACTTTTCCCATGTTTTTATGAGAATATAGCGAGGAAATGACATTTAAGACCCAGGAACGAACTAATAAACATCGTGTCACATCGTATTATTTGAATGTGAGTCAGGGTTAGGACGTCTTCCGCAAAAGGGACAGAAGGGTGTTCTGCCACCGCTTGTCCAAGCGGGTCTCCTTTGTGGTGAGACGTCTCCTTCCTCCCTCTCCTCCTCCCAGGAAACTGGCGCTGAAATACCACCCGGACAAGAACCCGGACAACCCAGAAGCGGCCGAGATGTTCAAGGAGATCAACAACGCCAACACCACCCTCAGCGATGAGAACAAGCGGCGGATCCACGACGAGTGCGGCTCCATGGGGCTCTACGTCCCGAAGCGGTTTGGCGAGGAGAGCGCCAACTACTATTTCCTGATGCTCATGTGGTGTTTCAAGGTGGGCTCCTCCCTGGGGAGGGGGCGGGAGGGCCAGCATTGCATTGCGCCTGAGGGGCCGGCCGGCAGCCCTTGCCCTCGGCCTTGACCCTTCTTCCTCCCCTCCTTCCCCTCAGCCGCTGATGGTCTGCTGCAGCCTTGTCACCTGCTGCTGTTGCTGTTTCTGCTGCTGCTGCTGCTTCTGCTGCGGGAAGTGCCGCCCCCTGAAGGACGAGGAGGCCTACAAGTACGTCAACCCCGAGGACCTGGAGGCCCAGATCGGGACGGAGGACGAAGGTGAGAGAGGGGGCAAGGGGAGGGAGGGGACACAGGTGTGGGGAAGGTGGGTCTCCCTGGGTGCTGCTGCTGCTTTCCCCTTGGTTTATTTATTATTTACCGTATATACTTGAGTATAAGCCGACCCGAATATAAGCTGAGGCAGCTAATTTTACCACAAAACTGGGAAAACTTACTGACATCTAGTCAAGAATGCTGTCGCGTAGATGACAGGCGGCAAGTCCTAATTTATGGTACTTCCAACAGATTTTGGTCCATGGACTATAGAGGTCTCTGGGGAATGTGCGGGGAGAGGCGGTCCTTCAAGTACGCTGGCCCAAGACCATGCAGGGCCTTAAAGGTTAACACCAACACTTTGAAGGTAATCTGGTACTCGATGGGAAGCCAGTGCAACCGCTGTAGGACTGGTGTGATCTGATACACCAGTGGCACTCCAGCCAGCAGTCGAGCCGCAGCGTTTTGCACTAGCTTAAGTTTCCGGATCACTGACAAAGGAAGGCCAATGTAACGGGCGTTACAGTAGTCTAGTCTCGAGATGACTGTGGCCTGGGTCACCGTAGCTAGGGCACTGTCGGAGAGGTAGGGCGCCAGCCGCTCTGCTCGTGGTGGAGACCTGAGCCTCCATCGTCAGCAGAGGGTCCAATTGGACCCCCAGGCTTTTCACTAGAGCCGACGGGCTAACTACCTCGCCGTCCATTATTGGCAGCCGGGGCTCCCCCCCCCCCCCCGGGCAACCCAGCCACAGAATCTCCGTCTTTGACGGGTTCACCTTCAACCTGCTGGCCCGTAGCCACCCAGTCACAGCTTCAAGGCACCAATATTTACATTGGCCTTCCTCTGTCGGTAATCCGGAGACTCAAGCTGGTGCAGAACGCTGCAGCGCGACTCCTGCCGGGGGTCCCGATTGGCCACCACATCACGCCAATCCTGCGCGAACTGCACTGGCTCCCAATTGAATGCCGGATTGCCTTCAAAGTGTTAGTCCTGACTTTTAAGGCCTTACATGGTCTGGGGCCAGTGTACCTGCGGGACCGCCTTGTCCCATACCATCCCACCAGATCACTGCGCTCCGAAGAGCTAAACCTCCTGGTCATCCCAAATGTGAGGACCTACCATCTGTCCGCAACCCGCCGCCGGGCTTTCTCTGTTGCAGCCCCTACCATGTGGAACGCACTGCCCGCCGGCATCCGTGCCACCCAGGGCCTCCTCCCGTTCAGGAGAGCAGTTAAGACATTGCTGTTCCAGCAAGCCTACGGAGTTAGCTAAACTGTAGCTCGCACCGCCTAGCTGTCAGCCCACTGCGACTCCATTTGTTGCTTCAACTGTTCTAATTGTAATTCCATCTTAATGGTATTACTGTGGCTTATGAGTTATCTGACAATTGTATTTTACGAACTGTTGTAAGTCGCCCCGAGCCGTTGGGGGCACAGACAAATGCGAAATAATAATAATAATAATAATCAGGTACAGAGTCCGGCTGGCCTTCCATCCTCAGCACTCAATACAGGGGGCAACACCGTAGTGAGTAAACTAGAAAAGCTATTCAGGTAGAGCAATTAGTACAGTAAGCAATGGTATGTGAAAATATCATATATTCGCTGTTAAATAGTAAACATTTCATATGCCACAATGGGATGAATCAAGTACAAAAGTAAGGGTACAGGTGGACAAACCACAATGTGAGTACACCAATACAATGAACATTCAGTTAATAGCATGCATAATAGCAAAATACATACAGTATAAACATCATGTTAATCAATGGAGAAGCCAAAAGCCAATAAAGAAGAAAATCTTTCCTGGTCGTTGGGTCGCTACAGTTCAAAATAAACCTTAAGAGTACCGTAATCAGTGGCTCAGAGCTGTAGGAAGTGGTGGGAGGATCCCAGGGTGGACCGTGTCAAGGGGAGAGGCAATTAGAGCACAGGAGACGCTCAGTGTGGCCAGAAATTACAAGGCGCATGTGCGGACGCGCGCAGTGGCGTGCCGCTAGTGTTTATGGGCGTCGTAGTTCAAGAAGGACGCTCAACAGGCCTAATAGCGCAATGCGCAAGTGCGGGATTCGCTCAATGGCGGCCCGCAATGAATGTTGGTCACTGTACTTTGTAGGGAATTAGACTCTGGAGACGTCCAGGAAGTGTCTATAGAGTTGGCAATTGCCGAAGATCATAAGTTATTGTCTCGCAGTTCCCCACAAAAGTGAGGGCAGCAGAGGAGAGTGCCTGACGGCGGGAGCTCACTCCAAGGCCGGCGGAGGGCCGTTTCGTCACAAGGACTTCTTCAGAGGCAACGTTTAGGAAAATTAGGCGTCCTCAAGGGCGATTAATCTAAATAATAACATGTATATCAATGTTAAGACCCAAATGAACGGTGTGGGGGAAGCATAAAGGAATATAAATTGGAAAAATATTTACCATCACGAGCCATCCAAGTCACACGGAAATGGCAATGGGAAGAGGTCACAGAGAGGCTTATATAGACAATGGCTATGTGAGATTTAAAGGAGTGCACCTCTTTTGATTTAGAAGGGGATTTAAAGGGGGAGTATGTAGGGCTTCAATGTCCAAGGGATAATGAGGAAAGGTCATATAGGAAAGAGTTATCAGGCATTTAAAAAGGGGGTGTTGCTAAGGCCTACTTGTTAAGAAGGGCATTAATGGGTAGAGGGTCATTGAGGCCTCCCCAACGTTTCTCTGTGGCTAGCTGTACTATCCAAAAGGTCTCTTTTCTTTTCAATCAAGATGTAATGTCAGTGCGTGGTGGGCATTTCACTTTCTCTAAGACCTGGATTTTGATTTGGTCAAAATGTATGATTGTTAGTAGTACAATGGGAATATAGAGTAGAATCTACAGCCTTCAACTTTATCTTGGATTTGTGTTCAAGGGAACGTTCCCTCAAGCTCCTAGTGGTGCGACCTGTGTACTGCAAGGAGCAGCTGCATTCTAACAAGTAAATGAGTCCTGTTGTTTGGCAATTAGCATAGGATGTTAATTTGAATTGTCTGTTGTTAGTGGTGCTCACTACTATTTTTTGTTGTCTGGTGTTTTTGCAAATGCTGCAGGATCCACAGGGGTAAGTTCCCACCACTAGGGCGCTCTTAAGGGGGGGCTGCTGGAGGTTGGTATGTGAAAGAATATCACCAATGTTCCTGGTCCTTTTGTGGGCCACCATTGGGAAATTTTCTAGTCCTTGTATCCCTGAGACAAACGGCCAGTAGCGTTTTACGATCTTCACTATCTGGTTTCCGTGTGGGCTAAGGGTTAGAGGAAACCAGATAGTGAAGATCGTAAAACGCTACTGGCCACTTGTCTCTGGGATACAAGGACTAGAAAATTTCCCAATGGTGGCCCACAAAAGGACCAGGAACATTGGGGTTGCCTTAGACCCTTTGCTGACAATGGAAGCCCAGGTTTCTACTGTTAGCAAAACCGCCTTCTTCCACCTGCAGCAGGCTAGGCGTCTGGCCTCCTATCTATCCAGAGACGACCTGGCCATGGTGATCCAAGCCACGGTCATCTCGAGACTGGACTACTGTAGCACCCTTTACATTGGCCTGCCCTTGTCTGTGATCCGGAAACTTAAGCTCGTCCAGAATGCCGCTGCACGACTTCTCGGTGGGGTGCCAGTGAGATGCCACATAACTCCCATCCTTCAGGAGCTCCATTGGCTTCCGGTCGAGCACCGGATCACCTTCAAGGTGATGGTGTTAACTTTCAAGGCCTTGCATGGTCTGGGGCCGCTGTGTCTGAGGGACCGTCTCACCCCCTACTGGGGTATAAATAAAGATTATTATTATTATTAGATGTACCCAATGTCTTTTTCCTTGAAGGGATGACCTGGAGTTTTGTAATCTGCTAAAAGTCCTATTATTATTATTATTATTATTGAAATGCACTTTGCTCTGTGCCTGAATGCTGTGACCCATTAACCCCCCCTCCTCCTTGCGGCTCCCTCAGGTGCCATCCCGATGCAGCCCATGCCTGGCGCCACCCTGCACACCACAGACGAGACCCAGACCCGCAAACCCTGACCAGGTGAGCCAGAGGGGGGGGGGGGCGAGGGCTGTAGAGTCCTGGGCTGGGCAGTGAAACTGACCCCACCCTTCACTGTCCAGTGGCTTGGATTGGGGGGGGGGGTGTTGGTGTGGCTGGGGGTGCCTCCAGGAGTGGATGCAGCACTCACTCGTGTCCAGTGAGGTGAGGAAAAGCCTCAATAGGCCTCTACCTGTTGCCTGTCTTGTCATTGTATTCAAAAGCCAGTGGGATTGTGGCCTGCCCCAAGAGGAGCCTGGTGCCTAGATATCCAGGGAAGCCCTGCTCCCCGAGCTCTCTTCTGCCTTGGTTAGACCACGTTACCTGGAATCACACTGGGTCTAATTCTGGGCAACACAATGGGAGGTGTTGACTCTAAGCTGGAATACTCTGTCCCAAGGAAGAGGGCGAGTCAAAGGATCAAGGGCCTGGAGAACAAGCCCTATGAGGAGCGGCTTAAAGAGCTGGGCAAGTTTAGCCTGCAGAAGAGAAGGCTGAGAGGAGACATGAGGAGGGCCACGTATAAATACGTGAGGGGAAGTCAGTCCTAGGGAGGGGGCTTCCTTTCTGCTGCCCTGGAGACTAGGACGCAACGGAGCCATGGCTTCAAACTACAAGAAAGGAAAATTCCACCTGAGCATTAGGAAGAACTTCCTGGCTGTGTGTGTGTGAGAGAGAGAGCTGTTCAGCAGTGGAACTCTCTGCCTTCCCCGGAGTGTGGTGGAGACTCCTTTGGAGGCTTTGAAACAGAGGCTGGGTGGCCATCTGTCGGGGTGCTTTGAAGGGGATTTCCCTGCTTCTTGGCAGAATAGGGTTGGACTGGATGGTCCGACTCGAGGATTCGAGGATGGCCAAGCAGTAGCCAAGGGAAGTGGGCATGCGCACGCTGGAGGCGAAGAGGGCAGGGCGTGTGCTTGTGCACACACAAAGTGTCGGGCTGGAAAATGTCTTGTTGAAGGCCTTCGTGGCCGGAGTCACTGAGTAGGGAAAATGGGCGTGCATGACGTCACAGCGGCGGCGTGAAGTCGCGCGCGCCATTTCCCCTCCTCTCTTGCCGGGAACGAGAGGGGCGTGGGTGGCTGGTGCTCCTCCTCTCACCCCCTCCTCCTTCTGTGCTCTGGCTTCCTCCCTCCTCCAGGCTATGTGCTCGGTCGGTCTACCGCCATCGACCAGTTCCAGCTTCGCCATCTACTGGTCGATCGCCATCGACCTAATGAGCAGCCCTGTTCTAGAAGCATTCTCTCCTGACGTTTCGCCTGCATCTATGGCTAAAGGCACCCTCACGACCTCTGGGGATGCTTGCCATAGATGCGGGCGAAAGGTCAGGAGGGAATGCTTCTAGAACATACAACGCGAGAAACCTACCACTACTCAAAGTGCTGGGAATCCAACCCAAAGGTTAGGACAGTGGTTCTCAACGTCTGTGGGTCCCACCCAAATGTTTGGCCTTCCACTCCCAGGGGCCCCCACCCCAGAGGGACCTTGGGCGCAGGTGCCGTCACGCGTGTGTGAGTGTGTTCATGAGACTCCTCTTCCTCTCTGTCTCTCTTCTGCAGGGTCCTGCTGCCGGTCACCCCAGAGCCCCCACTTCCTGCAGCCATTCCAGAGAGGCCCCGCTCCCTGAGCGCCGGCTCCGGCCTGCCACTGGACTTTGGGGCCGATGGGCGGACGTTCTCCCTCTCCCCCTGGACTGTGAGGCCTGCCGTGGGGGTGTGCGTGCGTGCTTGCCCCCCCTTGCTGGGGCTGAGGACTCCCCGGGCCCCTCCCAGGCCTCGCCAGCCACCGCCTTCTTCATCTCAGGGAACAGCAGCGCCAAGGGCTTGTGCGGATCTGGCCCAAGAGGAGGAGGAAGAGGAGGGCTCCCTTCTCTCTCTGCAGCCAAGAAGCAGCGGCTCCTGGGACCCCCTTGGCCTGTCTTGGGGTGGCTTCCCTCCCTCCCTTCCTTTTTTCCTTCAGGCCAGGGCTGGGAGGAGAAGAGGGGCTGGAGGTCCCCCCCCCTCAGGTCAGGCTGCCCTGCCCCTTCCTTCGGTGGCCTGAGGCACTGACCAGCGCTTGACCATGCCCTCCGCAGGCCCAGCTCAGCCAGTGAGGCATATGTGGTAAAGGGGCACACATACATATACGTAGCAGCACTTTCTCCTGACGTTTCACCTGCACCTCAGGCCCTTTCCATATCCCCCTCCCTCCCTTCAGGCCAGGGCTGCCCTGTCCCTTTTGTGGCCTGAGGCACTGACCAGCACTTGACCATGCCCTCTGCAGGCCCAGCTCAGTCAATGAGGTGTATGTGCTCAAGGGGCATACATACATTACATACATAGCAGCACTTTCTCCTGACGTTTCACCTGCACCTCAGGCCCTTTCCATATCTCCCTTCCTTCCTTCAGGCCAGGGCTGCCCTGCCCCTTCCTTCTGTGGCCTGAGACACTGACCAGCGCTTGACCATGCCCTCCGCAGGCCCAGCTCAGCCAGTGAGGCGTATGTGCTCAAGGCTCCAACACACAACTGTGAACCTAAACAATATATATATGTCCGTAACGTAAATGTCTCAACTGCGTGGAAGTGGTATATTAATATGAATCACAATAGCATAGACACTGATGCGCCCAGTCCCCCACGCTGTTGGGTATGGGACCAGTGCGAGCAGGAGACCCCAAAGTCTGTCCAAAAGGGCGATGCCCCCGTGGGACAGGGCCTCAATCGAACATCAATAACAATTACAACCCTCTATTAACTAATGTTAAGCCATCCAGTACAAACAAATGCTCATATGGTGGATTTCTATACTAGACAGACACAATATGTGGGCCTTGGACCCACAACAGGACGGTACTTAGGGGGGCTTGGGATGGTATCCTATGCATTGGTTTATTGTTTATTATTATTGAAACTGCAATATTGGTGCGCCTGGCTTAGGGTGGGCCAGTCTGTGATGAGCATTTGTTTGTACTGGATGGCTTAACATTCGTTAATAGAGGGTTGTCATTGTTATTGATGTTCGATTGAGGTCCTGTCCCACGGGGGCATCGCCCTTTTGGACAGACTTTGGGGTCTCCTGCTCGCACTGGTCCCATGCCCAACAGCGTGGGGGACTGGGCGCATCAGTGTCTATGCTATTGTGATTCATATTAATATACCACTTCCACACAGTTGAGACATTTACGTTACGGACATATATATATATTGTTTAGGTTCACAGTTGTGTGTTGGAGTCTTTCTGACAAGATTATCCCCCGTGTGTTCAGTATGTGCTCAAGGGGCATACATACATTACATACATAGCAGCACTTTCTCCTGACGTTTCGCCTGCACCTCAGGCCCTTTCCCTTTCCATATCTCCCTTCCTTCCTTCCGGCCAGGGCTGGGAGGGAAAGAGGGTCTGGAGTCCCGCCCCCCCCTCAGGCCAGGCTGCCCTGTCCCTTCCATCTGTGGCCTGGGGCACTGACCAGTGCTTGACCATGTCCTCCTCACAGCCACAAGTGAGCAAGCGAGTGGGGTGCCCACTCCCTCCTGCCTCGGTGCCAAACTGCATCCCGTGGGACCCAAAGGAAGGGCCGAATTGGGGGGGGGGGGGCTCTGGCCACTCTGACAGCCACTGCGCCTTGGCCAGGCACTCCCACTCCTGTGGGTCAAGCCCTGGATGTCAGCGCCGCTTGACCCGTTTGTTGCCCTAACGGACCAAGCCTCGCGCGCCATCAGATAAGAGCAGCATCTGGCGGGCTTTGAACTGGAACCGCCCTTTGAAGTGCCAGGCACCTTTCCTGAACTTTGATATGCAGAGAGCCGGATGGTCAAGCCAAGGGAGGGGGGGCAGCAGGGGGGCGGGCCGGGAAGAGGTTTTGAAGAGACTGTTGCGCGGGAAGACTTTAGTCTATCTTTGCTTACCCTGGATTAAGGACCTATTAAACTGCTTATCCTTCAACCCCGTTTGGAGTGAGCGTGGTTCATTAGACCCCCCTTGCCAGAGCTGACACTGGAAGAAGAAGAAGGGGGGGCCCTTTTCACACTGTGACAAATGCATTTGATGATGATGTCAAGGGTTTGGATCTTCTGCACAATTAAATGTTTCCAAAGGAAGGAGGAGGGGCGCCTTTGGCGGGGGTCTCTCGGGGGGTCGGTGGGGGTCTCGGCCTGGTTCACAGTTATTGAAAAGGCATTCATGGCATTTTGGAGTTCTGGTTCACCTCCACCCAGAGGGTTTGGGAGTTACAGTTCAGGAAAGCGAGTGAGAAAAAAAGATTGAAGGGAAAAGCAGAAAATAAAGAAGGGGAGAGAGAGGGAAGTGAAAAGGAAGGAAGGAGAAGGAAAGGAAGACTTGGGGGAAAAGAATAGAAGAGGGAGGAAAGAAGGAAGAGGGAGGGAGAATGGAGGAAAGAAGGAAGGGGAGAGGGAGGGAAAAGGAAGGAAAAGGTGAAGGGGAGAAAGAAAGGAAGAGGCAGGGAGAATGGAGGAAAGAAGGAAGGGGAGAGAGGGAGGGAAACGGAAGGAGACTGAAAGGGTGAAGGGGAAAAAGGAAGGAAGAGGGAGGAAAAGGGAGAATGGAGGAAATAAGGAATGGGAGAGGGAGAGAAAAGGAAGAGAATTAGGAAAGGGTGAAGAGGGAGAAAGGAAGAGGAAGAAAAGAAGAGGGAGGGAGAATGGAGAAAAGAAGAAAGAGAAGAGGGAAGAGGAAGGAGACGGAAAGGGTGAAGGGGAAAAAGGAAGGAAGAGGGAGAATAGAGGAAAGAAAGAAGGAGGGAGGGAAAAGGAAGGAGAGAAGGAAAGGGTGAAGGGGAGAAAGAAAGGAAGGGAGAATGGAGGAAAGGAAGGGGAGGGAAAAGGAAGGAGACAAGGAAAGGGTGAAGGGGAAAAAGGAAGGAAGAGGGAGAATAGAGGAAAGAAAGGAGGGAGGGAAAAGGTGAAGGGGAGAAAGAAAGGAAGAGGCAGGGAGAATGGAGGAAAGAAGGAAGGGGAGGGAGGGAAACGGAAGGAGACTGAAAGGGTGAAGGGGAAAAAGGAAGGAAGAGGGAGGAAAAGGGAGAATGGAGGAAAGAAGGAATGGGAGAGGGAGAGAAAAGGAAGAGAATTAGGAAAGGGTGAAGGGGAGAAAGAAAGGAAGAGGAAGAAAAGAAGAGGGAGGGAGAATGGAGAAAAGAAGGAAGGGAAGAGGGAAGAGGAAGAAGGAGACGGAAAGGGTGAAGGGGAAAAAGGAAGGAAGAGGGAGAATAGAGGAAAGAAAGGAGGGAGGGAAAAGGAAGGAGAGAAGGAAAGGGTGAAGGGGAGAAAGAAAGGAAGGAGGGAGAATGGAGGAAAGAAGGAAGGGGAGGGAAAAGGAAGGAGACAAGTAAAGGGTGAAGGGGAAAAAGGAAGGAAGAGGGAGAATAGAGGAAAGAAAGTAGGAGGGAGTGAAAAGGAGGGAGAGAAGGAAAGGGTGAAGGGGAAAAAGGAAGGAAGAGGAAGGAAGGGAGAATGGAGGAAAGAAGGAAGGGGAGAGGGAGGGAAAAGTGAAGGGGAGAAAGAGGAAGAGGCAGGGAGAATGGAGGAAAGAAGGGGAGAGAGGGAGGGAAACGGAAGGAGACTGAAAGGGTGAAGGGGAAAAAGGAAGAGGAAGGAATGAAGGAAAAGGGAGAATGGAGGAAAGGAGTGGGAGAGGGAGAGAAAAGGAAGAGAAAGAAAGGAAGAGGAAGAAAAGAGGGAGGGAGAATAGAGAAAAGAAGGGAGAGGGAGGGAAGAGGAAGGAGACGGAAAGGGTGAAGGGGAAAAAGGAAGGAAGAGGGAGAATAGAGGAAAGAAATGAGGGAAAAGGAAGGAGAGAAGGAAAGGGTGAAGGGGAGAAAGAAAGGGAGAATGGAGGAAAGAAGGAAGGGGAGGGGGGAAAGGAAGGAAAAGGTGAAGGGGAGAAAGAAAGGAAGAGGCAGGGAGAATGGAGGAAAGAAGGAAGGGGAGGGAGGGAGGGAAACGGAAGGAGACTGAAAGGGTGAAGGGGGAAAAGAGGAAGGAATGAAGGAAAAGGGAGAATGGAGGAAAGAAGGAATGGGAGAGGGAGAGAAAAGGAAGAGAATTAGGAAAGGGTGAAGGGGAGAAAGAAAGGAAGAGGAAGAAAAGGAGAGAGGGAGAATGGAGAAAAGAAGGGGAGAGGGAAGAGGAAGGAGACGGAAAGGGTGAAGGGGAAAAAGGAACCCCTCACCCAACGTCCCACTGTTTTTAGATTGATTCGAGCCAGGCCCTTCCTTACCCATACTGCGGGAGCCCCGCCACAGGGCCGAAGCGCCAACGCCGTCCCCGAAGAGCCCCGCTGGAGCCGAGGCCAAGCTCAGGGGCCGTGGTGCGGCGGCTCTCCCATCCGCGGGCGGGAAGCGAGGGCCCTCCACAGGAAGAGGACGGAGCCAGGAGGGGCTTTCCTGCCTCACTCCCTCCTCCCTCTCTGAGGGAATGGGGGCTGGCCTGGAAGCAGCCGCGAGGGGAGGAGGCGCGCACCAGGCCGGCAGCAAATCCCGCTGGACCCGAGATTTCAGCAGCTATCGCGAGACTACAGACGGATTTCCCTCCCGAAATCCCGTCTGTGGCTGGCATAGTCTCGCGATGCTTGCCTAAACCCGGAAGTAGGGTTTTTTTTTAAAAAAATAAATTAAATTTTTTATTTTTTATTTGTATTTTATTAAAACAAGTTAGGGGGCCACAGGGAAGGGGCTCGGGGGCCGTGTATGGCCCCAGGGCCGCCTGTTGGACAGCCCTGTTGTAGTGGACAGCCGGCCGCGGCTGGAGGGACGGGAGACGCTGCACCGCCTGGTCCGGCAGGGGCTCTGCTGCAGCTCCATCCCCATCAACGCCATCTCCAACGTCTTGCCTGAGGTGCGGACCAGGCGAGGGAGGGAAGGAGGGAGGGGTTGATACGGCGGTCAGCCGTCCTCTTCAATAGAACACGCAGTGACACATGCGAGCGGTGGTGAGCAAAGGCATCTTTATTCCCCTCCTCCTCCCTCTCTCCCCTTGGCTACTGCTCCACGTTCTTGACCCGCAGCACAACCGGGACGGAAGTGCAGGGGATGACCCCCAGGTCCGTGATGACCAGGTCCACCAGCTCCAGCGGAGTCACGTCGTAGACCAGGTTCAGGAGGCGCAGGGCGGGGCTCTCCTTCCAGCCGCACAGCGGGCCCCTCCCCCGGGGCGTCTCGATCAGGTCATCAGGGTCGTCTGCGGAGGGCAGGGGTCAGTTTGGCCGACCAGGGCAACATGGCGTTGTGTGGTGGCCCCTCCCCCGCCATGCCTTGCCCAGAGAGCGCTCCAATGGACACCCCTCCCTAGGGCCACTCTGTTGGTTGCAATCCCGATGTTGCTGCTACTGAAGGGCCTTTTTGACCCTTGGGCACATGCGCTAGAGCAGTGATTTTCAACCTTTTTTGAGCCGCGGCACATTTCTTACATTTACAAAATCCTGGGGCACACCACCAACCAAAATGACACTCTAACACAGTCATACATATAGTTAATATGTTTTTAAATGTATTTATACACTGGGCCTGTTCCTGTTTTTGTGTCTGCATCAGCTGATTACGATCAGCTGAGAGGAGCAGCGGCAGCGGTGGCAGTGAGTGCCAGCAGCTATCTCCGGTTTCGAGGAGGCAGCGACGCACGGTTGGCTACGGGGCCTGGAGCCTATTCTTCTCTTTTTCCATGGCCTGCCGGAGACCGTGTCTTTTTATTGGGCCTCCCGGCGCTGCCCCCCTTTCTCTCTGCCTCCTCCTCTCGGGCCTTGCCCCCAGGCCGCCTGGTATCCCCCACGGGCTACCTCCCTCCAGGCTCAGGCCCAGCTGGGCCTGCAGTGGAGCAGGCCCTCCATTCCTTGCTGGGAGGGGCTTCCTCGAGACCCTTACTGGCCGTTCGGGGGCCTTGGCACAAGCCGCCGCGACCTCCCTGCCCCAGGTGGGGCCTCCATCCTGCCCTCTGCATGCTCAGGCCTCTCTCATGCCCCCGGTCATGCATAGGCCTCCGGATCACGGTGTGAACACACCTCTTTGTGGGCCGCTCTGCAAAGGAGGCCTTCAAGCCCACCCCACTTCCTTCCTCGGTGGCGAGGGTGGGCGTCCTTCCGCTGCCCCCCCCCTTGCGGCTCTCCCAAGCTTCCACTGGGGCCCATTCTTGCTCGCCCGCCCTTGGCTTGCCAGAGACGCCTCCATGGCCCACCAGAGCCCACCACGTGTTTGTTCCGGTCGGGGGAGGGACCCGTCCTACCCCCCCCCCCCGGCTGCTTGCCTTGGGCCTGGCAGGGCCTGCCTCCGTTTGGTGGTCTGCTCTGGGCGCCTTGCTCGGAGCCTCCTCCACCAGGCCGGGGCACACACACACACACACACAAACTCTAGGCATCCCCCGACCTCACCGGGGGCACCCCCTCCTCACTGCTGCATCCTTTGGGCTCGCCAGGACCAGCCATGTGGTTTGTGGCCGGGGGAGAGGGATTCGCTCTCTCCCCTCCTCGCTGCCGCCGATACGGTGGGCCGCCTCCAAAGCCAAGCTCCCTCCTATTTCCCAGGGCACACCTGATGATCACTCACGGCACACTACTGTGCCGCGTCACAGCGGTTGGGAAACACTGAGCTAGAAGACCCCACTCCGCCCCGAAGGTCTCAACCTGGCCAGCCAATCCCAAAGGCTCAGCCTCAAAAAAGGGCCCCTCCTCACAGATGTTGTGCAATGAACCCATATGTCCATAACCCATGGTGGGGATGGCATGTTTCCTCTCTGTGTGAAGTGCCGCCCTTTCCAGCCCCTTGGGTCCTCCCTTCACCTTACCGAGTTCGTTGGAGACGAAGGAGTCCGTCTGGACGCGGTCGCAGAACTTGTAGGTCTCGCAGCAGACCAGGACGGGGACGTTGTGGGCCTTGGAGAGCAGGGCGATCTGGGAGGTGCCCATCCGCGACATCACGGACCCGTTGGCCAGCAGCGCGTGTGCCCCCAGCAGCACCTTGGAGACCTGCAAGGAAGGTGTGAAGGGGGGCTGGAACCGGGAGGAAGCATCCACGCTTGTGCACAGAGAGCCATTAGGGGCTGGCGTTACCTCCGATTCCTAGATCTAGGCCTAACTTGGCCACAGTAGTCCGTTCTGTGGTCACATCCCGTATAGACTACTGCAATGCAGTCTACATGGGGTTGCCTTTGAAGACTGTTCAGAAGCTTCAAATGGTCCAGCGGGCGGCAGCCAGGTTGTTAAAGCAGGGTAAAAATAAGCCTGACTTGGCCACAGTAGTCGGTGCTCTGGTTACATCCTGAATAGACTACTGCAATGCGCTCTACATGGAGTTCCCTTTGAAGACTGTTCGGAAGCTCTAAATGGTCCAGCGGGTGGCAGCCAGATGACTAACAGGAGCGGTGCTCTGGGAGCACACAACTGCTCTGTTACACCTACTCCACTGGCTGCCGATTTGCGTGCTCTGGTTACATCCCATATAGACTACTGCAATGTACTCTACATGGGGTTGCCTTTGAAGAGTGTTCAGAAGCTTCAAATGGTCCAGCGGGTGGCAGCCAGGTTGTTAAAGCCTGACTTGGCCACAGTAGTCGGTGCTCTGGTTACATCCCGTATAGACTACTGCAATGCGCTCTACATGGGCTTGCCTTTGAAGACTGTTCGGAAGCTTCAAATGGTCCAGCGGGTGGCAGCCAGATGACTAACAGGAGCAGTGCTCAGGGAGCCCACAAGTCCTCTGTTACGCCTACTCCACTGGCTACCGATTTGCGTGCTCTGATTACATCCCGTATAGACTACTGCAATGCGCTCTACATGGGCTTGCCTTTGAAGACTGTTCGGAAGCTTCAAATGTTCCAGCGGGTGGCAGCCAGATGACTAACAGGAGCAGTGCTCAGGGAGCCCACAAGTCCTCTGTTACGCCTACTCCACTGGCTACCGATTTGCGTGCTCTGGTTACATCCTGTATAGACTACTGCAATGCGCTCTACATGGGCTTGCCTTTGAAGACTGTTCAATTTGCTACCGGGCACAATTCAAAGTACTGGCTTTAGCCTATAAAGCCCTAAACGGTTCTGGCCCAGCTTACTAGCCCGAACGTACAGTATCTCTCTCTACGAACCATCTAGGACTCTTGAGATCATCCGGGGAGCTCCTGCTTTCGGTCCTGCCTCCTTCGCAGGTGCGTCCGGCAGGGACAAGGCACACGGCCTTTTCTGTGGTGGCCCCTCGGCTGTGGAACGCCCTCCCTAGGGATATCAGATTGGCCCCCTCCCTCCTGACTATTCGTCAATACATCACACAGTCCTAGGGACTTGGGAAGGGTCCGACGTGATCCAATTCAACAACTAGCAGTAAATGCTTGATTTCTAGGGCCACGTAAAAATGTCTTGGGCCGAAAGGGGTGGCGAGCGGAAGAGGACGGCCGACCGCCATATCAACCCCTCCCTCCCTCCCTAGTCCGCACCTCAGGCAAGACGTAGGAGATGGCGTTGATGAGGACGTAACTGCAGCGGACCCCCTGCCGGACCAGGCGGCGCAGCGTCTCCCGCCCCTCCAGCCGCGGCCGGCTGTCCACCACCACCACACGGAAGGCCCGGCCCTCGGCCCGCGCATGGCTCAGCGTCCGGCTCACCAGGGAAGAGCTGCGGGAAAGAGGGACCAATTGGGGAGGGGTCACAGAAGCACAGAGGAAAAAGCCCCCCCCATAAGGCCACCTAGCCCAACCTGTTTATGCTAGGCCTCTGCGGAGTAGCTTCCAGAGAAGGGGAGTCCACCATGAGCTCCAGACCAATGGTAATGCCCTGGGACCCTTCCTCCTTTTCCTTGCCCCCTTTGGAGGCTACAGAGGCCTTTCCCCCAACCCCACGAATGCCGCCGCCTACCAGCCGTAGACCAGGATGACGTCCCCGTCGTGGATCTTCTCAAAGGCCGACTTGCAGATGGCCTGGGCAGCCAGGACGATCTTCTCGCGCTCAAACTTCTCCAGGGCGTCCAGCAGAAGCGCCTTTTGCTGCCGTCACAAGACGGGAAAGGCATTGGTCATCCCCCGAGTCCCTCACAGGGCCACTCAAAGGCCTCGCGGCCCACCCGCGGCCCGTTCCCACCCTCAGGGTCCTCCTGAGCCGGTCCCCTTCCCCACTCACCTCCTCCTCCCTCAGGGACCCCGGAAGGGCCGAGATCTCCTTCTTGAGGAACTTGATGGCGTTGCCCATGCTGGCCGAGAGGGGCCGGCACTGGTTCAGGAAGCTACAGGGGGTTTGGGGGAGGGAGAGAGAGATGGCTGACATGCTCAGAGGCCAACACTGGGCCCACGCCCCCCCCCCCCCCCCGTTTCCCAAGTGGGGAGGATGCGGGTGGGGCCACCCACCTGATGTAGGGCTTCAGCCGGTTCACCAGGTCCCTGGAGATCTCCTCCTTGGGGGGCGTGGAGTAGTCCTTGATCACCTGGAGACAATTGGGGGTGGGGGAGCCAGAAATAAAATATAAATATTACGCATCAAAACATTAAAAAACGCAATACAATTATTGTGGAGACTCATCCATTAAAGCTTGCGAAACTCAGTGTCAACTTCTGCTGTTTTCCTGCCAGAGGCACCTTGGGGACCCCTCCTCCTACCTGTTTGAAGACCCTCAGGAGGGCGATGCAGCGGGCGTTGGAGCCGTTGATGGTGCCCTGGGAGTACTGCAGGCCGAGGCGCACCACCGCCGGGTGGATGGCGGAGGCAGGGATGCTGGGGAGGGAGGGAGGGAGGGGCAGCTGATTAAGGGGCACAAGAGGTGCGGGCTCACCCCAGGTGACAGGTGTCCCAAAGACCAAAAGTCAATCATCAGCCACACCAACATACAGGAACACAACTGGGGATAATAGCCACCAAAGCCACTATGCCAAATCCAAGGCTAATCCAGAGAGAGTAGTCCAAAGTTCCAATGCACAAGTCAAGGCTGGAGCAAACGGGTCAACGAGACCCCAAAGCAGAGGTCAAGGTCCGGAAAATCTCAGCCAAATACAAACAGTGGGTACAGCACACATGCAAGTTGCTCCTGCAACTGTCCCATGGTTTCATTGCGAGCGCGACTGGCGGAGACGAGAGACAGGGCCTTCCTTCTCAGTGGTGGCCCCTCCCTTGCCCAGTGACATCAGATTGGCCCCCTCCCTCTTGTCATTGAGAATGAAACTCAAAACCTGATGATGGGACCAAGCACTCAAAACAGTAGAGGCAGCCATCTAGAATGAGTCCCTATTTGTATAAATGAGAATGGACGGTGATTTCGGACTTGCGTGATTATTTAGTAATTTTATGTATGTATTTATTTCAAACATTGGTACCCTGTTTATTTATTTCAGGAGTTTACCCCGCTCTTCTCAACCCCCGAGGGGGGACTCAGTGCGGCTTACAGTACGGCACAATTCGATGCCTACATAATCTATTATATAAATGGGCTCACGTCATGTGATGTATACCTCAAACAAAGAAACCTTACAACGCAGAAAAACAATACTTGCCAACAGAAATAGGCCTCAAGCAAGGTACGTTTGTAGCAAAGAAACTTTCCCCCCCGAAACCTAAAGGCCCCCAAAACAACGAGTAAAAATAATACTACATTTACCAGCATCCTCCGGGGCAGCCAAAGACTCACCCAGCCTCTACATTCTGAACAACATGATTGGCTGCCAATAAGGGCGGATTTGCATAACTGCTGCACTGGCCAGCCAACATGAAAATTCCGATCCATAATAAACTGCCAAAACAGAATAAGGAAAAGGCCTGAGCCAATCCCCAACACAAACACCCAAATCACTTGCAGCCGAAAATTTACACCCCAAAAAAACACAGACCACGCCCAAAATTGACAGTAAGGCTTCATTAACTTGATTTCCCTAACTAGCCCTCGCTTACTGGGAAGCTGTTTACGCTCTAAATTGACAGTAAGGCTTCATTAACTTGATTTCCCTAACTAGCCCTCACTTACTGGGAAGCTGTTTACGCTCCGAATTGACAGTAAGACTTCATTAACTTGATTCTCCCGACTAGGCTTCAGCTCATGGGACATTGTGTATGGCCTGAATTGACAGTAAGGCTTCATTAACTTGATTCTCCCGACTAGGCCTCAGCTCATTGGACATTGTGTATGGCCTGAATTGACAGTAAGGCTTCATTAACTTGATTCTCCCGACTAGGCCTCAGCTCATTGGACATTGTGTATGGCCTGAATTGACAGTAAGGCTTCATTAACTTGATTCTCCCGACTAGGCTTCAGCTCATTGGACATTGTGTATGGCCTGAATTGACAGTAAGGCTTCATTAACTTGATTCTCCCCACTAGGCCTCAGCTCATTGGACATTGTGTATGGCCTGAATTGACAGTAAGGCTTCATTAACTTGATTCTCCCGACTAGGCCTCAGCTCATTGGACATTGTGTATGGCCTGAATTGACAGTAAGGCTTCATTAACTTGATTCTCCCGACTAGGCTTCAGCTCATGGGACATTGTGTATGGCCTGAATTGACAGTAAGGCTTCATTAACTTGATTCTCCCGACTAGGCCTCAGCTCATTGGACATTGTGTATGGCCTGAATTGACAGTAAGGCTTCATTAACTTGATTCTCCCGACTAGGCCTCAGCTCATTGGACATTGTGTATGGCCTGAATTGACAGTAAGGCTTCATTAACTTGCTGTTCCTAACTAGGCCTCAGCTCATGGGACATTGTGTATGGCCTGAATTTACAGTAACCTACCTTGGCACAGAGCCCCGACCATGCATGATGGGACTTGAAGTACCACCATGGAAAATGGGATTTGTAGTACTTCAAAACCCATCATTCCCCACAGACCACTGTGGCCCAGA
This sequence comes from Anolis apletophallus, assembly GCA_030556195.1. Classification (NCBI taxonomy): domain Eukaryota; kingdom Metazoa; phylum Chordata; class Lepidosauria; order Squamata; family Anolidae; genus Anolis; species Anolis apletophallus. Next base: position 1,489,700 of record JARBWK010000003.1, on the reverse strand, counting down.
ACCAAGACCAATAAAGACCCAACTTGGCACACCATGCCCCCCATGACCCACACTCCATCCAACTGCAGTTTAGAGGAGGGCACACCGTGGATGATTGGACTTTCTCGCATCTCCTAAAAAGGGCACAGCAACGCGTGCCGGGTACAGCTAGTAAATAAATAAAGCCCCAAAAACCCCTTCAACAGTTAAGATACATTAAGATACATTAAAACAGTTGCCTTAGCATCATACACATTCATTCCAGATTAAAACCATGTTCAGTCCATAAAAGCATTGGTCCTCTTCTGTTGTCCTTCCCAAACCCGAGAGGAGGCTCAGGGCGGCTTTCAATCAGCAGCAATTCGAGGCCAACACTTGGCAAACAGGACTCCTATGGCCCACTCTACATCCTGCTGCTGTTTAGAGGAGGGTGGATCATGGGTGATGGGACTTGAAGTACCTCCACTCACTTCCTGAGACCGCTGCAACCCTCATCCACTGACTGATCGAGACCAAACTCGGCACACAGAGCCCCCACGACCCACTCTACATCCTGGTGCAGTTTGGAGAAGGATAGACCATGGATGATGGGACTCGCAGAACCCTCACTAACCACTGCAAGCCACATAACCAACTGATAAAGACCAACCTTGGCACACAATGCCTTTCTCAAATAACCCAGGCACTGCCAGGTCCCCAAGCTAGTAAATAAATAAAAATGTCTGACATAATAATAGCCTTGGCCTCTGTCGCCGCTGCCCTTTTGGTGACTCAGGTGAGCCGGAGGACTGCAGGCGGAGGTGTCGCTACATTCCCATCCTCCCCCGGGGCCTCGGGCTCTGGGGCTAAGCCTACGTCCAGATTGGGGTCTGGAATTCCCTCCTGCTCGTGGCTCTGGAAAGCCTCTAGGGGCAACTCATTGCCTGAGTCCTCGCTAGAGGTTTGAGGCGATCAGGCTGGCCCGGTTCACACAGTCAGCCCTCGGCCCCTTTGTGGTTCCCGCTTTGAACTTGCTTATGCCATCTAAACCAGTGTTTCCCAACCTTTTTTGAGCCGTGGCACACTTTTAACATTAAAAAAATCCGGGGGCACACCACCAACCGAAATGACACAAAATGACACTGTAACACAGTAAAGAATGCCTGGGGGATGGTGAGCTCCTGGGAGAAGCTGCTGGGAGCGCCGAAGCCAGGGGAGGAGCCAGGCCACACCATGCCCCGGGGGGCAGTGCCAAGCCAGCATTGTGCTGGCTCTGCCACCGCTGGCTTGGCACTGCCCCCTCAAGGCTGGCGAAGCTGTGAGGGTGCTTAAGCTGGGGGAGGGGGGCGGAGCCAGGCCACGCCATGCCCTGCCCCCTCCCCCCGGCTTCAGTTCTCCCACAGCTTCACCAGCTTTGAGGGGGCAAGCCAGCATTGTGCTGGCTCTCCCATTGCTGGCTTGGCACTGTCCCCTCAAAGCTGGCGAAGTTGTGGGAGCGCTGAAGCCGGGGAGGGGCGGAGCCAGGCTGCGTCATGCTCCCCCTCCCCTGGCTTCAGCTCTCTCAGAGGAGGAGCATGAGCGGTGGACGGGCTTCAGTAGGCGGGGCTTCAGTGCGCGGCTTCAACAAGCAAGGGGTGAGAGTCATGGCAGATTGGAGGCTGGTTGGGAAAACAGCCGAAGGAGGCGGTGCCCAACGCCCCTTCTTTTTCTTTGCAGCCGCCCATCCCTTCCTCCTCCTCTCCCAAGCAGCAGGAGTAGGGGGGAAGGAAGGGGGGCAGAGAGCTTTTCTCGCACACCTGATGATTGCTCACGGCACACTGGTTGAGAAACACTGATCTAAACGACTAAACAGTAGTGAGTAAAGAAAGGCCTTGCATTTCATTCATGTACTAAAATTATGTATTATTTCTGGTATTTGTACCCCGTCCCTTCTCTACCCCTGAAAGGGGGGCTCAGGACGGCTGACACTCACAGCAGTACAAGGACACTACACCACAATACAATAATATAATCAAAAATACAGCAATATAATCAAAGTCACATACATAAACATTAAAAACAATAGCATAGTCATAAAAACCAATAGAGAGAGCGTTACTTAAAAGCCATAAAACAAAGCACAGTATCATCTGCCGCAACGCCATTCCAGTCAAGGTCCATTCAAGTGCAAATTATGTCTGCTGCTGCCCAAAGGCCTGGCCCTAGAACCACAATTTTAATTCCACCCCCGAAATTCTTAAAACTCCAACCTTGATCAGAGAATAATAGAAAAAAAAATGTGACGCCCGCTTCCCTCATGGTGTCAAAAGGAACCAAGAGATCCCCAGAGGCCATCTAGTCCAGGCCCCCTCTGACAGGAAGGGAGGCAGGTACAACCAAGCCCTCCCGACAGACAGCCATCCTGCTGCTGTTTCAAAACTCCAGCAGACACCCTGGCAGCCACGTATTTCTAGAGTCTTTTGGGCAAGAGTTGCCCTGCCAGGGTTTGCCGTTGGCCTCAGGCCCGGATTACCCATAAGGCCACCCTAGGCCATGGCCTAGGGGCGCAAGCCAAGGGGGGGCGCAATTCACACGGACCCAAAAAAAAACCCCGCAACACAACTCTCTCTCGCGGAGAGAAGCCCCACCCCCGGGGGCAAAATGTGGCCTAGGGCGCCAAAAGGGGTTAATCCGGGTCTGGTTGGCCTCCTCCGAGGCGGAGAATGTGACTTGCCCAAGTGAGCTTGTCAACTCTGTTCTGTAGAGCGGCAGCCCAATGCTCAAGCCACAGCACCAAACTGGCCCACGGGAAAGCAGTCATAATAATACTCAAGAGGCGCATCCGTTTGTGCCAGAGATGCAAAGCCACGCCAGCCGGGCGTTCAAAGCTTCCCAGAACACGCGGTTGTTAAAGCGGGTTAATTAGCTCATGACTAGTTTACATGCACCAGCTTGTGAGGTGCCTCCAGCACCAAGGGCAAGGCTTCCCCGACCGGTGTGTTGCTGCCTGGCGCCGGAGAGGGCTGGCCAAGGGGGTTGGGGTCCAGTCACACACACACACAGAGCCCAGTGTGGAACCCGAGCCCTTCCCCGTACGATGGCAAAGGGCACCCACCTCATCTGCTGCGTCAGGAGCTCCCTGCGGCTGTACTGGTGCAAGTGGGAGAAGAGGCTGACTTTGGTGCCGTAATCTGGCCGCAGGGGCACCTGGGGGAGGGAGGGAGCGGAGAGGGAAAGGACCGTGAAGAGCGCGCCCCTGAGCACCATTCGTAGAATCCTAGAGTCTCAATAAGTCATAAATGCAGGATATAACAATAACAACAATAATAATAATGCTTCCCCCTGCACAGGCTCAGAGGCTCTTTCCTTGGGCTGCCCTCCCACCATAGCTCCTTGCGCTACCCCTCCCTCCTTGACCCCTGGCCCTCATGCCACCAACCTGCTGGCGCTCCAGCTTCTTGGCCAGCCTCCTCTGGGCCGCGGGGTCATCGGCCTGCACATGCTCCGGGACCCGCTTGACCGCTGGAGCTGTGGGAGAAGCACAGGAGTGGAGACGGCCACCGAGGAGAGGCCAGAAGACCCCCTCCCATGGCCGCCAAGAGCCCCAAACTCCCCCCTCTCTCCTCCTGACCTGTTTGGGCCTCTCCGGTGGCCGGGCGCAGGGGCTTGGGGGCCGAGGCTCCCGTGGAGGGGCTCTGGGGCTGGGTCTGCTGCTGGAGGAGGGGGGCCCCGGGGCCCTCGGCCTGCTTCCTGGCCTGCTTCAGGGCCCGCTCTGCCTCTTGCTTGGCCCGGCGCTCAGCCCGCAGCTCCGCCTTGCTCTTGCCCCCAGGGGGGTCTTCACCAGGAGGCTTGGCCACACTCCGCTCGTCCTTAGGACCTGGACCAGAAGGAAGGAAGAGAGGGGTCAGTGGCCAGAGGGAGGGAGATCCAGGTGTTGAGGCTCTGAGCCCAAATCTCTAGTATCTATTTCAAACCAGGCACTAGAAACAAGGAGCTTAAAGTACAATAGTTTGATCTGCAGAATCGCACGAAGGGGCGGTGCGCCACGGTCAAGAAAGTGCCACGCTTGACAGTTCCACACAATGGCTGATATAGTCAGTACCAAGCTGATAATGCGCTCCAGCCTACCCGGAGTCTCCCGATACATCCCAGGGCCCGCCGGGATCAAGCCGGGAAACCCAGATCCATACGCGAGACCCCACCAGTATGTGTTTACACATATTTATTATTTTGATTATCATTTACTAGCTGTATATATTATATATAATTTTGTATATTATTATTATTTTGATTATTATTTACTAGCTGTAGATATATATAAAATATATATTTAATTATATATATTATTCACTAGCTGTAAATATATATAAAACATATATTTAATTATATATATATATACAGTATATAATTAAATATACAATATGTTATATATATTTACAGTAAATAATAGTCAAAATTTTATATATATATATATAAAATTTTGACTATTATTTACTAGCTGTAAATATATATAAAATAGATATTTAAGTATATATATTTATTATTATTTTGATTATTATTTAATTATATATATACTGTATAATTATTATTTTGATTATTATTTACTAGCTGTTAATATATATAAATTTCATTATATATATTATTATTTTGATTATTATTTAATTAAATATACACTTATTATTTTGATTATTATTTACTAGCTGTTAATATATATAAAATAGATATTTAATTGTATATATTTATTATTATTATTTTGATTATTATTTAATTATATATATTTATTATTATTTTGATTATTATTTTATTATATATACATAATTTTGATTATTATTTACTAGCTGTTAATATATATAAAATAGATATTTAATTATATGTATTTGTTATTATTATTATGATTATTATTTAATTATATATATTATTTTGATTATTATTTACTAGCTGTTAATATATATATAAAATAGATATTTAATTATATGTATTTGTTATTATTATTTTGATTATTATTTAAGTATATATATTTATTATTATTTTGATTATTATTTAATTATATATATATTATTTTGATTATTATTTACTAGCTGTTAATATATAAAAATAGATATTTAATTATATGTATTTATTATTATTATTTTGATTATTATTTAAGTATATATATTTATTATTATTTTGATTATTATTTAATTATATATATTATTTTGATTATTATTTACTAGCTGTTAATATATAAAAAATAGATATTTAATTATATGTATTTATTATTATTATTTTGATTATTTAAGTATATATATTTATTATTATTTTGATTATTATTTAATTATATATATATTATTTTGATTATTATTTACTAGCTGTTAATATATAAAAAATAGATATTTAATTATATGTATTTATTATTATTATTTTGATTATTATTTAAGTATATATATTTATTATTATTTTGATTATTATTTAATTATATATATTATTTTGATTATTATTTACTAGTTGTTTATATATATATAAAATAGATATTTAATTATATGTATTTATAATTATTATTTTGATTATTATTTAAGTATATATATTTATTATTATTTTGATTATTATTTAATTATATATATTATTTTGATTATTATTTACTAGTTGTTTATATATATATAAAATAGATATTTAATTATATGTATTTATAATTTTTATTTTGATTATTATTTACTTATATATATATAATTTTTGTTTTGATTATTATTTACTATATATATATTCTTTCCCGGCTGAGAGGGGAAAGGGAAGGGCCTGAGGCTGTGAGGAATGCTGGGAGTTGTAGTCCAAAGCACATAGAGCAGGGGTGGGCCATTGCCGGCCCTCCAGGTGTTTTGGACTTCAACTCCCAGAAATCCTATCAGCTGGCAAACTGGCTGGGATTTCTGGGAGCTGAAGTCCAAAACACCTGGAGGGCCGGCAATGGCCCACCCCTGACATTGAGGAGGGCCCAAGCAGGCCTGGGCCTGCCTCCACTTCCTTGCCCTGACCTGGGGGCTGCGGGCTCGGCCTCCGCCGGGGTCCCTGGGAGGGGCGGCCGCCTGCGCCTGCGCCGCTTGCCCGCCTCCTTCCTGGGCCTGGCGGTGCTGCTGTTGCCTCTTCTGCTGCTTCTTCTCCTTCCGCAGCTGGAGCTTCTCCTCGCGGGTCAGCGCGGCCGGGTCCGCCTGCGGAAGGCCCGCCCAGTTAGTCTCCGCCGCCCGCGCCCCTCTCTCTCCCCGCGCGCCCGCCCGGCCTCGTGCCGCCTCTCCCCGGCTCACCTGCTCCGCCATGGCGCGTCCCTCTCCTCTGCCGCCACTCAGCGAATGCAACAGCGCCACCCTCCGGCCGGAGCCGGGAGCCGCGCCCTCGACAGCCCGCCCTCCAATCAGGGCCCACCTCCCTCCAGGCCACGCCCCCTCCGTAGCACTCGCGTTCCCTTCTGCAGCAGCGCCCCCTTCAGGCCGGAATAGGGAGCCACGCCCCCTAGGCCCCGCCCTCCAATCAGAGCCCACCTCCCTCCAAGCCACGCCCCCTCCGTAGCTCTCGCGTTCCCTTCTGCAGCAGCGCCCCCTTCAAGCCGGAATAGGAAGCCACGCCCCCTAGGTCCCGCCCTCCAAGCAGGGCCCCCCGCTCTCCAAGCCACGCCCTCCGTAGCTCTCGCGTTCCCTTCTGCAGCAGCGCCCCCTTCAGGCCGGAATAGGAAGCCACGCCCCCTCGGTACCGCCCTCCAATCAGCTCCACCTCCCTCCAAGCCACGCCTCTTCCGTAGCGCTCGCGTTCCCTTCTGCAGCAGGCCGGAATAGGAAGCCACGCCTCCTCCATCCCGCCCTCCAATCGGATGCACCTCCCTCCGGGCCACGCCCCCTCGATCAAGGCCTCCTGCCCTTTTAGGCCACGCCCACACCCGCCGCTCTCAGGTTCCCTTGTTCACCAGCGCCACCTTCAGGCCAAAGTAGAAGGACACGCCCCCTCCCTGCTGGCCTCCAATCGGATGGCCTTACTTCCAAACCACGCCCCCTCCCGCAGCTCCCAGGTTCTCTTCTCTATTAGCGCCCGTGTGGGAGGCCACGCCCCTTCGATCCCGGCCTCCAATCAGATGCTCCTCCCTTCAAGCCACGCCCCCTTCCGCTGCTCTCAGGTTCCCTTCTCCACCAGCGCCACCTACAGGCCGGCGTGGGAGGCCACGCCCCCTTGATCCCGACCTCCAATAGGACGGCCCTCCTTCTAGGCCACGCCCACACCTCTGCACCAGCGCCACCTTCAGGCTGGAGTGCAAGGCCACGCCCCCTCGATCCCGGCCTCCAATCGGACCGCCCTCCCTTTAGGCCTCGACCCTCACTCCCAGCTTCCAATCGAATGACCCTCTCTCCAGGCCACGCCCCCTCCCACTGCTCTCAGGCTCCCTTCTCCACCAGCGCCACCTTCAAGCCGGAGTGGGAGGTCACGCCCCTTCGATCCCGGCTTCCAATCAGATGCTCCTCCCTTCAAACCACGCCCCCTTAAGCAGCTCTGAGGTTCCCTTGTTCACCAGCGCCACCTTCAGGCCAAAGTAGAGGGACACGCCCCCTCCTCGCTGGCCTCCAATCGGATGGCCTTACTTCCAAACCACGCCTCCCTCCCGCAGCTCCCAGGTTCCCTTCTCTTCATGCCCGTGTGGGAGGCCACGCCCTCTCCCTCCCGGCCTCCAATCAGATGCTCCTCCCTTCAGGCCACGCCCCCACCCGCAGCTCTCATGTCCCCTTCTTCTCCAGAGCCACCTTCAGGCCGGAGAGAGGCCACGCCCTCTCCCTCGCGGCCTCCAATCGGATGCTCCTCCGTTTAGGCCCCGCCTCCTTTTCACTGGCTTGTAACCAGTTGCTACTCCCTCTCGGCCTTCACCCCCACCTTCAGGCCGCAAAGGGAGGCCACGCCCCTTCCAGCCTTCCAATCAGATGCCCTTTTTTCCCTCCAGGTCCCGCCCCCTCCCTCCCGGCATCCAATGAGATGCCGCGCCTCCTCAATCCCGGCCACGCCCACCCCGCGGGGGCGGGGGGGAGATTAAGAGTGGGATGCGCCAACCCTTCATAACAATGGCCGTCCTCCTGAGCGGCGCTAGAGGGCGCTGTGCTCGCTCCTTTTCTCGCTCGCCTCCCCCCCCGCGGGGCTCTTGGTCTGCCCCGCGCCCATTGGCCGGCGGCGGAGGCGGGCGAGACCATTCCCGGGGGGAGGGGACTCCTCGTCCGCCCTCCCTCCCACTCGCAAGATGGCGGAGGCAGCGTCAGGAGAGGAGCGCAGGTAGCGGGAGAGGGGACCCGGAGAAGAGGCGGCTTTGGAGGAAGGAAGGCAGGCGGCGGCGGCCATGCACTTCTCCATCCCGGAGACCGAGACCCGAGGCGGGGGAAGCGGAGGAGGAGGCGGGGAAGGCGGCAACGCGGCCTACGTGGTGAGTAGTAGGCCCTGGCCCTCTGCCGGGAGGGGTCGGGTGCGGGAGGGAGGGAGGGAGTGAGGGGACCTCGACCAAGCCCTCCCCTCTCCCTCCAGGCCTACAACATCCACGTCAACGGGGTCCTGCACTGCCAGGTGCGCTACAGCCAGCTGCTGGGCCTCCACGAACAGGTCAGTCCTCCTTAGTATTGTTATTGTTATTGTTATGAAGGGGGAAGCCTGATGTGCCTCTGCCGGGAGGGATCGAGTGGTGCCTCATGGGACTATCAGTGGCTGGAAGCCATGGAAGGTGGTTTGGAGGCCTGTATGCTCACCAACAGTTGGCGGTTTACCTTATGACACCGTGGAGCGTAATCTGTATACCTTTATGAAGCGGAATGTTTGTATGCATGTATGTGTGTGCGCGGAGGGCGGGAGGGCGGATATGTGGCAGCCACTTTCACAGGCCACAGCGACCAGCGCGGGTGATGGACCTGCACCAAACTTGGTACACATAACCCCCCTAACCCCCCTTTACGTCCTGGCGCGGGTCGGGGATAGGGATACAAGGAACAGCTTCAGCTTGGCTTAGCTCCTTCCTGCGCGGACGTAGCCAGCGAGTTGAATGGCTAGGCCAAACATCTAGGAAATCTCTCCTCGAGTGCGGAGTGCCCCAAGGCGCCATATTATCACCAACGTTGTTTAACATCTATGTTCGGCCGTTGGCTGGTATAGTCCGGAGCTTCGGCCTAGGGTGCTACCAATATGCCGATGACACCCAGCTCCTACTGAAACTGGAGCCTGGCGCAACTTCGGTGCCCGAAAACTTCACTCGAGGCCTAGAAGCAGTGACAAAATGGCTCCGCGCCCACAAACTTAAAATAAATCCATCAAAGACGGAGATCTTATGGCCGGGCCGCCCAGAACCACCTTTCTCGCTGCCCCCCTTCGAAGGGGAACCGCTGACTCCGTCCCCCTCAGTAAAAAGCCTTGGTGTTATCCTGGACTCCAAATTGTCGATGGATCTTCGGCGTCGAGTATTTATGGCGCAGCGGATAGGCAACAGAAATATAGAAGTTTAATTCCCCATCGGCCCAAAAATTCCAGTCTCTGTTCGAGTGAATAATGAAACTCTCATTCAATTCACAAGGTAAATATATAACTTTGTATTGAATTGTATTTAACAATAACTGGCAAAACATCGAAAAACAACAGCCATCACAGCTACCTTTCTAAACATCCTTTCCTCACAGATATTGAATCCCAACTGACAAATCCCAACTGTCACTTTGTAACGGAAATTCCTCAAGGTTCCATTTAGCAGTCTTGAGACAGCGCCATCTGGTGTCAAACATGTCACACTGCAGGTCATCTCAAACTGCGAAAATATATCTTGTGCTGACTCATGAATTGCTATTCAAAATGCAATAATCTGACAATGGAGGCCCAGGTTGCCTCCACGAGCAAAAGGGCCTTCTTCCACCTGCGCCAAGCGAGACAACTGGCGCCCTATCTTCCGACGGAAGCGCTACCTACAGTAATCCATGCCACGGTTACATCAAGGCTGGATTACTGTAACGCTTTGTATGTAGGTCTACCCCGGTCACTAACCCGCAGGGTCCAGATCGTGTAGAACGCGGCTGCCAGGCTTCTCACAGGAACATCGATGAGATGCCACATGACACCATCTCTGCAGCGCCTGCACTGGCTGCCCGTTGAGTCTAGAGCCTTACACAAGACCTTGACCTTGGCTTCCAAAGCCCTACGGGGCCGGGGCCCAACATACCTAAAAGACCGCCTGTTGATGCCTGCTTGCTCAAGGACCCCGCGGCCAGCAAACAAGAACCTTCTTCACGTACCAGGCTTGAAAGAGGCCCCCCTGGAGTCCACGAGACGGAGATCGTTCTCCGTTGTGGCCCCGTTCTTTGGAACTCGATGCCACCGGACCAGAGAGCCTCCTCGACCTGCCCCAGTTCCTGACCGCTCTGAAGACCTGGCTATTTAGGAAAGCCCATGGTTAATGCAGAACCAGGAACTCAAATACCGAGCCTGGCCCCTGCATTTAACCACTGAATGTTTTAATCTAGTTTTAAATACTCTATTTTAATTGTGGAATTGGTTGTGTGTAAGTCGCCCGGAGAACTAACGTGGAGGGCGACTCAGAAGTAATAAAGTCAGTCAGTCAGTCGGGGGACATGACCCACGGATTATGGGATTTGTAGTACTTTCAAACACTTTGGTTCCCACAGACCACTGAGGCCACCAAAAAGGACCAATACAGACCACACTTAGCACACACAGCCCCCATGACCCACTCTACGTCCTGGTGCAGTTCGGAGGAGGGTGGACCATGGATGATGGGACTTGAAGTAACTACTCACTTCCCAAGTCCGCTGCGACCCTCATCCAATCACTGATCGAGACCAAACTTGGCACACATAACCCCCATGACTGCCTTCACGTCCTGGTGAGGTTCGGGGGAGGACTGACAATGGATGATGGGATTTGTAGTACTTTCACACCCCTCTGTTCCCACAGACCACTGCGGCCCCCAACAAACACCGATAAAGACCACACTTGGCACACAGAGCCCCAGTGACCCACTCTACATCCTACTGAGGTTTGGAGGTGGCCAGAACATGCATGATGGGACTTGCAGTACCTTCCCTCACTTTCCAAGCCTGCTACAAACCTAATCCAATGACTGATCAACACCAAACCTGGCACACAGAGCCCCCATGACCCACTCTACATCCTGGTGCTGTTTTGTGTGAGACGGACCACAGATGATGGGACTTGAAGTACCTTCACTCACTTCCTAAAAACAATGCAACCCTCATCCATTCACCAATACAGACCAAACTTAGCACACAGAGCCCCCATGACCCAATCTACATCCTACTACACTTGGGGGGAGGGTGGACCAGAGATGATGGGACTTCCACTACCTTCAGTAATTTCATGATACCACTGCAACTCCCAATAATGATGGATCAAGACCAAACTTGCCACACAGAGCCCCCATGACCCACTCTACATCCTGCTGCACTTCTCAAATGACCGGGCACCGCCCGAGTCCCAAAGCTAGTCTATATTTAGCCGCTTTTGCCGCTTCCGGGTCGGGGGACTGCCCTTCAATGGGAGGCCTCCTTCCTCGGGACCGGGGACAACGTGTGGAGGGGCGGGGAGGTCTCGGGAGACTTCCACTTGACTGTGGGGGTCCCCCAGGGGGCCATCCTCTCCCCCTTATTATTCAATGTTTACATGCGCCCCCTGGCCCAGCTGGCCCGTGACTTTGGTCTGGAGTGTCATCAGTACGCTGATGACACCCAGCTTCTGCTGAGAATGGACGGCAGGTCGGACTCCGTACCCGATTCTTTCCATCTATGCCTCGAAGCCGTGACTGGTTGGCTGCGTGCCAGCCGGCTGAAGGTGAATCCATCGAAGACGGAGATCCTGTGGCCCGATCGGCCTGGGCTGGGTGGGTGCCGGTTGCCTACCCTGGACGGCGGCAACCCATCGCCGTCAGTTAAGAGCTTGGGGGTCGTGTTGGACTCCTCGCTGACCATGGAGGCTCAGGTCTCTATGGTCAGCAGGGCGGCATTTTATCACCTCCGACAGGCTAGGCGACTGGCACCCTACCTGTCAGGGACGACCTGGCCACGGTAATCAAGCGACGGTCATCTCGAGACTAGACTACTGTAATGGCCTCTACATTGGCCTTCCCTTGTCGACGATCCGGAAACTCAAGCTAGTGCAGAATGCCGGCTCGCTTACTGGCAGGAGTGCCGGCGAGAGAGCATATTACACCTACTCTCCGGCAACTGCACTGGCTTCCTATTGAGTACGGATCGCCTTCAAGGTGTTGGTGTTGACCTTTAAGGCCTTACACGGCCTAGGGCCTGCGTACCTGAAGGACCGCCTTACCCCGTACTTGCCCCCCGAGATCACTGCGTTCAGATGAGCAAAATCTGTTGTTAATTCCATCAGTCCGCTCCTGCCACCTGTCGACGACCAGACAAAGGTCTTTTTCTGTGGCGGCACCAGTGCTCTGGAACGCCCTCCCAGATAGTACCCGAGCTATCTCGGAACTGGGTCCATTCCGGAGCGTGTAAGACGGCCCTCTTCGGGCTGGCCTTTAATTAGGCACACCGGACTGAGAGCCTTGACATATGTCCTCCTAACCTGTGTCTTGACAATGTAACTGTTTTAAATGTGGTTTTATGTTTTTATTATCTGTAGGGCCTCATGTTGATGTCACAACATGCCGCCCATGTATTTTTACTGTGATCCGCCCCGAGCCTGCTGGGAGGAGCGGAATACAAAAGTGAACAATAAATAAATAAATAAATATATATAAAGGAGGTCCCGTCGTCGAACGACTGACAGAGACAGAGAAACCTTCCAAGGCAGAGACACCAAACTTGCCAACACAAATAGGCCTCAGGCAAGGAAGGTGTATAGCAAAAACTCCCCCAAACCTAGAAGGCCCCCAAAACAACGATACAAAAAAACCTACATTTCCCAGCATCCTCCGCGGCCGCCAGCAAGACCCATTGGCCAACATCACTTACCATAGTAACGGTGGCCAAAGCCAGCCAGGGCTAGAGTAGAATGATGAGTGATGTCAGTTTCGTCTGTTGGTGTTTGAGGTTAAACTGTCAAGGCCAAAACAACAATACAAAAACAACACAACTTCCTATCACAACCCATCCCCCCAACCTTACGGAACCTGCATTAAGATCACTACTGAGCAAAAGGTCATGAGTTCAAAGCCAAAACCCGGGTCGGAGTGAGCTCCCGACCAAAATTGTGTAGCTTGTTGTCGACCTTTGCAGCCCGAAAGACAGTTTATTTATTACTTACAAGCTTGGGGACCCGGCGGTGCCCGGGTTATTTGAGGAAGGCATCGTGTGTAGATGTTTATGTGGCTTGCAGTGGTCTCAGGAACTTAGTGAAGGTACTTCAATTCCCATCATCCGTGGTCCATCCCCCTCCAAACAGCACCAGGATGTAGAGTGGGGCATGGGTACTCTGTGTGCCAAGTTTGGGCCTGCAATGTTCTGTGAAAAATGAATCGGCCATGAATTAGCCATCCTGCCGCAGCAGGTTTGTAAAGTCGGCCATTGGGCCTCTGTGTGCCAAGTTTGGTCTTGTTCTGTCATTGTTGGGGGCCTAGTCAGGAAAATCAAGTTGAGGAAGCCTTACTGTCAATTCAGGCCCTAAACAATATCCCATGAGCTGAGGCCTAGTCAGGAAAATCAATTTAAGGAAGCCTTGCTGTCAATTTTGGGCCTGGTCTGTGATTTGTAGGGGCTACAGTGTTGTTTGGGAAGTGAATGAGGTGAAGGTACTGCAAATCCCATCATTTGTGGCCCATCCTGCCCTAAACCACACCAGGTTGTGAAGTGGGCCATTGGCCCCTGTGTGCCAAGTTTGGTCCTGATCCGTCATTGCTGTGGGCTGCAGTGACTGACTGCCTGAGGCCTTTCCTTTTCCTCTGCGTCACCTTAGAATGTTGGAATGTAGATGGCCAATCAGAGTCCTTTATGCAAATACTCCCTCAGTGGCAACCAATCCCCTCTGCCTGGTGCCTTAGAATGTTGGAGTTCTGAGGCTGGCCAATCAGAGTCCTTTATGCAAATAATCCCACAGTGGCAACCAATTGAAACGCTGCCACATATTCCTCCGCACCTCTGCCCGCAAACACTGACTTTTATTATATACATAGATTTTAGTATTTTCATTCCTTTAAGCCTTTTATCCTTACTAATGTCTCGTACTAGAGTTTCTATTGTTAGGATAAAAAGAAGCGGGGAAAGCGAGCAGCCGTCTGGTTCCTCGTGTGATTGGTACTAATTCTTGAATTTCCTGATCATTTACTATTAGGATTGCTTCCTGATTCGTATAAATCGCTTCTATTGCATTTTGAAAATTTGTCCCCATATCTAATTCTTTTATTAATAATTTAAAATAATCCCAATTTATTTTTTCAAATGCTTTCTCGGCATCAAGAAAGAGTAAAGCCAATTGTTTTTCGTAGTATTCAATTGTATAAAATCCTTATAATCCTTTTTATACCCTCCCTGCTCCACCCCATCCCGCCAGACACAAAGTTATTTAGGTCCAGATAGAATACAAAATGGGGAGGGTAAAAACAACACCTCCTGGGCCTTCTTGGGGGGTGGTAAATGTAATATGGGGTCCTTGGTGCGGGCGGAGGAAGAGTCTCATCTGATGATACCGTGTTTCCCCGAAAGTATGACACCCCCGATTGTAAGACGTATCGGAGGTGTCAGGGGGGTCGGCTAATGTAAGCCGTACCCGAATGTAAGCCGTACCTGGTCACGCCGCCGCCGCCGCAACCGGCCCATCGACGCGGCACACCTCCGCGGCGCACCTTTCTGTTAGGCCTCTCCAAGGAAGGGAGGGGAAGAGTCCCAGAGGCGTGGCTAAGCGGCGCTGCGTCAGAGTGACGCGTCGCCGCTAGCCACGCCTCTGGGACTCTTCCCCTCCCTTTGTTGAACAAGGGAGGGAAGAGGAAGAGTCCCAGAGGCGTGGCTAAGCGGTGCTGCGTCAGAGTGACGCGTCACCGCTAGCCACGCCTCTGGGACTCTTCCCCTCCCTTGTTGGACAAAGGAGGGAAGAGGAAGAGTCCCAGAGGCGTGGCTGGCGGTGCTGCGTCAGAGTGACGCGTCGCCGCTTGCCACGCCTCTGGGACTCTTCCCCTCCCTTCCTTGGAGAGGCCTAACAGAAAGGTGCGCCGCGGAGGTGTGCCGTGGCCGATGGGCTGGTTGCGGCGGCAGCGGCGTGGCGGCGGCGTGGGCGTGGCGACGGGGTACATCTTTGTTTATATAAGACGTACCCCGAAAGTAAGACGTAGGGGGACTTTTCGGGGGGAAAAGAAAGTAAGACGCTGTCTTACTTTCAGGGAAGCACGGTAGTAGTAGGCTACTGGTCAGTTTCGGAAAAGTCCAGAAGAACATTATTATTTATTTATTTTTAAAAATAATTTCAATGCCGGGACAAGAATTCATATACGCATGCATAAACATTAAAAACAATAATCTCAATAATTAAAACCGTCTTGATCACCTGTGTCTAATCTAACTGGCCTGGTAAGGTTTCCTATTGTTGCTTTATTGCTGTGTCCCGAAAGCTTGGTCCCACAGCCAAGTTCTGAAGGACAGGAGGGAGGGAGCCGATCTGATCCCGCCAGGAAGGGAGTTCCATAGCCAGGGAGCAATCACCGAGAGGGCCATGTCTCTCGTCCCCACCAATCGCGCCTGTGGCAATGGCGGGACGGAGAGCAGGGCCTCCCTGGAGGATCTTAATCTCCATGATGGTTCATAGGGGAAGATACGTTCGGACAGGTAAATTGGGCCAGGGCCGTTTAGGCCAAAGCCGGCACTTTGAATTGTGCCCGATAGCAAAACTGGTAGCCAGTGGAGCTGGTGTAACATGGAAGTTGTGTGCTCCCTGTATGCCGCCCGTTATTAGCCTGGCTGACTATTTGAAGCTTCCGAACAGTCTTCAAAGGCAACCCCACGTAGAGAGCATTGCAGTAGTCTATCCTCGATGTACCGAGAGCGTGGACCACCGTGGCCAAGTCTGACCAAGTCTGATAGTGTGGACCACCGTGGCCAAGTTATCAGTTCTGGTGTCATAAGGCATGTGTGAGTTATCACTTGCCAGTAGACTGAGGATGAGGAGGGGTACCAAAGTGTAGCTGCCACCGAGGAGAGTTGGGGCGTAGGCTGCACCTTCCACCTTATGGCCTTAAGGTGCTGAGCAGGCCTTCTTCCCTCCGAAAGTTACATCTCAGCAAAACAAAGAACCCAAAAAGGGAGCGGAAGGAGCAGGCCCGGATTAACACCTTTTGGCGCCCTAGGCCACACTTTGGAATTACGCCCCCTTTAAGCCAACCTATACCCCACACCCCCCCCCCCCCCCAAATTGGGAAGATATTGAAAACACGATGGAAACATTATGTAGGGATAGGAAAAATATTAAGCCCAGAACACGCATCTCAGCCCCATTCAGATGCGCGAAACCCTTGCACGGGTGTATACACGCACCGAAATTGTCCTGCGTGTACCTCCGGCGGTTCAGGGGGTCCGATTCGCTGTGAAGAACCCCAGGAACGCCGTTTGCATGACCCGGGTCAGCAGCCATGGCTGTGTGCAAACGTGTTGCCCTCTTCCTGGACCCAACTGAGTGGGTGGGTGGGTGAGTGGGCTAGCTTCCTAGCCATTCGGGAGGGTCCCTTTTCGGTTGCCTCAATTTCCCTGGCGGAGTGGAAGCCCATCCTTAAAGGCACAGGCACCCCTTTGATTCAGGCAGGGTTGGCTCTGCTCCAAAATGGGCAGAAAAAGGACTATTTCTGGCTCCGCAATGAAAGGGGTAGGCGTGGGGAAGCGCGCGTGGGGGTACGCACGGGTCTTGCGCTCGCTCACTTTCTTGCTCGGAAGGCAGGCTCCCCGTCTGCTCCTGCGGATGGGAAGAACCACAGGGAGGGAGGGAAACAGGCGCACGCAGAGCGGCCGGGGGCATCCCTGGGAGGTGTGTGCCGCTGAGTTGGGAGAACCCCATTTATTTATTTTTGGTCCGTGATTCTGCGCCCCCCTCGGCTTGCGCCCCTAGGCCATGGCCTTGGTTGGCCTTATGGGTAATCCGGGCCTGGGAAGGAGAAAGAAGCAAATGGGGGGGACGGGGACGGACATCCTCTTTATATAGCTTTCCAAAACATGTGCCCAGAGGCTACGTGACCTAAGACACATTTCAAACGGTGGTCAACTCCTTTCACTTACATGCATCTTCAAATCAGAGTCATAAAGTTTGCAAAAGCAGAGGTGGGTTGACAGCGAGGGACAAGCAGGAATGTTTCTTCGGAAAAGCGTGATTGCTTTACTCCAACAAGGCAAAATGTCAGGAGAGAATGCTATCAGAACACGTTGGCAGCCCGCCAACCGCACTGCACTCTAGGCCCCATCGTTCCCATGTTGCCCCTCCATGTACCCGCAGCTGCGCAAGGAGTATGGGGCCAACGTGGTGCCCGCCTTCCCCCCGAAGAAGATCTTTGCGCTGACCCCGGCCGAAGTGGAGCAGCGCAGGGAGCAGCTGGAGAAGTACATGCAGGCCGGTGAGTGCGCGCAGGGGCAGCGCCTCCCTTTATGGCCGAGGGAGGGAGGGAGGCCCGGCTGGACGACCCTTGCGCCTTTGACCGGCCCTTCCCTCCGCAGTGCGCCAGGACCCCCTGCTGGGATCCAGCGAGATCTTCAACAGCTTCCTACGCAAAGCCCAGCAGGTTAGGAAAGGGGGATGGATGGCGGAGGTGTGGGGTGGGAAACCCCACTGGGGAGGTCATGCCAAGCTGACTCCATGCCTGCCTTTGCAGGAGACCCAGCAGATCCCCACGGAGGAGGTCCAGCTGGAGGTGGTTCTCTCCAACGGGCAGAAGGTCAAGGTCAACGTCCTCACCTCGGACCAGACCGAGGACGTCCTGGAGGTCAGCCTCTCCTGGGGGGGTCGGACGGGAGGGGGCACACCCAGGCTTTGGGAAAATATTATTTTGGGAGGGACCCCAGGTGATGCATGCACACACACACTTATTTATGAGCCCGTATTAGGAAAATTTTGACTCTCTAGCACAGCAGAGTATATTATAACCAGTGATTGTGTGTATGTATATGTGTGTTTACACACATACGCACACATATATACGTACACATATGTATATATGTACACACACACACACAGATATACATATGATTCAATTCTAGGAAGAGTTCGTCTCTCTAGCAGAGCAGAGTATATCATAAGCAGTGATTGTGTGTGCGTGTATGTGTGTATACACACATACGCATGCATATATACATACATATATGTATATATACACACAGAGAGATATATATACATATGATTCCATTCTAGGAAGAGTTGGTCTCTCTAGAAGAGCTGAGTATATTGTAACCAGTGATTGTGTGTATGTGTATGTGTGTATATACACATACACATGCATATATACGTACATATATATGTATATATACACACAGAGAGATATATATACATATGATTCCATTCTAGGGAAAGTTGGTCTCTCTAGCAGAGCGGAGTATATCATAACCAGTGATTGTGTGTGTGTGTGTGTGTGTGTATACACGCACATACACAGAAGTGTGAGGAAGAGGAGGGATGGACGGTGGAACTGACCCTTTCCCCCTCTGCCTTCCTTGCAGGCCGTGGCCGCAAAGCTGGACTTGCCAGAGGACCTGATTGGCTACTTCCACCTCTTCCTGGTGCGAGAGGCCAAGGACGGGGCCTTTTCCTGTGAGTCTCCCCCTCTCTGGCCCCCTCCCTTTCAGACAGGCTTCTCCGGGAACCCCAGGGACCCGGGAGTGTTGGGCGGATGTTTGGTTGGGGGAGGGGGCGGGGGTCTACAAGCGTGTGGGGGTGTCTCTGAGTTATCTCTGAGTTGCTTTCTCTTCCAGTCATTCGGAAGCTGCAAGAGTTCGAGCTGCCTTTTGTGTCGGTCAGCAGCCTTCGCAGCCCCGAGTTTAAGATCCTTCTGCGCAAGAGGTGGGGAGGGGGCTGCAGGGGGTGGGGGGGGGGAGAACAGGGGGCCCCTTGGGAGGCGCAACTCACCAAACACCTTCTTCCTTCCTTCTTTCCTGTGGGTTTCTCTGTCCAGCTACTGGGACTCGACCTACGATGACGACGTGATGGAGCAGCGTGTGGGGCTCAACCTGCTGTATGCCCAAGTGAGTGGGAAGGGGCCAAAGTGAGGGATGGAGATGGGGCTTTTGAGGAGGAGATGGGGCTTTTGTCCTGCCCCCTCCCACCTCCAATGCAGCACTGTCCTCTCTACCCTCCGCAGACCGTGGCAGACATTGAGCGAGGCTGGATCCTGGCCAACAAGGAGCAGCACCGGCAGCTGAAGTCCCTGCAGGAGAAGGTCTCCAAGAAAGAGGTGAGGGCCGCCCAAGGGATTGTCTGTCTGGGGCCCTTCTCAGCGTCACATTAGAACAATATATTATTACTAGCTGTACCCGGCAGGCGTTGCTGTGCCCTATTTAGGAGATGCGAGAAAGTCTGAGTATGTAAGGGTTGGAATTGATGTTACTTATGTTCTTGGTGGGGTCATGGCTGTGTCGTTGTGGGTTGTTCTGGTGGGTGGGATGTTGAAGTCCTGGGGAGTTGTCGGTGTGTGGTGTTGCTGGCGTTCTGCAGAGCTTGTGGATATACAATGTTTTTTGTCTTTCCGTCTGCTGTGTTGATGTAAAGGTTCTGTGGTTTCCCAACTCTGGAGCACGCTACGTAGAGTTGTCCGTGGGAGAAGCATTCTGTGTCAAGGTCTATGCCACAGATGTGTAGTGTTTGTCCTTGAGCCTTGTTTATGGGGATGGCAAAAGCGAGTGTAGTGCAGTGTCTTTCTGTTCTGGTGTTTGTTCTGCCCTTTTTTGTTTGATGTATGTAGCGTTGCGAGTGTGTCGTCCGATGCTGTTCTTTTTAGGAGGCATGGCTTGTCTTTTAGGTGTTGTGTGTGCGGGGTCCCGTAAGGTTGGGGGGATGGGTTGTGATAGGAAGTTGTGTTGTGTTGTGTGGGTAGGAATTGCTGGAGTATTGTGCCTGGGACGTGTGTGTATTTGGAGGTGTGTGTGGTGGTGAGTAGTGAGTGCAGTCCTGGGTTTTGTGTTGGGGAAGTTGTCAGGTATTTGTGGGGTGTATTTTGTATGTGTTGTGGTGACATAGTTGTCTTAGTCTGGCTGTGTGCTGGTTGTGATGTGGAGGGGGTGTTGCTTTTGCCAGTGGTGTTTGTTGTGTATTTTGTTTGGGGTGGGTTTTTGTGTTGCAGGAAATTTTTTTGTGGGTTTTGCAAGTTTGTATTATTTTGGGGGTATGTGTTTGTCAGTGGTGCCTGTGTCCCTGGTGCCCTATTTGTCTCCCTCCTAGATCCCTCAAACACCAACTGACTAAACCGAAATCACTCAGCATTCTAATCTAGCCTTGGCTGGCTTGGCCAATGGGTTTCACTAGCGGCCGCAGAGGATGCTGGGAAATGTAGTTTTTTAAATCGTTGTTTTGGGAGCCTTATAGGTTTGGGGAGTTTCTTTGCCAAAACCTTCCTTGCCTGAGGCCTATATTTGTTGCCAAGTTTGGTGTCTCTGCCTTGGAAGGTTTCTCTGTCTCTGGCAGTCATTCGATGACGGGTCCTCCTTTATATAATAGATTATTATCATTATTTATTATTATTATTGATAAATGCAGATTTATATGTGTGGGTGTAACAACACCGCTTACAGCTAGCGCCTAGTTACGAGGTGATTCGAACTCAAAACCGTGACAGCACCTCTACCACAACTATGTGAGGACTCTGTCTTTATTACCATTAGCTGCCACCTTTCACCACACTTGTCTATCCACTGGGAAGAAGTTATTTCCAAAGCTTGTATGTGAAGGAACAACGAGGAGAGATATTTATGTTAAATAACTATAACGTTTATTTGAACAGTGTTTCGATGTACTGAGCTTGGAGGTTTTTAAAGTTCACAGAGCTTAGGTGGTTACAGTTCTTCTTTAGAGGCAAAGATCTTAATGTTACAAAGTTCCTAAATACAGTGCTTGACTGAGTTTCCTCAATCACTGGCTTGACAATACTATAGGTACTCTGCCACAATAGGCCTTTTATCTATCTTCCAGGTTAGCTTTCCAGCCTAACCTACTAACAGCGGTTTACATAGGCTTTCTAAACCTATGACTCCAAAACGATCCTGGCCTCCAATCGGATGGCCCTCCTTCTAGGCCACGCTCACAATTCTCAGGTTCCCTTCTGCACCAGCGCCACCTACAGGCTGGAGTGGGAGGCCCTACCCCCTCGATTCCGGCTTCCAATCAAATAGCCCTTTCTCCAGGCCACACCCCTCCCACTGTTCCTTTCGCCGCCAGCGCCACCTTCAGGCTGGAGTGGGAGGCCCCGCCCCCTCGATCCCAGCCTCCAATCGAATGCTCCCCTTTCAGGCCCCGCCCCCTCAATCCCAGCCTCCAATCAGATGGCCCTCTCTCCAGGCCACGCTCCCTCCTGCTAGTCTCATGTTCCTTTCATCGCCAGCGCCACCTTCAGGCCGCAATGGGAGGCCACGCCCCCTTGATCCCGGCCTCCAATCAGATTCTCCTCCCTTCAGGCCCCGCCATCTTGATCTCAGCCTCCAATCGGATGGCCCTCCAGGCCATGCCCCTCCAGCTGTTCTCATGTTCCTTTCGCCACCAGCGCCACCATCAGGCCACAGTGGGAGACCCCACCCCCCTTGATCCCAGCCTCCAATCAGATGCTCCTCCCTTCAGGCCCCGCCCCCTTGATCCCAGCCTCCAATCCGATGCTCCTCCCTTCAGGCCATGCTCCCTCCCGCAGCTCTCATGCCCCCTTCTTCTCCACTGCCACCCTCAATTAATCTCAGTTGGCCACCTTGATTAGCATTTAATGGCCATGCAGCTTCAATGTCAGGCTTCTTACCGCCTGGGGGAATCCTTTGTTGTGAGGTCGGTCATTAGCTAGCCCTGATGGTTTCATGTCTGGAATTCCCCTGGGTTTTTTTTTACTGTTGTTCTTTATTTATTGTGTTATTGCTTATATGTGAGTTATATTAACTGTGCTGCTTTGTTGTTTTATTGATGTGTTGTTGGGCTTGGCCTCATGTAAGCCGCCTCGAGTCCCCTTGGGGAGATGGTGGCGGGTATAAATAAAGATTTATAAATAAATAAATAAGATAAAGCAGGGCTGTCCAACTTCTTTTGGCCCAGGGGCCGGAGTTCTGGTCACTGATGACCTGGGGGGCCGCAGCGGGGCCGGGGCCGCTCCTGACGGCGTGCTGACGTCACCACGCCTGACGTCAC
The DNA here is from genome assembly GCA_030556195.1 of Anolis apletophallus. Lineage (NCBI taxonomy): Eukaryota > Metazoa > Chordata > Lepidosauria > Squamata > Anolidae > Anolis > Anolis apletophallus. Next base: position 1,467,473 of record JARBWK010000003.1, on the reverse strand, counting down.
CACACTGGCGTCCTGCGCGGCCTGCCCCTTTTCGGCGAGGCATGCTGACGTCACCAAGCCCCGCCGAAAAGGGACGCCGGCGTGGCGCCGGGTTCCTTCCACCTCTTCCTCCTCAGCGGTGAGGAGGAAGAGGTGGAAGGAACCCGGCGCCACGCCGGCGCCCTGCGCGCGTCCCTTTTCGGCGGGGCTTGGTAACGTCAGCAAGCCTCACCGAAAAGGGACGCCGCGCAGGACGCCTCTCCCGCCTGGCGTCCTGCGCAGCGGCCAGCCCCTTTTCGGCAGGGCTGGAAGACGTCAGACGCTGGCGCCTCCACCTCTTCCTCCTCGGCGCTGGCGCGTCTGACGTCACCCAGCCCCGCCCGGCGTTCTGGGGCAGGGCGCAGACGCGCGCAGGATGCCGGGCGGGAGAGGCGAGGCGCCTCCCGCCCATACCCACGAGCGCCCCGAATTTTTTTCCAATTTTTTCCCCAAATATTATTTATCCCAGGAGGGGCTGGCGGGCCGTGTATGGCTCGCGGGCCGCCTGTTGGACAGGCGTGAGGTAAAGTATTCATGACATCAGCCCCTCCCTCCCTCCTTGCAGTTCATCCGCCTGGCACAGACCCTCAAGTACTACGGCTACCTGAAGTTCGACCCCTGCATCACTGACTTCCCCGAAAAGGGCTGCCACGTGATCGTTGGGGCCGGGAACAGCGAGCTCAACTTCCAGGTCAAGCTGCCCAATGACCAGATCAAGGAGGGCAGCTTCAAGGTCACGCGCATGCGCTGCTGGAGAGTCACCTCCTCAGTGAGTCAGAGGGGGTGTGCAGGGGCCGGAGAAGGGCTTGGTCTCTGGTGGTTGGGGAAGGGCCTTCTGCTTGACCCCTCCTCTCTCCTTCCCTCTGCCCTAGGTCCCTGTGCACAATGGCACCTCTTCGGCGCCACAAGGCCCCCCTGCAGGAGGGAAGCCGGAGGTCAAGCTGGAACTGGCCTTTGAGTACCTGATGAGCAAGGACCGCCTGCAGTGGGTCACCATCACCAGCCCCCAGGTAGGCCCCCCACGGGCCCAGGAGCCCCCAGGCGCTGCCCATTTTGGTGCCTGAGGCAGTGACCCCTTTGCTCTGGGAGGTTTCTAAGGTTGGCCCCACTTGGTGTTTTGGACTCACGGGACCCAAATTCCCAAATCCCACAATTCCCAACAGTCTCAGGCCCTTTCCTTTCCCCCCTCAGCCACTTAAGCTAGATGATAGACCTAAGAGGCCTACCTCCAGGTCCCAATACATAGATGATAGTGTGATAGACCTTAGAGCAGGGGTGGGCAATTATTTTTTCCAAGGGGCCACACGGGAGCCAAAAATATTATGGAGAGCCGCACCTCAAGGCTGAACTACTTTCTAATCTACTTTATTTATTTACTATATTTACTATATATTACACATCAGTAATATTAACATATTAATGTATCAAGAAAAATTCATAAATTATTATTAATATAATTATTATAGTATATATATATAGACATAATATATTGAAATTATATTACTAATAATAAAAACCACTAAAATTAAATTCAAGAAGACAAGGTGCGAACCAAGATGGAATGGCCCAATGGCCCCAGCCCAGAGGATGGCAAAACAGACCCAGCCACCGCCGTAGCAGAGCAGCAGGCGATCGGAGGTTACAGGCCTCCGCCCGCACTCGCCCCCAGCTGTTCCCCGTATTGCCATGGTCCTGCCTCAAAGCGGGGGATGCCGCGGGCTGCACCAGGGCAGCGGGGGTTCCTTCCTGTCTTCTTCAGCAGCTCTGGAGTGCCCTCGCGGTGGTGATCCTGGGCTTTGGCCCTCTTGCATGGAGGGTCGTGCATCGGTGGAGTGAGGGAGGGCCCAAGGGTGGAGGCAGCACCAGCTCCGGGCTCTCCGCTTCCTGCCTCCGGCATGGAGAGGCACCGGAGGGCCAGCATGGGAGCGTCTGCCGGCGGCGTGGCGGGGGAGAAGCCTTTGGATGACTTCCTGTAGCCCCGGAGGAGCTGGCTGAGGCATTCTGGGAACCTTTGTTTCCTGACTCCTTCAGCTCCCAGAATGTCTCAGTCAGCTCATTCGGGACTACAGGAAGTCGTCCAAAGGCTCCTCCATGCCACGCCGCCGGCACTGACGCTCCCACACTGGCCATCCAGAGCCTCTCCATGCCGGAGACATGAGGAAGAGACCGAGAGCCTGGGGCACTCCAAAGCCGCCGCGCCGCGATGGGATGGCGGCAGCGGCACCCCTTCCTCTTGGACCCGCCCCCGACGCCCTGCCCCGGGCCAGACAGAATCAGCTGCCGGGTCGGATGGGGCCCATAGGCCGTAAGTTGCCCACCCCTGTCATAGAGTGAAAGACCTAAGAGAGGCCTACCCCCAGGTCCCAATAAATAGATGATAGAGTGATAGACCTAAGAGAGGCCTACCCCCAGGTCCCAATAAATAAGAGTGATGGACCTAAGAGAGGCCTACCTCCAGGTCCCAATAAATAGATGATAGAGTGATAGACCTAAGAGAGGCCTACCCCCAGGTCCCAATACATAGATGATAGAGTGATGGACCTAAGAGAGGCCTACCTCCAGGTCCCAATAAATAGATGATAGAGTGATGGACCTAAGAGAGGCCTACCTCCAGGATCCAATGAATAGATGATAGAGTGATAGACCTAAGAGAGGCCTACTTCCAGGTCCCAATGAAAAGATAAGAGTGATGGACCTAAGAGAGGCCTACCTCCAGGTCCCAATAAATAGATGATAGACCTAAGAGAGGCCTACCTCCAGGTCCCAATGAATAGATGATAGAGTGATGGACCTAAGAGAGGCCTACCTCCAGGTCCCAATAAATAGATGATAGAGTGATGGACCTAAGAGAGGCCTACCTCCAGGTCCCAGTGAATAGATGATAGAGTGATGGACCTAAGAGAGGCCTACCTCCAGGTCCCAATAAATAGATGATAGACCTAAGAGAGGCCTACCTCCAGGTCCCAATGAATAGATGATAGAGTGATGGACCTAAGAGAAGCCTACCTCCAGGTCCCAATAAATAGATGATAGAGTGATAGACCTAAGAGAGGCCTACCTCCAGGTCCCAATACATAGATGATAGAGTGATAGACCTAAGAGAGGCCTACCTCCAGGTCCCAATGAAAAGATAAGAGTGATGGACCTAAGAGAGGCCTACCTCCAGGTCCCAATAAATAGATGATAGAGTGATAGACCTAAGAGAGGCCTACCTCCAGGTCCCAATACATAGATGATAGAGTGATGGACCTAAGAGAGCCCTACCCCCAGGTCCCAATGAATAGATAAGAGTGATGGACCTAAGAGAGGCTTACCTCCAGGTCCCAATAAATAGATGATAGAGTGATAGACCTAAGAGAGGCTTACCTCCAGGTCCCAATAAATAGATGATAGAGTGATGGACCTAAGAGAGGCTTACCTCCAGGTCCCAATAAATAGATGATAGAGTGATGGACCTAAGAGAGGCTTACCTCCAGGTCCCAATAAATAGATGATAGAGTGATGGACCTAAGAGAGGCTTACCTCCAGGTCCCAATAAATAGATGATAGAGTGATAGACCTAAGAGAGCCCTACCCCCAGGTCCCAATGAATAGATAAGAGTGATGGACCTAAGAGAGGCTTAACTCCAGGTCCCAATAAATAGATGATAGAGTGATAGACCTAAGAGAGGCTTACCTCCAGGTCCCAATAAATAGATGATAGAGTGATGGACCTAAGAGAGGCTTACCTCCAGGTCCCAATAAATAGATGATAGAGTGATGGACCTAAGAGAGGCTTACCTCCAGGTCCCAATAAATAGATGATAGAGTGATGGACCTAAGAGAGGCTTACCTCAGGTCCCAATAAATAGATGATAGAGTGATGGACCTAAGAGAGGCTTACCTCCAGGTCCCAATAAATAGATGATAGAGTGATGGACCTAAGAGAGCCCTACCCCCAGGTCCCAATGAATAGATAAGAGTGATGGACCTAAGAGAGGCTTACCTCCAGGTCCCAATAAATAGATGATAGAGTGATAGACCTAAGAGAGCCCTACCCCCAGGTCCCAATGAATAGATAAGAGTGATGGACCTAAGAGAGGCTTACCTCCAGGTCCCAATAAATAGATGATAGAGTGATAGACCTAAGAGAGGCTTACCTCCAGGTCCCAATAAATAGATGATAGAGTGATAGACCTAAGAGAGGCTTACCTCCAGGTCCCAATAAATAGATGATAGAGTGATGGACCTAAGAGAGGCTTACCTCCAGGTCCCAATAAATAGATGATAGAGTGATGGACCTAAGAGAGGCCTACCCCCAGGTCCCAATGAATAGATAAGAGTGATGGACCTAAGAGAGGCTTAACTCCAGGTCCCAATAAATAGATGATAGAGTGATAGACCTAAGAGAGGCTTACCTCCAGGTCCCAATAAATAGATGATAGAGTGATGGACCTAAGAGAGGCTTACCTCCAGGTCCCAATAAATAGATGATAGAGTGATGGACCTAAGAGAGGCTTACCTCCAGGTCCCAATAAATAGATGATAGAGTGATAGACCTAAGAGAGGCCTACCTCCAGGTCCCAATACATAGATGATAGAGTGATGGACCTAAGAGAGGCCTACCTCCAGGTCCCAATAAGTATGATAGGCTTCTCTTAGGTATGTTCCAAAATCCTCCAATGCTTCTGGTCCCAACTGTTTTTGTTTTTGTCACGGGGCCCAAACCACTTCCCTTTTGGAAGAGCATCTTGTGGCGCAACAGGCTCAGTGCTCCTCCTCGTGTGCACTCACTCCCATCCGGCAGACAATTGAGGCTGGTTCCAGCTGCAACGTACAGGCATTCGTGGAAAGGAGGCCTTGAGGGTTGGGGCCTCTGTCGCTGCTGATGCCTCAGAGGGGAAGGCGCGACCTCAGAGCCTCTCCTCTCCTTGGTCTCCAGGCTATAATGCTGAGCATCTGCCTGCAGTCCATGGTGGATGAGCTGATGGTGAAGAAGTCTGGGGGCAACATCCGGAAGGTAAGAGGAATCACAAGAATGTGAATGTATACCGTTGTTGTTTATTGTATGATGTTTGATACTTATTGTCGATATATTTAGATGATTGTTTACATGATTTTAATATGTTGTAAGTTGCTTTGGGTCCCGTAAAGGAGAAAAGCAGGACATCTATCTATCTATCTAATAAAAGTCAGTGTTTGCGGAGGGCGGGAGGTGCGGAGGAATATGTGCCAGCGTTTCGATTGGTTGCCACTGTGGGAATATTTGCATAAAGGACTCTGATTGGCCAGCCTCAGAACTCCAACACTCTAAGGCACCAGACAGGTAAATGGTTGTCACCGAGACACTATTTGCATAAAGGACTCTGATTGGCCAGCAAAACAGAATGCAACTGAATGCTTGAGTTAGCCAAATGACAGTTTTTTCTGTTAGAAATGGAATGTTAATTTTCTGGGAGGTGCAAAGGTGCCAAGGAATATGTGACAGGGTTTCGATAGGTTGCCACTATGGGATTATTTGCATAAAGGACTCTGGCCAGCCTCAGAACTCCAAAATTCTACGGCCCCAGACAGAGGGGATTGGTTGCCACTGAAATGGTATTTGCATAAAGGACTCCGATTGGCCATCCACATTCCAACATTCTAAGGTGACTCAAGAGGGAAAGGCCTCAGGCAGTCAGACACTGCGGCCCACAGCAGTGACGGATCAGGACCAAACTTGGCACACAGGGGCCCAATGGCCCACTTCACAACGCAACCCTCACCCAATGACCAATATAGACCAAAATTAGCACGTAGAGCCCCCTTGACCCACTCAACACCCTGGTGCTGTTTCAAGGAGGCCGGACCACAGATGATGGGACTTGAAATACCTTCACTCACCTTCAGAGACCGCTGCAACCCTCCTCCGAAGAATGATCAAGGCCAAATGTGATACACAGAGCCCCCATGACCCACTCTACATCCTGGTGCTGTTTGGAGGGGGGTGGACCATGGCCAATGGGACTCGCAGTACCTTCACTAAGACCACTGCAAGCCACATCTAATAGGAACCAACTTTGGCACACAATGCCTTCCTCAAATAACCCGGGCACCGCCGGGTCCCCAAGCTAGTATATAAATATTTATTGTTATTAGTGTTCCCTCACATATTGTGGGGGTTACGTTCCAGGACCACCTGCGATAAGTGAAAATCCATGAAGCAGGGACGCTATACAGTATTTGTACAGTATATATACGTATACGTATGCACCCTGTCCGCCGCTAAAAGCAAGCCGTGAAGTAGTGAAGGAACACTGTACTATTCTTATCAGGGCCACTGGCATTGTTTGCCTTCTATGGCGCCCCTTCTTTCCTGCCTTCCCTCCTTTTCCAGGTCTTCCGCAGGCGGGCCAACGGGGCCATGCAGCGCTCCAACAGCCAGCAAGCGGCCAAGTCCCCCCCTCTCCTGGTAAGTGGCCCCCTCCCCTAATCCCACAGCGCTCGATGGGGCGGCCGGGGTGGCTTCTCCCCTTGACCTGCCTGTCCGTGTGTTCCGCCAGGACTCTCCGGATGCCGGCTGGGATGCCATGGCCAAGGTTTCGGTGAGTGAGTCCCACCCTCTCCTCCCCTCCCTTTGGGCCAAGGGGTCCCTGGGTGGAGGCCTCCCCTGACCCTCTGTCCTTCCGCAGAGCAAGCTGGGCTCCGTCAGCCTGCGGGCCATCAGCCATTCCAGCTCTTCTGCGGACATCGGGGCCAACGACTTCCATGGCAACTACGCCTTCGAGGGCATCGGCGACGAGGACCTGTGAGGGCCGCTCGCTGCCTCCTCCTCCTTCCTTGGTGGAATGTACAACCTGCTCTGGGTTGGTGATCTCCATGTGCCTCCGCAGCCCCCCCGCCGCCGCGGCCCCCTCCCCGCAAGAAAGAGGCAGCCGGCGGGGCCCCCCTGCGTCCATGCCAAATTAGGGTAGAGTGGGCCCGGCGCCCCCCACAGACTCCTCCAGCATAACGGCTAGGCTTGTAATCGCGTTTTAGCTCTCTCTCTCTCTCTGCTGTTTACAGATAAACATTAACAATGTTTGTGACTGACCATGATTAAATAGATCGTGATTGGAAACGGACGTGTCCTAGTTTCACCCCGCCCCCCAACGTCTAGTTTCACCCCCACCCACCCCAACGTATCTTTTGCTTTGCCTTTTCGTGGTCACTGTGAATTCGTACATGTGATATGTGCGTTTGCGCAATAGAATTTCGAAACCTTCTAGACCAAAATCAAGCTCAGCTGAAGCCCCGCCCATCCCTCCTGAGTATATATAGCCAGTGGGAGGGGCTTCAGCCTTCAGTTCTCTCTTTCCGCGCTTCAGTGCGGGCAGCAAAGCCCTTTCATAGAGAGCTGCCTTCAGGCGGAGGGCTCGATTTTTCCTCGTTTGAGGGGTGAATGCCATGCAGATGGCACACCCCCGAGCCAAGTGCCCCTCTCCCAGGCAGGCCAGGCATATAGCATGGCCATCTTTGGAGGGGAAGAGGTTAGGGCACGTTGAGCACCTCTTGAATGAGGTCGTTGAAGACATATCGCCAAATCCAGATTGGGAAAGCAAACTCACGGTCCTTAGAACAATCCAAGTCGAGGGATGGAGAGGTCAGGTAGTCCTTTAAATCAGGATAATCCAAAAGCAGTCCGGTCAGTTAGGTATCGATCAGTCCAAAGTAGCAAAGAGCGAAGGTTCTCACTAGTGCGCTGAAGCGCGGAAAGAGAAAACTGAAGGCGGAAGCCCCTCCCACTGGCTATATATGCTCAGGAGGGATGGGCGGGGCTTCAGCTGAGCTTGATTTGCCTAGAAGGTTCCGAAATTCTATTGCGCAAGCGCAACATATCACATGTACGAATTCACAGGTGACCACTCAAGGAACCATGGTTACAGGTAAGCAACCCATGTTTATCCTGGCCTCCCCCCCCCCCCCTCCCCGGCAACATCCTTAATAGGATCATAGGAGTTGGAAGAGTCCTCATGGGCCTTCCAGTCCAATCCTATTCTGCCAAGAAGCAGGAAAATTGCATTCAAAGCACCCCCGACAGATGGCCATCCAGCCTCTGCTTAAAAGCCTCCAAAGGAGGAGCCTCCACCACACTCAAGGGGCAGAGAGTTCCACTGCTGAACAGCTCCCACAGTTGGGAAGTTCTTCCTCATGTTCAGGTGGAAATTCCTTTCATTTGCTAGTCTCCAGGGCAACAGAAAGGAAGCTTGCTCCCTCCTCCCTGTGACACCCCCTCATGTATTTATACGTGGCCCTCATCGTGTTTCCCCTCCGCCTTCTCTTCTTCAGGATAAACATGCCCAGCTCTTGAAGCCGCTCCTCATAGGGTTTGTTCTCCAGACCCTGGATCATTTTAGTCGCCCTCTTTCTCTGGACACACTCCAGCTCAGGGTCAACATCTCCCTTGAATTGTGGTGGCCAGATTTGGACACTGTGTGATTCTAGGTGTGGTCTGACCAAAGCAGAACAGAACATGGGGAGCATGGCTTCCCTGGATCTAGACAATGGACTCCTATTGATGCAGGCCAAAATCCCTTAACTTTGCCACTGCATCACATTGTTGGCTCATGTTTAACTTGTTGTCCACAAGGACTCAAATACCTTTTTCACACATACTCCTCTTGAGCCATGTGCCCCCCAGGCCCAGATTACCCATAAGGCCACCCTAGGGCATAGCCAAGGGGGGCACAAAAATGTTGAAACCATTTGGGGGAGGCCTTCCCCCCGCCCCTTGTCAAGGAAGGAGGGCGCGAGGGAGGAGGTAGAGGGAAGCCCCCGGGCACCGCTGCCAGGCATGCATGGCGGAGGCAGAGGCTCCACCCTCTTGCTGCGCATGCCCGGCAGCAGCCCCGGGCGGGGCTCAAAAAAGGTGTGCCGCGAAGAGGAGGCGGAGGGAAGCCCCGCCCCCAGGGCCACTGCTGGCATCGGGGGCGGGGCTTCCCTTCCTTCCTCCTCGCGCCCTCCCTTGACTCAAGTAAGGAGGGCGTGCGGCATTGCGAGGAGGTGGTGGTGGGGGGTGCGGTAGAGGTTGGTTTGGGGCGTAATTCCAAAGTGTGGCCTAGGGCGCCAAAAGGGTTAATCCGGGCCTGGTGCCCCCCAATTCTGTCTCTTTGCACTTCATTTTTCTGCCCAAGTGGAGTCGCTTGCATGTGTCCCTGTTGAACTTCATTGCGTTAGTTTTGGCCCATTATCTCTCTCATCTGTGAAGATTGTTTTGGATTCTGTTCCTGTTTCCTAGGGGTCTGGGCTCTCCCCATTTGGTGCTGCCAGTAGATCTGTCTCTCTGTCCAGCCGTGTCACACCCAGGTCAAAGGGCTCCCCCCCAGCCAAAATAAAGCAAGATAAGAAAACAATTTAATGCAAGAATACACCATATAAATTACACGGACCGAAGCAGCAACCACAGTTAAGGACGGGGGAGGAGGCAGGAGAGTGTCTGCAAAGGAGCCGCCCCTTCCCCCAAAGTCCGGCCCGCTCTCCTGCCTCCTCCCCCCAATAAAGGTCTCGGTCCCTCAGACCCTGGGGGATGGTTAGGGTCGGCTGCGGTCCGCGCGGGGCCGCTCCTCGGGGGGCCCACCCGGGCCGTGCACCTTCTGGTGCCGCTTGTAGTTGTCCCAGTGCCCGGTGGTGTAAGGGCAGATGCGGCACTGGAAGGGCTTCTCGCCGGTGTGGCGCAGCATGTGTCGCTTGAGGTTCATGCTCTGGTTGCAGGAGTAGGCGCAGAGGCGGCAGCGGAAGGGCTTGTCCCCCGAGTGGATGCGGCCGTGGCGCTTGAGGTTGGCCAGGTTCCCGCAGGCGTAAGGGCAGAGCGGGCACTTGTAGGGCTTCTCCCCGGTGTGGACCCGCTGGTGGCGCTTGAGGTTGTCCAGGTGGGCCGAGGCATAGGGGCAGAGGGCGCAGGCAAAGGGCTTCTCCCCGCTGTGCGTCTTCATGTGCCGCGCCAGGTGGTTGGGGTAGGTGGTCACAAAGGGGCACAGCTGGCAGGAGAAACCCTTGCTAGCCGGCGGCGAGCCCGGTTCCGAGGCCCCCAGCACCACCAGGCTGCAGCGCCCGCACACTGGCCCCACCAGGCCGTCGTCCGCCTCCAGCGCCAGGCCGCACATGCGGCACGTGAACGGGAAGAGCAGCTCCGGCAGCACTGCCGCTGCCGCCGCAGCGTCTTCCGGGCGCAGGAATACAGCCGAGCCAGGCAGCAGGACCGGGGGCAGCGGCTGGGGCAGCACCGGGGGCTGTGGGGGCGGCGGCAGCAGCGAGGGCGCTGTGGAGGAAAGGCAAGCCCACGTCAGGAGAAGCGCTCTTGGGACAGAGGTGGCTTAAGAGGAGGCCACCTATCTCCTCCCCCCGCCCCACCCCCATTATGGCAGAGACGGAGCCAGAGCTGCAGGCCTGCCTCCCCAGGGCATCCCTCCCTCCGGTCTCTCTTCAAGTCCACCTGTCCAGTGCTTTGGCAAGAGAGGCCAAGAGGGGCCTTTCCCTCCCTCTCACTGTCCCATCGTTTGGGGGCATGGAGCTCCACTAGTGCGGGGCTTCTCTTGAGACACCCCCAGGGCAACAGAAGCCCCCTTCTCCCTCAATTCCCACCCCCAAGTGGTCTAAAGGAGGGACGTACCTGTCTCCTGCTGCTCCCCTGCGAGGGGTGCCCCCTCCCCGCCGCCGGCCCCCTGCCCTTGCCCCGGGGAGGCCAGGATGCCGGGGGCTGGGAGAATCCCGCCCTGGAGGCAGCGGCAGTTGCAGACGGTGCAGCGCAGGGGCCCGCGCGCCTCCTGCCCGCCGTGGACGCGCTGGTGGCGCTTGAGGTTGCCCAAGCTGCTGCAGGCGAAGGGGCAGGAGGGGCAGCGGTAGGGCTTCTCCCCGGTGTGGGTGCGCAGGTGCCGCGTCAGGTTGACCAGCTGGGCCGAGGCGTAGGGGCAGTGCGGGCAGCGGAAGGGCTTCTCCCCGTTGTGGGTCTTCATGTGCCGCTTCAGGTGGCTGGAGTAGTGCGAGGCAAAAGGGCACAGCTGGCAGGAGAAGACCACCCGGCCCCCCGGCAGCAGCAGCGCCCCCTCCCCGCCGCTGCCACGCAGGTCCGCCGAGGGGCAGCAGGGGCCCGGACCCGAAGGAGAGAGCCCACAGTGCTGGCAGGGAGGGAGCCCTGCCCCCGGGCGCCGCACCCCTCCGCCCGACCCCTCCTCAGCCTCCGCCTCCTCCTGCTCCTGCTGGGCCTGGCACAGCGCGCGGAACGCCAGCGCCGCCTCCTCCTCTTCCTCGTCCTCCTCACTCAGGGCGCTGGCGTAGTGGGCAGCGAGCCTGGGCGCCCCCGCAAAGGAGTCTGCAAAATGCGAAATTGGGGGAGAGTTAGAGGAAGCCCCGGGGCCTGGCAAGAAGGCAACGTCTGAGCCCACCCAACCCAACCTCTGCTTTAATTGAAGGAACCCCCAAAGGCCATCCAGTCCAGCCCCTTCTGCCATGCAGGGGGGAAAGAACTACCATTATCTATCATCATCTTATTACTACTACGGTAGTACAACTACTACTACTACACTAATAGAGTTGGAAGGAAGCCCAAAGGCCATCCAGTCTAACCCCTTTTTGCTGGGCAGGAAGACAGAACAACTATCATCCATCCCCATCATAACCTTATTATTATATCACCACCACCATCATATTAATACATCCAACTATGTTTTACTATGTGTTATGTATGGTTTTATTATGTTGTGCTGTGTTTTTATTGACTATCTTTTTAACTGTTGTGAGCCGCCCCGAGCCACCTGGAAGGGGCGACCAAGAAATCCAAATAATAAATAAATAAATGAATAGAGTTGGAAGGGACCCCAGGGGCCATCCAGTCCAACTCCCTTCTATCAGGCAGGAAGACACTTCTACTATTACATTATTACCCATTGCCATCATATTATCCATCATATTATTATAATACATAACTACCCTGTCCCCCACTGGGAGATAGACCAGGATATAAATACAGATTATTATTAGATTCATAGACTTGGAAGGGACCCCAAAGGCCATCCAGCCCAGCCCCCTTCTGCCAGGCAGAGAGACAGAACTACCATTATCCACCATTACAATAATAATAATATATTATATTATTATTATTACAGAGTTGGAAGGGACCCCAAAGGCCTCCCAGTCCAGCCCTCATCTGCCATCAAGACAGAACTATTATCCATCATATTATGATTATGATTATTATTATTATTACTCTGAGACTCATCATAGAGTTGGAAGGGACCCCAGGGGCCATCCAGCCCAACCCCTTTCTGCCGGCAGGAAGACAGAACTACCATTAATCTCCAACATAATATTATTACTATTAGACTCATAATAGAGTTGGAAAGGACCCCAAAGGCCACCCAGTCCAGCCCCCTTCTGCCAGGCAGGAAGACAGAACAACTATTATCCATCATCATCATCATACACATCATCATCATTATTATTATTACTATTACTATCAGAATCATAATAATAGAGTTGGATGGGCATCCATGGGCCATCCAGCCCAACCCCTTTCTGCCAGGCAGGAAGACAGAACTGTCATTATCCACCACCACATTATTATTATTATTATTATTATTATGAGATCATAGAGTTGGAAGGGACCCCAGAGGCCACCCAGTCCAGCCTGCTTCTGCCAGGCTGGAAGACAGAACTACTACTATCTATCATATTGTTATTGTTATTATTATCATTATTACTACTACTCTTAGACTCATAACAGAGTTGGAAGGGACCCCAGCGGCCACCCAGTCCAGCCCGCTTATCTATCTATCTATTATTATTATTATGAGACTCATCATAGAGTTGGAAGGGACCCCAGGGGCCACCCAGCCCAACCCCTTTCTGCCAGACAGGAAGATAGAACTGTCATTATCCTCCACCACCATCATATCGTTATTATTATTATTACTCTTAGACTCATCATAATAATAGAGGAACCCCCAAAGGCCATCTAGCCCAGCCCCCTTCTGCCAGGCAGGAGGGGAGAACTATTATCCATCACCATAATAATCCACATCATTATATTATCATTATCATTATTATTATGAGACTCATCATAGAGTTGGAAGGGACCCCAGGGGGCACCCAGCCCAACCCCTTTCTGCCTCAGGAAGGCAGCACTCAACCCCTCCGGACAGAGAGAGCCTGAGAGCCCACTTTCTTCTTCCTTATCCACCACCACCACTACCATCATATTATTATCATTATTATTGCTACTATTACTATCAGACTCATAATGATAGAGTTGGAAGGGACCTCCAATGGCCATCTAGTCCAGCCTGCTTCTGCCAGGCAGGAGGAGAGAACTACTAAATCATCATCATCCACATTATATTATTATTATCATTATCATTATTACTATCCCCCAAAGGCCATGTAGTCCAGCCCGCTTCTGCCAGGCTGGAAGACAGGACTCCTACTATCCATCTATCAATCATATTATTATTATGAGACTCATCAGAGTTGGAAGGGACCCCAGGGGCCACCCAGCCCAACCCTTCTGCCACCACCACCATATTATTATTACTATCATTATTATTGCTACTATTACTATCAGATTCATAATAATAGAGTTGGAAGGAACCTCCAAAGGCCATCTAGTCCAGCCCCCTTCTGCCAGGCAGGAGGAGAGAACTACTTTATTATAATAATAACAACAACAACAACACACTCATCAGGAAGACAGAACTACCATTATCCACTATCATATTATTATTATTACTCTTAGACTCATCATAGAGTTGGAAGGGACCTCAAAGGCCACCTAGCCCAGCCCCCTTCTGCCAAGCAGGAGGAGAGAACTATTATCCATCATCATAATCCACATCATTATATTATTATTATTATTATTATTATGAGACTCATCATAGTGTTGGAAGGGACCCCAGGGGCCACCCAGCCCAACCCCTTTCTGCCAGGCAGGAAGGTAGAATTGTCATTATCCACTACCACCATCATATTATCATTATTATTGCTACTATTACTATCACACTCATAATAACAGCGTTGGAAGGGACCTCCAAAGGCCACCTAGCCCAGCCCCTTTCTGCCAGGCAGGAGGAGAGAACTATTATCCATCATCACCATCCACATCATTATACTATTATTATTATTACTATCAGACTCATAATATCAATAATAGAGTTGGAAGGGACCCCAGGGGCCACCCAGCCCAATTTTTTTCTGCCAGGCAGGAAGACAGAACTACTATATATCTATATTTATATTATTATTATCATTATTATTGCTACTATTGCTATCAGACTCATAACAATGGAGTTGGAAGGGACCCCCTAAGGCCACCTAGCCCAGCCCCCTTTTGCCAGGCAGGAGGAGAGAACTATTATCCATCATCATCATCCACATCATTATATCATTATCATTATTTTTACTATGAGACTCATCATAGAGTTGGAAGGGACCCCAGGGGCCACCCAGCCCAACCCCTTTCTGCCAGGCAGGAGGAGAGAACTGTCATTATTCACCACCACCACCACATCGTTGTTATTATTATTATTATTATTATTATTATTATTATTATGGGTATCAGACTCATAATACTAGAGTTGGAAGGGACCCCCTAAGGCCACCTAGCCCAGCCCTTCTGCCAGGCAGGAGGAGAGAACTATTATCCGTCATCATCACCATCCACATCGTATTATTTTTGTTGTTGTTGTTATTACTCTTAGAGTCATCATAGGGTTGGAAGGGACCCCAGGGGCCACCCAGCCCAACCCCTTTCTGCCAGGCTGGAAGACAGAACTACTATATATATATACTAGCTGAACCCGGCACGCGTTGCTGTGCCCTATGTTGTTGATATAACCAAGCCAAGGAGCCTTCCACAATGCTCATCCTTACAGCAGGGTATTGCCCTTGAGTAGGCAAGCACAACCTGTTGGATTTCTGCCTGCTTGCCCTTTAATGCAGGCAACCAAGGAGCCTTGCATGATCCCCATCTCCTTACGGTCAATGCAGGAGGCGTTCCCTCTTCGCCCGCCTGCCTCTCTCCAGCCATGCCTCCTCCAGCGAAGCCCCAGCTGGCAGCAGCCCCTCCAAGCCATGGCCGAGCTCCAGGCTAGGCAAGCCCTGGAATGTAGGAGACCGAGGAAGCGGCGGAGGAGGTGGGCACAGTGCCCCCTCGGCCTCGTTACCGGAGGAGGGCGAAGAGGAGGGCGAAGGGCAGCTCGATCACCTTCCCCCGCAGCCCTCTCCTCAGGCAGTGACGGGGCGGCTCCCCCCCGGCCTCGTTACCGGGCAGTGGAAGGGAGGCGGTGGGCGGCGGCGGAGAGGCCTCTGCCGGAGGGTGAAGGGGAACCGGGCAACCCCTCTTCTGTGGCCTCCTCCTTGGGCTGCGTAAGAGAGGGGGCGGAGGAGAGCGAGAAGCGCGTGAGGCGGCGCAGGATGCTGGTTGCGGTGTTACGGGGCCGTTCGGATGGGGCTCCTTGGGCTTCTGGCCCTGTTCTCCGCCGCAGGTCGTCCCCTAACCTCCGGAGGGCATTCTGGCGGGAGGAGGTTCCGCTCTCCCAGTGGAGAGCAGGTGAATGTGCCGGGCTGGGGATCGGGAGAAGCCAAGCCGGCGCCAGAGCCTCCTGCCAGGTTTGAATGGGCTATTTTGGGGGTCGATTTAGGGGTCTGTGTAAATTTTTGGTGGGGGCTTGTGCCTCGGTGGTACCTCATGGCCTGGCGAATAGTGTGTTGTGGGTTTTGTGGTTGTGGGGGTTATGGTGTGGCCGTGCATAGTCGTCAACCCACGACCACGTCTCCTTTATATATATAGATTATTATTATTATGGGTATCAGACTATCATAATAATAGAGTTGGAAGGCACCCCAGAGGCCATCCAGTCCAACCCCTTTCTGCCAGGTTGCAAGACAGGACTTCTATCTATCTAATTATTATTATTACTATTGAGACTCAATCATATTATTATTATCATTATTATTGCTACTATTACTATCAGACTCATAACAATGGAGTTGGAAGGGACCCCCAAAGGCCACCCAGCCCAGCCTCCTTCTGCCAGGCAGGAGGAGAGAACTATTATCCATAATCATCATCCACATCATCATCATATTATCATTATTCTTAGACTCATCATAGAGTTGATTATTATTACTATTACTATTGAGACTCAATCATAGAGTTGGAAGGGACCCCAGGGGCCACCCAGCCCAACCTCTTTCTGCCAGGCAGGAAGATAGAACTACTATATATCTATATTTATATTATTATTATTATCATTAATATTATTGCTACTATTGCTATCAGACTCATAACAATGGAGTTGGAAGGGACCCCCAAAGGCCACCTAGCCCAGCCCCCTTCTGCCAGGCAGGAGGAGAGAACTATTCTCCATCATCACCATCCACATTATATTATTATTATTATTGTTACTCTTAGACTCATCATAGAGTTGGAAGGGACCCCAGGGGACACCCAGCCCAACCTTTTTATGCCAGGCAGTAAGACAGAACTACTATATACCGTATCTATATTTATATTATTATCATTATTATTATTGCTACTATTGCTATCAGACTTATAACAATGGAGTTGGAAGGGACCCCCAAAGGCCACCTAGCCCAGCCCCCTTCTGCCAGGCAGGAGGAGAGGACTATTATCCATCATCATCATCCACATCATTATATCATTATCATTATTTTAACTATGAGACTCATCATAGGGTTGGAAGGGACCCCAGGGGCCACCCAGCCCAACCCCTTTCTGCCAGGCAGGAGGAGAGAACTGTCATTATTCACCACCACCACCACATTGTTGTTATTATTATTATTATTATTATTATTATGGGTATCAGACTCATAATACTAGAGTTGGAAGGGACCTCCAAATGCCACCTAGCCCAGCCCTTCTGCCAGGCAGGAGGAGAGAACTATTATCCGTCATCATCACCATCCACATCATTATATTATTATTGTTGTCATTATTATTAGAGTCATCATAGGGTTGGACCCCCTAGGGGCCACCCATTAACCCCTTTCTGCCAGGCAGGAGGAGAGAACTGGTTGGACCACCACCACCACATTGTTGTTATTATTATTATTATTATTATTATGGGTATCAGACTCATAATACTAGAGTTGGAAGGAGAAGGCCACTAGTTCTGCCAGGCAGGAGGAGAGAACTATTATCCCACCACCACATTATTGTTATTGTTGTTATTATTACTTTTCTGCCAGGCAGGAGGAGAGAACTATTTGGATTTTCTGCCAGGCAGGAGGAGAGAACTATTCATTACCATCACCACCACCATAGGGTTGGAAGGACCCCACCACTTGCCAGGCAGGAGGAGAGAACTGTCATTATTCACCACCAGACTATTATTATTATTATGGGTATCAGACTCATAATACTAGAGTTGGAAGGGACCCCCTAAGGCCACCTAGCCCAGCCCTTCTGCCAGGCAGGAGGAGAGAACTATTATCCGTCATCATCACCATCCACATCATTATATTATTATTGTTGTTGTTGTTATTACTCTTAGAGTCATCATAGGGTTGGAAGGGACCCCAGGGGCCACCCAGCCCAACCCCTTTCTGCCAGGCTGGAAGACAGGACTACTATATATCTATATTATTATTATTATTACTATTACTATTATTATTATTATGGGTATCAGACTCATAATAATAGTTGGGACCCCAGGGGCCACCCAGCCCAATCTTTTTCTGCCAGGCAGGAAGACAGGGCTACTGTATATCTATATGATTATTATTATTACTATTATTATTATTATGGGTATCAGACTCATAAGAATACTAGAGTTGGAAGGCACCCAGCCCAGCCCCTCTCCGGCTGAGGAAGGCAGCCCTCAACCCCTCCGGGCAGAGAGCCTGACAGACCCACCTTCTTCCTCCTCCTCCTCTTCCTCATCGTCTTCCTCTTCCTCCTGGAGCTCTTCCTCCTTCTGGAAGGCCTGGATTTGGGCCGCGCCCCCCTCTCCTCCTCCTCCTCCTCCTGCCTCTTCCTCCTCCTCCTGGCGGTCCCTCCTTCCGCCTGCGCCGCCATCTTCCTCCTCCTCCTCCTCTTCACCTTCTTCTTCCCCCTCTTCTTCCTCCTCCTCTTCCTCCCCGCCTTCCTCCCCCTCCTCCTCCTGGCCCTTGAGGAGCGGGGGGCGCCCCCTCTGGTGCGGGCCTTCCTCGGCCTGGGCCTCCCCCGAACCGGGCCCCGGGGGCTCCACTTTGACGGGCTGCGGGTGCCGCTGCTTCCGGCGGGGCATCTTCCGCGGGGGAGGAAGGGGGAAGGCGGAGGAGGCCCCCGCCTCAAGGCCCCGCCGCCTCCCGCCCGCCTCGGCCTCCGTCTTCCTCCCCTGCCTCGGCTTCTCCTTCTTCGCCTTCTCCGCCGCCGCCGCTCCCGCCCATCCGCGGGGCGGGACGGCCAGAGCAGCACCACCACAGGGCACTTCCGCTTCCGGTCCCCCGCTCCCTCGCAAGGCACGACGGGAGCTGGAGTGCGGGGCGCGAGCCACACAAAGGGAGCGGGCGGGGCCGGAAGGGCCTTCACGGCAAGGTAGAGCTACGACAAGTAGAAGGACAACCACAGAGGGAAGAAGTAGGCGTTTCCGGGTTCGCATATCCTAGATCAGGGCTGTCCAACTTCTACAGGCCCAAGGGCTGGGATTCCGGTCACTGGTCACCTGGGGGGCCGAAGGGTCTGCCTCCGCCCCCGGCTCCAATTTACTCACAATTGACCTTGAGTTGTGGAGTTGTAGTTCACCTCCACCCAGAGAGCCCTGTGGACTCAAATAATGATGAATCTGGACCAAACTTGGCACGAATACTCAATATACCCAACTATAAACACAATGGGGAGCCTGTGGCAAAATCCCCGGTTCCTTGCAGATAGGGAAATGCCTATGTCCATAGACCCTATTGTTCTGGATGGCCTGGCTATCCGCTCTCCGGGGTCCAGACTGAGAGACCCACTTGGCAGATGCAACGGTCTTTCGCGTTGCAAAGGTCGACACCAAGCTACACAAGTGGTCGAGAGCTCACCCCGACCCAGGCAGGCCTCGAAATTCATGACCTGGTCAGTAGAGACCTTATGCAGCTGACACCCAGCCAGCTGCGCCACATTCCCGGTACTTCCACCTTCAGAGGAAGAACTTCCTGGAAGAAAGGGAAGGTGCTGCAGGCTGAGAGTCCGATGGAGCCTCCTTCCTTTGAACCAGGCATGGGCCAACTTCAGCCCTCCATGTGTTTTGGACGTCTTCAACTGGGGTCTCTGGAAGGCTGTCTGTCTGTCTGTCGGCTCAGGTGGTGCCTTCCTTTAAGGAAGAATGGGTCTGGATGGGGTGGCCCTTGGGTCCCTTCTGGCTTCTCCCTGAAGGTGCTTCTATTCGGAGGCCATGAAAACAGAGAGGAGGTGGGCTTGTGCCTCAGGGCTGACCCTCCTGGCCACAGGCCCTCCGCCAGGGGCAGAACTCTCCTCCTTTGGAGAGAGGTCGGGTCGTGCCTGCCTTAGCTGGGCCTGTCTGCTTGGGAGGGGCTTGGACCAGAAGTCGGGCCTGCCATGTGGGAGTGCAGGGCTGTCCAACTTCCACGGGCCCAAGGGCCGGAATTCCGGTCACTGATCACCTGGGGGGCCGAAGGGTCTGCTTCTGCCCCCGGCTCCGCCCCCTCCCCAGCTCCAATTTACTTACAATTGACCTTGAGTTGTGGAGTTGTAGTTCACCTCCATCCAGAGAGCACTGTGGACTCAAATGATGATGGATCTGGACCAAACTTGGCATGAATACTCAATATGCCCAAATGGGAACACTGGTGGATTTGGGGGAATGTTTCCTAATAACTTTGAGTTATTTGAGTCCACACTCAAATTGGGACACACCAAAAAAAACCCAAACACCTCAATGCCGTCACAGGGCTTGACGGGGCCTCCTTTCCCAGAGGCGGGTGGGGGAGGCCCAAAGAGCTCCCCCTCCCTCCCCTCCCTCCCTCCCTCCCTGAAGGGAAAACAAAGCCGCGGGGGCAGGCGCAAAGGAAGCCACGTTGCGCCCTGCACGCGGGGGAAGGCAGCACAACAAGGGGGAGGGGGGGCGGAGGAGCGGAAGGAAGTGTCGCCAAGGAAACCGCCGCTGAGGGACCCTTCCCTCCCCCACTCACCCACCGTCCCGCTTTCACTCGAGCCAGGCCCTTCCTTACCCATACTGCGGGAGCCCTGCCACAAGGCCGAAGCGCCAATGCCGTCCCCGAAGAGCCCCGCTGGAGCCGAGGCCAAGCTCAGGTCGGGCGCGGCGGCTCTCCCATCCGCGGGGCGGGAAGCGAGGGCCCTCCACAGGAAGAGGACGGAGCCAGGAGGGGCTTTCCCTGTCTCACTCCCCTCCTCCCTCTCTCTGAGGGAATGGGGGCTGGCCTGGAAGCAGCCGTGAGGGAGGAAGTGGCGCGCGCCCAGGCCGGCCGCAAATCCCGCAGGACCCGAGATTTCTGCAGCTATCGCGAGACTACCTCCCTCGAAATCCCATCTGTGGCTGGCGTAGTCTCGCGATGCTTGCCTAAACCCGGAAGTAGGGGATTTGTTTTTTTAAAAAAAATTAATTTTATTTTTTATTTTTTATTTGTATTTTATTAAAACAAGTTAGGGGGCCGCAGGGAAGGGGCTCGCGGGCCGTGTATGGCCCCAGGGCCGCCTGTTGGACAGCCCTGTTTTAGATCAGGCTTAGGCCAAGCTCAGGTTGTTTTGGACTCCAACGCCAGCACGCCTCGCGGCCTCAGGCCCTTCCTCTGGAAGGGGCCTGAGGCCGCGAGGCGTGCTGGGAGTTGGGAGTCCAAAACAACCTGAGCTTGGCCTAGGCCTAGTCTTGCACTCCAGGCCAGGAGTGAAAAAGGCAAGTTGTTGACTGAAGGTGTTTTAAAAGCAGGAGCAGCCAAAAGCACTCCACAGAAACAGGCAAACCCAATGAGGGAGGAAGGCCAAACTTTCGTACGGCTCATAATATCACACAATATATTGTAGATACACATACTATTGATAATAACTTCATTAGGGTACACAACCTTCTTCAGCATGATGCTCCAAAGGGCTACGGCAGACCTCGAAGAAGGCGGCATATATATATACGCTTTCGTACTGATGGCAGCTTGTCCAACTTAAGCCGCCTGAGGGCTCGCACTGAGACTCTAAACCAGGGGTGCCCACACTTTTTCATCATGCGAGCTACTATATGAACAATCAAGTTGAAAAGATCACCTGTTGTGCACCTGTTGATCACCTCCCCGCCCCCCAGCAGCAAACAATGGGCGGTCATGTCACCACACTGTGCGTGGCAAGACGAGCGCCGGGGCCTGCCCACTGAAGCCTCATTTTGGCAAAAGAAGCCCCGCGAAGGCGGCGGCGGGAGCGCACGTGCGCACGCATGGCAGGAGCGCGCCATTCGGCTGGTGAGGCCCAAAGATCACCTGGAAGAGGGCCGAAGATCAGTGTTTCTCAACCTGGGGGTCGGGACCCCTAGAGGGGTCACGAGGGAGTGTCAGAGGGGTCGCCAAAGACCATCAGAAAGCACAGCATGTTCTGTTGATCATTGGGGGGGGGATGTGTGAGAAGTTTGGCCCAATTCTATTTTTGGTGGAGTTCAGAAGGCTATTTGATTGTAGGTGAACTATAAATCCCAGCAACTACAACTCCCAAATGCCAAGCCTATTTTCCCCAAACCCCACCAGCGTTCACATTTGGGCATATTGATATTCATGCCAAGTTTGGTCCAAATCCATCATGGTTTTGAGTTGACAGTGCTCTCGGGAGGTAGGTGAACTACAACTCCAAAACTTAAGGTCAATGCCCACCAAACCCTTCCAGTATTTTCTGTTGGTCATGGGAGTTCTGTGTCCCGAGTTGGGTTCAATTCCACCATTGGTGGAGTTCAGAATGCTCTTTGATTGTAGGTGAACTAGAAATCCCAGCAACTACAACTCCCAAGTAACAACATCAATCTCTCCCTCCGATCCCACCAGTTTCAAATGTGGGCGTATTGCGTATATGTGCCAAATTTGGTCCAGTGAATGAAAATACATCCTGCATCTCAGATATTTACATTATGCTTCATAGCAATAGCAAAATCACAGTTGTGAAGTAGCAATGAAATACTGTGATTGGGGGTCACTACAACAGGAGGAACTGTATCAAGGGGTCACAGCATTAGGAAGGTTGAGAACCACTGACCTAGGTGCTCCTGATCACCTGCTCTAAACCATCTAGTCCATGAGGTGCTTTTTGCTGACGATGCTGCCCTTGTCGCCCATTCAGAAGCAGCCCTGCAGTGCCTCACGTCCTGCTTTGCAACAGCTGCAGAGCCGTTTGGGCTGGAAGTCAGCCTGAAGAAAAGGGAAGTCCTCTACCAGCCTGCACCACAGGAAGAACACCATCACCCCCACGTCAGCAGAGGCACATCTGTGCTTAAGTCCGTTCAGCAGTTCACCTCCCTGGGAAGCATCATCTCTTCAGATGCCAAGATTGTCCACAGACTAGCAAAGGCATATAGTGCATTCGGAAGGCTTCACAAAACAGTCTGGAGCAACAAGCACCTGAGGCAAAGCACCAAAATCAGTGTGTACAGAGCTATCGTACTATCTGTTCTCCTCTATGGATCTGAAACATGGGTCACCTATCGCCAACACCTACAACTCCTTGAATGGAAAGAATGCCCCCTGAGGCACCCTACAAGTAAGGGGGAGCCCCTCAGAGACCACTCCACCCCTCACCACTTGTCCCCGGTCGTGAAGAAAGGAGGCCACCCTCACTCCAGTCACGGCTAAACGATGGAGTAATAGTGCGTGGTCTACTGTTTCAAAGACTGCCGTGAGGTTCAATAACATGAGCAGCACAGAGCCACCTTGGTCCAACTGGCAGCGCAGCTCGTCTGTGATGGAGAGCAGCAGTCTCTGTCCCATGCCCGCTACAGAAGCTGGACTGGAAGGGATCAAATCCAGCAGTGTCGTCCAGGAACTGCTGCAGGTGACCCACAAGCAGCTCATGGAATTTCCTAAGAATCTTTGTTCGCGAAGTAATGCCGAGAGTAGTAGTATTATATTGCATTACATTATAATATTATCAATACTATCTGTATATACAATCTCTCGGCATTACTTCGCGAACAAAGATTCTTAGGAAGGACTCATAATCCCACGCTTTCTAAAAGCGTGTTGATGACTAAAAAGGCCAATCTGAGATAGGCAAGTCCGGTTGCAGAAAGCACAGCAGAAAGACTCCTTGGGTGATGTTGTTTCCAAGTTGCGGTTCTTTCTGCGTTGTCGTTTCTCTTCGAAACTTGTTCAATGTGTCTTCCGCAGCATTGTGGATAGTGCGTCTCCATGCCTCCCAATGTGAGGCCAGGGTAGACCATTGTTGGTGATCAATCTGGCCGAGCCTGAGATGTTGTTTCAGGGAGTCCTTGTCTCTCTTTTTGGGTGCCTCTTGCGCTGACCCGTGGCGAGTTCACCATAGAGTAGTATCTTTGGGAGGCGGTGGTCCTCCATCCTAGAGACATGCACTGTTTTCAATAGCATGGCCTCAACGCTGGTGATCCCTGCTTGCTCAAGGACAGCAACATTAGTCTCATAGTCGGACCACTGTATAGTAAGGATTGAGCGAAGACAGCTCTGATGAAAACGTTCGAGGAGTCGCAGGTGTTGGCGATAGGTTACCCATGTTTCAGTCCCATAAAGGGGAATAGGCAGTACAATAGCTCTGTACACACTGATTTTGGTGCTTTGCCTCAGGTGCTTGTTGCTCCAGACTCTTTTGTGAAGCCTCCCAAATGCACTCTATGCCTTTGCTAATCTGCCATCTATCCCTTTATCAATCTTGGCGTCTGAAGAGATGATGCTTCCCAGGGAGGTGAACTGCTGAACGGACTTAAGCACAGATGTGCCTATGCTGACGTGGGGGTGATGGTGTTCTTCCTGTGGTGCGGGCTGGTAGAGGACTTCCGTTGTCTTCAGGCTGACTTCCAGCCCAAACAGCTCTGCAGCGGTTGCAAAGCAGGACGTGAGGCGCTGCAGGGCTGCTTCTGAATGGGCGACAAGGACAGCATTGTCAGCAAAAAGCAGCTCATGGACTAGGTAGTTTAGAGTCTCAGTGCGGGCCCTCAGGCGGCTCAAGTTGAACAAGCTGCCATCAGTACGATAGCGTATATATATGCCGCCGCCTTCTTCGAGGTGTGCCGTAGCCCTTTGGAGCCTCATGCTGAAGACGATTGTAAATAGAGTCGGTGCAAGAGCACAACCTTGTTTCACTCCATTCGTTAGTTGAAAGGGCTCCGAGAGAGCATTGCCATATCTGACTTGACCGTGCTGGCCCTCATGTAACAGGATAATCATTTTGAGGAATTTGGGGGGACATCCTAGACGTTCCAGGGTCTGCCACAGGCCTTTTCCGCTCACAGTGGCGAAGGCTTTGGTGAGGTCGACAAATGTGACATAGAGTCCCTTGTTCTGCTCTCTACATTTCTCTTGCGGTTGGCCAATATTAGTATTATATATCACTATATTGTACTATACCACTATACTGTAATACCAATAGTAATATTACATGAAATATAAAATTATTGTATTATTATTATATTGTATTGCATTATAATATTATATGGGTATACAACGTATTATTACCAGAGCACAATATTAGTATATATTACTATATTGTACTATAATATTAGTAATATTGCATGTAATATGAAATATATAATTATTATATTTTCTTATTCATATGGTTTGTTTTTTATTTAAATTTATATACCACCCTTCCCAAGAGGCTCAGGGTAATTCACAACAAGGAAACAACACAGTCACAGTATAGTTAAAAACATTAAAACAGATTTTAGACCAGAGTGGACTATACAGCCATTAGAGATTAAATGCCTGTCGAAAAAGATTGGTCTTACAGGCCCTCCGGAAGGCCTGCAGATCAGTTACTGATCGGGCCTCCTCTGCGAGGGCGTTCCAAAGAGTAGGCGCTACTATAGAGAAGGTGCGCTGCGGCGTCGATAAGCGGCAGACTTTACGTGATGGAACCTCCAATAGATTTCAATCCATGGACCGTAGTGGCCTCTGGGGAATGTGTGGGGGAAGGCGGTCCTTCAGGTACACTGGCCCCAGACCATGCAAGGCCTTAAAGGTTAACACCAACACCTTGAAGGCAATCCGGTACTCAATCGGAAGCCAGTGCAACCGCTGTAGGACTGGCGTGATGTGGCACGATGGTGTCACTCCAGCCAGTAGTCGAGCCGCAGCGTTTTGCACCAGCTCAAGTTTCCGGATTACCGACAAAGGAAGGCCAATGTAAAGGGCGTTGCAGTAGTCCAGTCTTCAGATGACCGTGGCCTGGATTACTGTGGCCAGGTCGCCACTGGAGAGTAGGGTGCCAGCCGCCTTGCCTGGCGCAGATGGAAAAACACTGCTCTGCTCATGGCGGAGACCTGAGCCTCCATCGTCAGCAGAGGGTCCAATTGGACCCCCAGGCTTTTAACCAAGGGTGATGGGGTAACCACCTCACCGTCCATTATTGGCAACCAGAGCTCACCCCCCCCCCCCCCCAGGCAGCCCTCCATCTTTGGCGGGTTCACCTTCAACCTGTTGGCCTGTAGCCACCCAGTCACGGCTTCAAGGCACAGATGGAAATAATCAGGTACAGAGTCTGGCCGGCCTTCCATCCTCAGCACCAGCTGGGAGTCATCAGTGTACTGATGGCACTCCAGACCAAAACTACGCACCAGTTGGGCCAGTGGACGCATGTAGATGTTAAATAACAGAGGAGAGAGGATAGCCCATTGGGTGACCCCACACTCAAGGGGGACCCTTTCCGAGACCACCCCTCTCCTCTCCACCCACTGTCCCGATCTTGGAGAAAGGAGGCCACCCATTTAGGGCGGACCCCCTCACTCCCGTCATTTGCATAATAAAGCGGCTGAAGGGGCAAAGGAAGGAGCCTGAGGCTGTGAAGAATTGTGGGAGTTGGAGTCCAAAAGGCCTGGAGGGTCAAAGTCTTTCTCCCAAGAGATTGGGGGGTCAACCTGAGCCATACTCACGCAAAGAAGAGCCGAAGCCACGGTCGATTTTTCCAGCTTTTACTTTTAAAAAATCTCAGTTAAAAGTGAACAATACAGGACGAGGCTTGGCTGCCAACCGTGGGGAGGGGAGGGGGCGCCCAGCCCCACAAATAAAAAACAGAAGGAAGGCCTTCCTTCAAGAGAATCCCCCCTTCCTCCCCGTCCCACCAACAGAAACATCACGGGCACAGAAAATGGCAACAACCACAGGGAGACATTGGGAGGGGGCGGCAAGGGGGTGGGGTGGGGAGGGCGGCTGCTGTGGGGCCCCGGGTTCCGCCCCTCCCCACCGTTCTCTGTCTGGAATGGTTTCAAAGAACAGTGGGTGGGGGCTGTGGGGGCCCCTCCCCACCTGAGAGCCCCCCCTCCCCTCCAATGATGTGGACAGTGGGCGGGAGGGGCTCCCTAAGGCTAAAAAAAGGCCGGGTTGAGTGTCGCCCCAGAGTCCGTGGTCAGTCGGTCAGTTGTCCGGCGCTTGCCCCTCGCTTAGAAAACAGGAGTCCAGAGAGAAAGTGAGAGAGGGAGGGAGAGCGAGAGGACCGCCCCGCCTGCCCACCCTCCCGCCGCCTTGGCCGGCTGCTAGTCCTGCCGGGCCTTCTTGCTGCAGCTCTCTTCCGTGGGGGGAGGGGGCGAGGGGGAGAGGGAGGGGGCCGCGCTGCTCTCCTCCAGTTTCCGCTTGACCCCTTCGGCCCCCGCCGGACCCCCGCCTGGGCGGGCCTTGAAGGAGATGAGGATGCAAGTCATGTTGTCGCAGCCGGTCCCGTCGCCAGAGGTGTCCGGAGCCAAGCAGCGGTCCAGGAGCTGAAGAGGAGGAGGAGGGCAGAAGAAGAAGAAGGGGATTAGCACAATAACAGCAACAACAACAACTTCATTCTTCTATCCCAGTGTTTCCCAACCAGTGTGCCGTGGCACAGTAGTGTGCCGCCAGCGATCATCAGGTGTGCCGTGGGAAATGGGAACCTCCAATCCCCTTTCTTCCCCCTCCTGCCGAACACTTTTCCTTCTCCCCTCGGGCTCCATCCTTCCCAGCCTCACTCTGCTCGCTTTGCCTTGCTTTGCTCTGGGGCGAGTCTGCGCAGTAGCGCCCGCATGGGTCACGCCTCCCTCCCCCCTCCCCTCCTGAACACGCTCACGCTGCCCCCTCGGATCAAAATGGCGGCAGAAGCAGCAGTTGGGAAGAAAAAGCAAGTGTTTGGCAGAAGGGGGAAGAAAGGGCACGAAGGGGGAGGAAGAGGTCTCTGTTGAAAGCTGGCATGGGCAAACTTGGACCTTCCAGGTGTTTGGGACGACAACTCCCACCATTCCTAGCAGCCTCAGGCCCTTTTCCTTTCCCCCCCAGCCACTTAAGCAGGAAAGGGCCTCAGGCTGTTAGGAATGGTGGGAGTTGAAGTCCAAAGCACCCAGAGGGCCCAAGTTTTCCCATGCCTGTTTGAGGGACCTTAAAGTGGTGAGCCTCCTTCCAACATTGTGATTCTGGATAGAAAACAAACAACAACATAACATAACATTGTTTGAGTCGACAGTGCTCTCTGGGTGTAGGTGAACTACAGCTTCCAAACTCAAGGTCAATTCCCAAGCAAACCCTTTCAGTGCTTTCTGTTGGTCATGAGAGTTCAATATGCCAAGTTTGGTTCAATTCCATTGTTGCAAGAGTTCAGGATGCTCTTTGATTGTAGGTGAACTATAAATCCCAGAAACTGTAACTCCCAAATGACAAGGTCTATTTTCCCCAAACCCCATCTGTGTTCACATTTGGGCATATTGAGTATTCATGCCAAGTTTGGTCCTGATCCAACATTGTTTGAGTCCAAAGCTCTCTGGATATAGGTGAACTACAACTCAAAAACTCAAGGTCAATGCCCACCAAACTCTTATAGCATTTTCTCTTGGTTATGGGAGTTCTGTGTGGGAAGTTTGTGTCTTTCTGCCATTCCTGCCAGGATTTCTATGTTGTGTTCATCGAAACAGGCCCGGGTTTCACACTGAGTGTATAAATACATTAAAAAACATATTAACTATATGTATTACTGTGTCATTTTGTGTCATTCTGGTTGGTTGTGTGCCCCAGGATTTTGTGCATGCAAAAAATGTGCCGCGGCTCCAAAAAGGTTGAAAAACACTGCTCTAGGAGACGGTGGCGGGATATAAATAAAAGATTATTATTATTTATTGGAGAGAGGACATGGGTCCAAGTGCAGGATGTGCTATAAAGGACAACTAGGGGCTAAATATTCTCCAAGGCTTGACCGAAGAGCCCAAATGACCTTCACTGGCCAATCCCTAGCAGGAGTGAGGGTGGCTGGAGAAAGGGGCCTCTGTTCCAGGGCGCAGGCCTCAGGTGCTTCCGGCCAAGGGCCCTCCTTCGCAGACCCCACTCACCTCCTCCACGATGGACGAAAGAGGCCGGAGTTCCCCGTTCTCCCCCTTCTGAGTGATCTTGGACTGGACAAAGTCCACCACCTCCTGGCTGCTCATGACGTTCCTGGATTATTATTTTTTTGGAAGGGGGGGGGGAGAAAGGAGGAAAAGGGGTCACCAAAAGAGTTGCAGCAACTATGATCTTGGTCCTCCCCCTTCCTCCACACACACACGCCGCCCGCGTCCGCTTGACCTACCAGATGCCGTCACAAGCAATGACCATGAAATCGTGGTCCTCGTTGATGGTCAGCACCTTGATGTCCGGCAGTGCTGAGATCATCTGCTCCTCCGGGGGAAGGTTCTTGTTGCGCTTGTAGAAGTGATCCCCTGGGGGCAAAGGGCAGGGGTCAAAACGGAGGCTGGGGTCATGGGAACATCCCAGGCCTTTGCAGGGAGCAGGGCCCGGCCTGAGGCACATCTGCCGCCCTTCAGCCTCCTTCATGGTGCCGCGATCCGGCCACTACTCCATCCCCAAATCCGCCCCAGAACAGGCCTTGCTCCGGAACAGAATGCCTTTCCCGGTGTCCCTTTGGTGCCAGACTCATTCTTCAACGCAATCGGCTCCGTTGGTGGCCACACAGGACGAAACAAGCGGCTTGAAGCAGTGAGAGAGCCTCCCAACCCTTTTGCTGATGGGACCCAGGTCCTCTCCCAGCCAATGGGGAAAGGGCAAGGGGTTAGTTCATTAATATTTTTCTTTTATTATTGTTGCGTAATAGACTTTCATCACATTATTTATAGTTATTTCAGCTAGGTGCAGATACTCATAAACCTTTTGTCTATACCAGGGGTGGGCAATTATTTTTTCCAAGGGGCCACACGAGAGCAAAAAATGTTATGGAGGGCCGCACCTAAGGGCTGAACTACATTCTAATCCACATTATTTATTTATTTACTATATTTACTACCGTGTTTCCCCGATAGTAAGACACCCCCGATTGTAAGACGATTGTAATATAAGCCGTACCCCGAAAGTAAGCCGTACCTCATCGCCACGCCGCCGCCGTGCTGCCGCAACCGGCCCATCGGCCGCGGCACACCTCCGCGGCGCACCTTTCTGCCAGGCCTCTGACGCGGCGCCGCTTCGCCATGCCTCTTGCTCCTTTCCCCATCCCTTCCTTCGTCCAAGGAAGGGAGGGGGAAGAGAGCAAGAGGCGGGGCGAAGCGCCGCCGCGTCAGAGGCCAGGCAAGAGGTGTGCCGCGCAAGAGGCGTGCCGCGGTCAGCCCGTGTGGTGCTACTGGTACTACTGGGTGAAGAATTCTTTCGGGGTATGTCCAATATAAGACGTACCCCGAAAGTAGGACGTAGTGGGGCTTTTGGGGGTAAAAAGAAAGTAAGACGCTATCTTACTTTCGGGGAAACACGGTATATATTACACATCATTAATATTAACATATTAATATATCAGGAAATATTCAGATATTAGTATTAATGTCATAATTATTATATTATAGTATATATGTATAGCCTCTCCATTGGCGCCCCCTTGCAGTGGGGGAGAGCACCACAGGTATGGTTTTTGCCCTTAGACAACTGCAAGAGAAATGTTGAGAGCAGAACAAAGGACTCTATGTAACATTTGTTGACCTCACCAAAGCCTTCGACACTGTGAGCAGAAAAGGTCTGTGGCAGATCCTGGAACATCTAGGATGTCCCCCCAAATTCCTCAAAATGATTATCCTGTTACATGAGGGCCAGCGCGGTCAAGTCAGATACGGCGATGCTCTCTCGGAGCCCTTTCTAATAACTAACGGAGTGAAACAAGGTTGTGTTCTTGCACCAACCCTATTTACAATCTTCTTCAGCATGATGCTCCAAAGGACTACGGCAGACCTCAAAGAAGAAGACGGCATATATATACGCTATCGTACTGATGGTAGCTTGTTCAACTTAAGCCGCCTGAGGGCCCGCACTAAGACTCTAAACTATCTAGTCCGTGAGCTGCTTTTTGCTGACGATGCTGCCCTTGTCGCCCATTCGGAAGCAGCCCTGCAGCGCCTCACATCCTGCTTTGCAACAGCAGCAGAGCTGTTTGGGCTGGAAGACAGCCTGAAGAAAAGGGAAGTCCTCTACCAGCCCGCACCACAGGAAGAACACCATCACCCCCACGTCAGCATAGGCACATCTGTGCTTAAGTCCGTTCAGCAGTTCACCTCCCTGGGAAGCATAATCTCTTCAGATACCAAGATTGATAAAGAGAGAGATCACAGATTAGCAAAGGCATAGAGTGCATTTGGAAGGCTTCACCAAAGAGTCTGGAGCAACAAGCACCTGAGGCAAAGCACCAAAATCAGTGTGCACAGAGCTATTGTACTGTCTGTTCTCCTTTATGGGTCTGAAACATGGGTCACCTATCGCCAGCACCTACGACTCCTCGAACGCTTTCATCAGCGCTGTCTTCGCACAATCCTAAATATACACTGGGCCGACTATGAGACTAATGTTGCTGTCCTTGAGCAAGCAGGGATCACCAGCATTGAGGCCATGCTATTGAGAACACAGCTGTGCTGGGCAGGGCACGTCTCTAGGATGGAGGACCACCGCCTCCCAAAAATACTACTCTATGGTGAACTCAACACGGGTCAGCGCGAGAGGCGCCCCCAAAAAGAGTTATAAGGACTCCCTGAAACAACATCTCACCCTCGGCCAGATTGATCACCAACAATGGTCCACCCTGGCCTCACATCGGGAGGCATGGAGACGCACTATCCACAATGCTGCGGCCTCTTTCGAGAAGACACGACGAATGGGTTTCGAAGAGAAACGACAACGCAGAAAGAACCGCAACTTGGAAACAACATCACCCAAGGATACTCTCTGCTGTGCTTTCTGCAACTGGACTTGCCTATCTCAGATTGGCCTTTTTAGTCATCAACGTGCTTGTAAAAAGCGTGGGATGAGTCCTTCCTAAGAATCTTCGTTCGGGAAGTAATGCCAAGATTATTTTTATTTTGAAAATGACCCATAGCTGCTGCATTTCCCACCCTCGGCTTATACTCTGAATCAATATGGTTCCCCTGCTTTTTGTGCTAAAATTAGGTGCCTTGGCTTATATTCGGGTCGTCTTATACTCGAGTATATACAGCACTATTATTGCTGGACCCTCTTCACCAACGCTGCCGTGCGGACGCCGCCCAGGGTCAGATTCTCCTTCACAGCGACACCCAAGAAACCGGCCACTGGCACCGGGACTGTGGCGCAGCTGGATGGGATTCAGCTGCATTAAGATCACTACTGATCGAAAGGTCATGAGTTCGAAGCCAGCCCGGGTCGGAGTGAGCTCCCGGACAAAATTGTGTAGCTTGTCGACCTTTGGCAGCCCGATAAACAGCTGCATCTGTTAAGTAGGAAATTTAGGTACCACTTTGTGGGGAGGCTAATTTAACTGATTTACGAGGCCATAAAAATCATAAAAAGAACGAGGAAGCGACAGCTCCCCTGGTGGCCAGAACATGGAATGTTATATAGCCTTTGAGTGTCTGTCTATATATGTTGTGTGTCTATGGCAGGGCTGTCCAACTGGTGGCCCCGGGGCCGGATCCGGCCCCGTAGCCTGTTGGACACGACCCCACCTATGCCCTCAGCCGCCATTTTTAAATTTGAAAAAAATCGATTTTTTTTTTTTTTTAAAAGCGGCCGGGGCCGGGAGGGGGAGGCGGGGCAGGGAGGAGGAAGAGAGCTAGCTCCTCCTCCTTTCGGCGCCCCCTACCTAGGGCGGGGGAGCCGCCGAAAAGGGCAGAAGGCGGCGCCAACAGCAGCGCGTCACAGGTCGGCCGTTTTAGGAGGGGGCGGGGGGCGGGGGCTGGGGGCGGGGCCGAGCGGCCCCCTAGGTCATCAGTGACCTTTTATCCGGCCCTGGACCCCGTAGAAGTTGGACAGCACTGGTCTATGGCATTGAATGTTTGCCATGTACAGTATATGTACATTGCAATCCACCCTGAGTCAGTCCCCTGCGTGAGAAGGGTGAATATAAATGAAGTAAATAAATAAATAAAATAAATAAATTTCAGTCCCCATTAATGAGCATGCCACTCAGTCACAAATGTGTGTAAATACGGGTCATGCCAGAGGTTAAAAGTTTGACCATGATGCTAAAACGGACTCCAAAGCCCAGCTGACTACTAGGGAGAATCAAGAGTAGAAGATCATAGCAGAACCACGATCAAGGTGTGCCTGCTTAAATGAGGCTTGCATTCACAGGGAGGCCAACCTGCCGCCCGGCTTCTGTTTGAAGTTGCTGAGGTGGTCGGGCGCAGGGGGCATCACTGCGGCCTCGCAGCAGCTGTAGGCAGGAAATAGGCCCCTGCCCTTGCCCCCCCCCCCCGGCCTCCCCTTTCGAGGCCGCCCCCAGGGAATGTGGGTGGCTGGATGCCAAGAGGGGCAAGCAAAGGGTCTGGCCGAGACGGCTCAGCTCTGCTCACCGATGGCCCTGGAGAGGTTGAGCCCCCCGTTGACCCGGCCGTCCATGGTCACTTTCCCGCCGGCGTTCTTGATCCTGGCCAGCTCCACCTCGTCTTCCGGCTTGTGGTCGTAGGACATGTCCAGGGCCTTCCCGCCCTCTGAGACCACACAGCGGGAGTCCCCCGCGTTGGCCACGATCAGCTGCTTGCCCCGGATCAGCGCCACCACCGCCGTCGTGCCACTGTCCGCACCGGGCTGCAGAGCAGGAGGAAGAGGTAGGGGAGAGGCCTGTAAGGGATCCCTCAAGGACAGGCTCCCCCCAACTGACAAACAAGAGAGGGCTTCTTTCCCACCCCCCACCGGCTCCAGGCACTGACCTTCTCCTTTCCATCCATGCCAGGAAGCATCATCTCTTCATCCTCCTCTTCGTCCTCCTCCTCCTCCTCCGCTTCTTCTGTGTCGTCTTCCTCTTCCTCCTCTTCTTCGTTCTCTGCTTCCTCGCTACTATAGCCATCCTCATCTTCACTGCACTCCTGGCCAAGAAACAGAAGAGTCTGAGCGCAATAATAATAACTACAACTACAACACAACGGCTGCTCTGGGTCAGAGTGAAGAGAGAGGGGGCCAGGAAGGCAATTCCTCCTTGTCTCCTGTGCTATGCTAACAATCTATATATATAAAAAGGGAGTGGTCGTGGTACCCGGCAAATAGGCTCGAAAACTACATGTCCAAGACCCACGAAAATCGCCAGGCCACTGACCCATATCCCGAGGTCCCTATAGGGCCCACAAAAACACCCCGAAACACAACCCACCACCCTCTAAAAGACCCCCAAAAAGACCCGGGTCGCGCGGAAGACACCTTGCCCGTTTCGCCACACGCGGCCCCGGTCCAGGACCGGCTTGGAAGCGGCAGAGGACATGGGCAAAAGGCCAAGGAGGCGACGGCACGGCCCGGGTCCAAAACAGGATGGCACCCGCCGAGAAAGGCCAAGGACGCAGCGGAAAAGGCGCCCGCACGACCCGGCTCCATGCGGCGCCTGAAAGAAAACTGAACTACACCTCCCAGAAGGCTCTGCGCCGCTCGCTGGGAAACCGGGACGGGGCTTTCTGGGAAGTGTAGTCCCATGCCTCCAAAACGTGCCCCCCCCCACCGCAGGGAGCTGACGAGTAAGGACGACCAACAGAACAAACGGACAGGCAAACTAACAAAACACATTACTAATGACACCCATCAAAAACCAAACCAAACATTACCACACCTACACAAAACATACACATATATACACATAAATACACACACATATACACACACATACACACACATCTATATATACACATATACATACACATAAACCCACACATACACATATATACACACATACAAACACATACACACATATATATACACACACAAATAAATACAAAAATAAATATACACACATACACATATATACAGGCACAAATATACACATAGACATACATACACAAACAAACATAAATACACAGACACACACACACACATATATATACACATATACATAGACATATACACACACATACACACACATACATACACATACACACACACAAACACACACACATACTGTATATATATATACACATATATATACACAAAAATAAACACACACACACACACATATACACACAAACATACACATATAAACACACACAAAACACATAGTCACAACACTTACATACCCAGACTTCCTCACATCTCCTAAATAGGGTACAGCAACGCGTGCCGGGTTCAGCTAGTATAATATATTGTATATACATATATTTATCTATATATATAAAATGAGAGCTGTCGTGGTGAGTACCCTATAGACAGCAAAACCGCTAAACCCACAAACACCAAACCAGGGCACAAAAATCCCCACGCAACGAGGTATGTTTACCACCAACCCCCCCCTCAACAAAAAAAAAGGTAAAAACCGCAAAAAACCAAGGGGACTACAACAGCCAGAATCCCCCGCAGCAAACACAGACGACGCACGCGTGGTACTCATTATCGCACGCGCAAACCCCTTCTCTCTCCTCCACCCTTCCCCGCCAGCACGGAGAAAAGAAGAAGACCCGCCATCTTACCTGTCTCCTGTGGCCAGCGGGGGAATGGCTGGCAGTGGCGCTGCCTACTGAAGACCTAAAAGGGCCTTGATTGTTGCCGCAGCCCGGGGTCCGGAGGCCTCCGCAGCAGCAATCGAGGCCCCGGCTTCACAGAAGACAGTGGGGGCCCCTCCTCCTTTTAGCTCTTCAGCAGCCAGCGCCGCCGCAGGGGAATGGCTGGCGGCGGCGCTGCCTGCTGAAGAGCTAAAAGGAGGAGAGGCCTGCTGTCTTCTGCGAAGCCGGGGCCTCAATTGCTGATGCGGCCCGGGCTACGGAGGCCTCTGCGGCAGCAATCGAGGCCCCGGCTTCGGCGAAGACGACGGAAGGAATGAAAGAAGGAAGGGGGGGGAGGTAAGAGAGGAGGGAGGGAAAGAAGGAAGGAGGGAAGGAAGGGAAGAAAGAAGGAAAGAGATACCCAAGGAAAGGAAGAAGAGACAGCAGAAAGGACACAAAAATGAAAGGCATGAAAGAGGGAAGGAAGGAAGGAAGGCGAACAGACAGGAAGGAAGAAAAGAAGAAAGGAGGGAGGGAAAAGGAGAAGAAATGAAAGAGGAAAGGGGGGAGAAAGGTAAGAGAGGAGAGGAGGGAAGGAAAGAAGACGGTACCACAGGAAGGAAGAAGAGACTACAAAGCAAAGACAAAGGTAATAAAAGGCTATAAAGGAGGGTGACGCTGCTGAGGGGAGGAGAAAAATAAAGGAAAGAAAGGGAGGAAGGGAACTGAGGGAGGGAAAGAAAGGGAAGGAGGAGTGATAGAGAAAAGGAAAGAGCTGAAGGATGAGGGAGACGGGGGAGAGCACGAACGAAAGACAAGAAGGGATGTTGCTGTTGTTCTTTGCCACAGCAGCGCTTGGCCGGGTACAGCTAGTAATATTATAATGTCATACAATTTAATACTACTACTAATAACAATACAATATTATAATTATATATTTTTCATGTTACATGTAATCTTACTAATAGTATCGTGTTTCCCCGAAAGTAAGACAGCGTCTTACTTTCTTTTGACTCCCCAAATCCCCACTACGGCTTACTTTCGGGGTACGTCTTCTTTGGGCGACGGTACCCCGAAAGTAAGACAAAGTACGACTTACTGCGGGCGGCATGGCGTGGCTTCCTGGCTGGGCGACGAGAGGCTCCCAGAGGGGCTCAAAAGGGGCCCGGAATCCTCCTCCTCTTCCTTCCAGCGGCGCCTTCCATCCTCCTCCTCTTCCTCCCAGCGGCGCCTTCTCCCTCTCGCCGGATCCGCCCCCCTCCCTTCACTGAAGGGGAGGAGGCGAGCGCCGCCGGCGAGAGGGAAGAAAGCGCCAGCGGAAGTCCCGCCCGCACGGCGACTCAGGCGTCTTTCCCGCCGCCGCCCCACTCGCCCGCGCTCCAAACACGAGCGGGCGGCGGCGGCGCCTGAGTCGCCCTGGCGGGGGACTTCCGCCAGCGCCTTCTTCCCTCTCGCTGGCGGCGGCTCCACCCCTCCTCCCTTCAGTGAAGGGAGGGGGCGATCCGCGAGAGGGAGAAGGCGCCGGCGGAAGTCCCGCCCCCAGGGCGACTCAGGCGCTTTTCGGGAGGAAGAGGAGGAGGATTCCGGGCCCCTTTTGAGCCCCTCTGGGAGCCTCTCGTCGCCCAGCCAGGAAGCCACGCCATGCCGCCCGCGGTACGTCTTACTTTCGAGTGCGGCTTATATAAGCCGACCCCTCTGACACCCCGACACGTCTTACAATCGGGGTGTCATACTTTCAGGAAACACGGTATTACAATATAATGGTATAGTACAAAATAGTACAGTATTCCCTCACTGATCGCAGGTGATCCGTTCCAGAACCACCCGCGATAAGTGAAAATCTGCCCACTCGGCAGCGACCACCTCCTCTTCGCCGAGTCTGCTGCTTGCCGCCTCGGAGGCCCCTTGGGCGTCGTTGATGGCACTGCCAGGCTGGACTAAGGCGTGGTCTGAGGTGTCAGCCCAGCCTGGCAGGGCCGTCAATGGAGCCCAAGGAGCCTCCGAGGCGGCAAGCAATAGACTCGGCGAAGAGGAGGCGGTCACTGCCAAGTGGACGGAGACAAGCGCCCGAGTCACCCCCCCTCCTCCCACCACCAGCTTCCCCCGCTTATTGCGGACCCACGAAACAGCGAGTCCACAATAAGCAAACCACGGTATAGTGAGGGAACTCTGTAATATATAATACTGATTTGTGCTATGCTGATAATATAATATACTGTTTTATATATATATATATCTTGTAAGTCGCACTGAGTCCCCTTCGGGGTGAGAAGGTCGGCATATAATGCCATAAATAAATAAATAAATAAATAATAGAGCGGGATGTGGTCACCAAGGAAGGCAGGGCGTGAACCGCAAGCCCTGCGATGTGCGCCCCTCTCCCACTCCAAGGACGTACCTCGCTGTCCTCCTCCTCCTCCTCTTCCTCCTCCTCAGCATCCTCCGACTCGTCCTCGCTGTCCTCAAAGAACCGGGACTTGGTGGTCCTCTGGGCCTTGCTGGACGAGGAGCAGGACGGCTGAGCCTCTGCCCCGGCCGGAGCCCCTCCCTCGGCGGCTGCCTTTGGCGCTGCACTCCCCGCGTCCCCTC
The DNA here is from genome assembly GCA_030556195.1 of Anolis apletophallus. Taxonomy (NCBI): domain Eukaryota; kingdom Metazoa; phylum Chordata; class Lepidosauria; order Squamata; family Anolidae; genus Anolis; species Anolis apletophallus. The sequence goes on along the minus strand of JARBWK010000003.1, from coordinate 1,429,869 downwards.
CGCCGGTCATGTCCGGTCCAGGGGGAGCGGAGCCGGAGCCCGGTTGGCCACTGTCCGTCTCCTCCTCCGGCTCCTCCTCCCCCTCGCGGCGCTTCGCGGTCTCGCCGGCGTCCACTTCCCCGTTCAGGCTGGGCCCCCGACCGGCCTCCTCCTGGGGCGGCTCCTTCCCCGGGGGCCCCAGCTTGCCCTTGACACAGTTCTGGCCGTAGCGAGTGAGCAGCTCCTCGATGGTCATGGTGGCCTCCTCGTGCAGCAGGGCGGCCTCCTCCTTGTCCACTGAAAGGCAGGCAGGCAGGCCGAAGAGGGACCTCTCATTCGGGGAAACAGAGTCACAGCCGCCACCCCACAAGCACTTCCCTGGTTGGACCATAACACGATGTAGCAAATTGCCTCACAAACTGATATTCCTGCTTTGAAATATTTATTTCCTGTTTAACTGGGTGTTCCTGACTTTGAAAGTACTCTAGAGCAGGGGTGCGCACACTTTTTCAGCATGCGAGCTACTCTTAAAGCAACCAAGTCCAAAAGATCTACCTGCCCCCGCCACTGTGCGCTCCCGCCGCTGTGCGCTTGCCACCACGCGTGCTCCTGCTGCTGTTTTCCGCCCACGCAGCGCTTCTTCCGCCTGCGGGGCATTGCAGGAAGGAGAAAGCACGAGGCGGGGCATCCAGAGGGAGCGCTCCGCCCTGCCTGTCCCGCCGGCAACGGAGGCTGCACAGCTGCTTCTGGACGAGAGGGAGGCAGGGCGCTTCCTCCAGAGGCCCCGCCTCGTGCTCCCTTCTTCCTGCAATGCCCCGCAGGCGAAAGAAGCACCGCAAGAGCAAAAGCCAGCAGCAGGTGCGCGCGTGCACGCAGGGTTTGCGTGTGCATGGCAGGAGTGCCCCATCCGGCTGGTGAGGCCCGAAGATCACCTGGAAGAGGGCCGAAGATCTACTAGTAGCTCCCGAGCTACCTAATGAGCACCCCTGCTCTAGAGTCTCGCTTCTCCAACATAAACAAGACGGCAAAACCTTGGGTAAGTGAAAATGTTGGTTAATAAGGAGGGATTAAGGAGAAGCCTATTAAGGGGAGGCCAATTTAACTGATTTATGAGGCCATAAAATCTCCAGGAAGTACACAAAATAATGAAGGAATGTGACAGCTCCCCCTGGTGGCCAGAAGCTGGAATGTTAAATAGCCTCTGAGTGTTTGTCTATATATGTTGTGTGTCTATCTATGGCAGGGGTGTGCAATTATTTTTTTCCAAGGGGCCACACGAGAGCCAAAAAAATATTATGAAAGAAGGAAGGAAGGCGAACAGACAGGAAGGAAGGAAAGAATAAAGGAGGGAGGGGAAAAGGGAAGGAACGAAAGAGGGAAGGGGGGATACAGGTAAGAGAGGAGGAGGGAGGGAAAGAAGAAAGGAAGGAACGAAGGAAGGAAAGAGATGCCCAAGGAAGGAAGAAGAGACAGTAGAAAGGAAATAAATACACAAGGCATGACAGATTTAAAGACGGATGGAAGGCAAACAGACAGGAAGGAAGGAGAGAAGAAAGGAGGGAGTGAAAAGGGGAAGGAATGCAAGAGGGAAGGGGGGGGAAAGGTAAGAGAGAAGGAGGGAGGGAAAGAAGGAAGGAAAGAAGGAAAGAGATACCTAGGGAAGGCAGAAGAGACAGTAGGAAGGAAATACATACGAAAGGCATGACAGGTAAACAAGGAAGGAAGGCGAACGGACGGGAAGGAAGGAAGGAAATAAAGGAGGGAGGGAAGGAATGAAAGAGGGAAGGGGTGGGGGAAAGGTAAGAGAAAAGGAGGGAGGGAAAGAAGGAAGGAAGAAAAAAGGTACCACAGGAAGGAAGAAGACAGGCTACACAGTAAAGAAAAAGGTAATAAAAGGCTATAAAGAAGAGTGAAGCTGGTGAGGGGAGGAGAAAAATAAAGGAAATAAAAGGAGGAAGAGAACTGAGGGAGGGAAAGAAAAAGAAGGAGGAGTGATAGAGAAAAGGAAAGAATAGGGGAAAGGAGGAAAAGAAAAGACGGAAGGAAGGAGGAAAGAGAGAAGGAAAGAGCTGAAGGACGAGGGAGAGCAAGAACAAAAGGCAAGAAGGGATGTGGCTGTTGTTCTTTGCCACAGCAACGCGTGGCCGGGTACATATGTACACATAGACACAATATACACACATACACACACACACACACACACACAAAACACATATATACAGACTGGGCCACAGGAAAGAGGAAAACAAGGAAGAGGGAAGAACAGGAAATAAAAAGGGAAAGAAGGAAGGAAACAGGGAGGGAAGAAAAGTGGGATGAATAGAAGGAAGGAAGGTAAGAAGGAAAGGAATGCTAATTCACTCCCTACTTCCTTCTTTGCCGCTTTTCTTTTCCATACCACCACACAAGGCCACAGCAGCGCGTGGCCGGGTACAGCGAGTATATTTTAAATTAATACTTTTTGAAATCCATGAAACAGCGTGTTTGCAATAAGCCAGGGCCGTCCAACTTCTACCAGCCCAGGGGCCGGAATTCCGGTGACTTCCGGTGACCTGGGGGGCCGTGGTGGGGGCAGGGCCCATCGCGGGGGCGCGGCCGGTCGTGGGGGGCGATTTCACCGCTTCTGGCGCCCTGCCGTGACGCTGAAAGGGAGGCGAAGCCAAGGGAAGCTCCCTTAGCTCCTCCCTCCCTCTACAGCGTCACTCTCGGCGCCAGAAGCGGCGAAATCGCCCGCTTCTGGCGCCCGAGAAGTGATGCTGTACGGCAGGCAAAGCCAGGGTAGCTCCCCTTAGCTCCTCCTCCCTTCTACAGCGTCACTCTCGGGCGCCAGAAGCGGGCGATTTCACCGCGTCTGGCGCCCGAGAGTGACGCTGTAAGGGAGGGCGAAGCCAAGGGAAGCTCCCCTTGGCTCCTCCCTCGCGGCAGCCGTGGATGGCGCTTGTGCCGCTGCGCGCATGCGCACTTAAAAAAAAATTCCGGAATTAAAAACAATTTTTTTTATTGCAGGAGAGTAGGGGGCCGTGTCTAAAGGGCTGGCGGGCCGTGTACGGCCCGCGGGCCGTCTGTTGGGCGGGCCTGCAGTAAGCAAACCATGAAGTAACAAGGGAACTCTGTATTATTATTGTTGTTGTTATTATGAGGGGGCAAGGGCAGGGAAAGGGGGCCACAAGCTCTAAGCGGGAAGCCCCCTGGTGACCCAGAACATGCAGAGCCATGTCAAGCTGGACAGGAGGCCCAGCGGAGACTTGGCTTGCAGGTGCTCCTTTGTTTTCACAGCCGGACACTGACCCCACGACTGGGCAAACTGCAATTCCCTGCATAAGGAGCACCAGGAGCTGGAGCCCTGCAATGCCCGAGGGCCACTCCCTGCCCCAGACCAGCCCCGCGGCCCCTTCCCTCCTCCAGAGAGACAGGAGCCCCACTGACCGTCGTCTTCGTCGGCCACCTTCTCCTCCTTCTCATCCCCGTCCTCCCTGGAGCGCCCGGCCAGCAGGGCCAGCTCCCGGATCACTTCCTCGGTGGTCAGCTGGGCATCGATGGCCAGGAAGGCGTCCTCCAGGGCCTGCGAAGGAGTAGCAGCGGTGAGGGTCCCTTAGAGAAGGCTTGGCCTCTGCGCCCCCTCCCCTTGGCCAGGAAAAGCCCCCATGGGCTCCTTGTGAAGGGGCCTCCCTCCAGGCTCACCTTCTGCAGCTTGCCCTCCTTGTAGGCCTTCTGCTCCTTGATGATGTTTGGCAGGTACTTGGCGCAGTAGAGCGCAACCTCTTCCCCTGGAAATAAAGGGAGGCGCCTTAGGGACCTCCTGTGCCCCCCCCCCACTTCAAAGGCAGGGCCAGCCTGAGGGGCAGGGAAGGAGGGGGTTGTGGGAAAAGGGCGGGAAGGGGGCTCCCAACGGGGTGGGTGCAATACCTCCGTGTCCGTCATAGACGGAGAACATGGCCGTCTCGCCGTCCAGGTCTGGGATGCAGTTGTGGGCGTCCTGCAAGGGGGGGACGGACAGGGGGGATAAACAGGTCAGTAGGATAGCATAAAAGGTAAACGTTTCCCCTGACATTAAATCCGGCATTGTCCATAGACACCTCCAAGGTCATGTGGCCATAGGCATGACTGCATGGAGTGATGCTACCTTCCCCTATTGATCTACTCACATTTCCATGTTTCCAAACTGCTAGGTTTAGCAGAAGCTGGGGCTGACAGTGGGAGCTCACCCCACTCCCTGGATTGAAACCACCGATCTTTTGGTCAGCAAGTTCAGCAGCTCAGCGGTTTAACCCACTGCGCCACCGGGCCCTATAATAAAGCTATAATACAATAGCTTTATTTGTCATTGTGTTATTGTACAATGAAATTAAATCCCTTTTCCCAGCACACACACCACAAAACAACATCCTCATCCCTTCTGTACTCCCGCCACCACAACACGCAGCCCCCAGTGCCACATCCATGCAAAGTTCAATATAGTTCCAGCTCTAGGTTAAAGCTGTCTCTCTGTCTGCTTGTCCTTTTGTCACCCTATATATCTATCTATTCTATTCTATGTATATAATAAAAGTCAGTGTATGCGGGCGGAGGTGCGGAGGAATATGTGGCAGTGTTTCGATTGGTTGCCACTGTGGGATTATTTGCATAAAGGACTCTGATTGGCCAGCCTCAGAACTCCAACATTCTAAAGCACCAGACAGAGGGGATTGGTTGCCACTGAGGGAGTATTTGCATAAAGGACTCTGATTGGCCATCTACATTCCAACATTCTAAGGTGACACAGAGTGAATAGGAAAGGCCTCAGACAGTCAGTCACTGCGGCCCACACCAATGACGGATCAGGACCAAACTTGGAACACAGGGGCCCAATGGCCCACTTCACAACCTGGTGTGGTTTAGGGCAGGATGGGCCACGAATGATGGGATTTCCAGTTCCTTCACCCGATTCACTTTCCAAAGAACATTGTAGCCCCTACAAATCAAAGACCAGGCCCAAACTTGGCACACAGAGCCCCCATGACCCACTCTACATCCTACTGCAGTTTGAAGGAGGATGGACCATGGATATTGGGACTTGCACTACCTTCACTCACTTCCTGAAAACAACGCGACCCTCATGCTATGACCAATACAGACCAAAATTGGCACACAGAGCCCCCTTGACCCACTCTACACCCTGGTGCTGTTTCTAGGAGGACGGACCACAGATGATGGGACTTGAAGTACCTTCACTCACCTTCCGAGACCGCTACAACCCTCGTCCAAAGAATGATCAAGACCAAACGTGACACACAGAGCCCCCAAGACCCACTCTATCTTCTACTGCAGTTTGGAGGAGGGTGGACCGTGGATGATGGGACTTGAAGTACCCAAGACCAACCTTGGCACACAATGCCTTTCTCAAATAACCTTGGCACCGCCGGGTCCCAAAGCTAGTGTAATATATAAATAATATGTTGAGTGAGATGGATCCCTAAGAATGCTCCAAGCTTTCTTAAGGCTGCGGGAATTGTAAACTCCTTCCAAAGAGGAGAAAGACTTCTTATCCGGCACATGCAGCCCGCCCATTGTCTTTGTGATTGTGTTTATGGTAATTTTAAACTGCTCAATGTATTCCTGTGCTGTTGTGTAATTATGATGTTGTTATTTGTTGCTTAGTATATTTTGTTTTTATTTTGTTGTACTCTGTTGTTCGGGCTTTGCCCCATCTAAGCCGCCCCGAGTCCTCATTGGGGGTGATGGTGGCGGGGTATAAATAAAGATTACTATTATTATTATTATTATCCTCTGTGCAGAAATGATGACCCCTTGGAGCGCCTTCCTATCTGTAGCCACTGTGCAGTTACCAAACCAGGTGCAGGAGGTCAGGGCCCTCTCTGAACCACAGCCATAGAAAGTCACCTGTAGTTTTCCATTTAGTTGTTGATTCCTTAAATGGACCCTCTATTTATATCTATCTATCTCTACATATATCTATACCTATATATTTCTGCAGCACCTCACATCCTGCTTTGCAACAGCTGCAGAGCTGTTTGGGCTGGAAGTCAGCCTGAAGAAAACGGAAGTCCTCTACCAACCCGCATCACAGGAATAACACCATCATCCCCACGTCAGCATAGACGAATCTGTGCTTAAGTCCGTTCAGCAGTTTGCCTGGGAAGCATCATCTCTTCAGATACCAAGATTGATAAAGAGAGAGATCACAGATTAGCAAAGGCATAGAGTGCATTCGGAAGGCTTCACAAGAGAGTCTGGAGCAACAAGCACCACAATCAGTGTGTACAGAGCGATCGTACTGTCTTTTCTCCTATATGGGCCTGAAACATGGGTCGCCTATCGCCAACACCTACGACTCCTCAAACGCTTTCATCAGCGCCGTCTTTGCACAATCCTAAATATACACTGGACTGACCATGTGACGAATGTTGCTGTCCTTGAGCAAGCAGGGGTCACCAGCATTGAGGCCATGCTATTGAGAACACAGCTGCGCTGGGCAGGGCACGAGGTCTCTAGGATGGAGGACCACCGCCTCCCAAAGATACTACTCTATGGTGAACTCGCCACGGGTCAGCGCAAGAGAGGCGCCCCCAAAAAGAGATACAAGGACTCCCTGAAACAACATCTCAGGCTCGGCCAGATTGATCACCAACAATGGTCCACCCTGGCCTCACATCGGGAGGCGTGGAGGCGCACTATTCACAATGCTGCGCCCTCTTTCGAGAAGACGCGCCGAACGGGTCTCGAAGAGAAACGACAACGCAGAAAGAACCGCAACTTGGAAACAACATCACCCAAGGAGGGGTGAGTCCTTCCTAAGAACCTTCGTTCGCGAAGTAATGCTGAGAGAGATATATCTACACACACACACACACACTGAGGACCTTCTTCCACAGAGCCCTCTCACAGACTGACGCCTCCATGCAGTCATGCCAGTGGCCACATGACATTGGAGGTGTCTACGGACAACGCCGGATTTTTGCCTTGGAAATGGAGATGAGCATCAAAGTCCCAGAGTTGGACTTCCCCCCCCTCAGCTGCCCAACCTCCAAGTGCTTTGGACTCCAACTCCCAGCATTCCTCACAGCCTCCGGCCCCTTCCTTTCCCCCCTCAGCCCAACCTCCAAGTGTTTTGGACTCCAACTCCCAGCATTCCTCACAGCCTCAGGCCCCTTCCTTTCCCCCCTCAGTTGCCCAACCTCCAAGTGTTTTGGACTCCAACTCCCAGCATTCCTCACAGCCTCAGGCCCCTTCATTTCCCCCCTCAGTTGCCCAACCTCCAAGTGTTTGGACTCCAACTCCCAGCATTCCTCACAGCCTCAGGCCCCTTCCTTTCCCCCCTCAGTTGCCCAACCTCCAAGTGTTTTGGACTCCAACTCCCAGCATTCCTCACAGCCT
>JARBWK010000003.1:1407633-1422416 GCA_030556195.1 Anolis apletophallus | reverse complement strand
AGTGGCTTGTTGTTATTGTTATTATTATATTATTAGATACATAACAAAGTGGCTTGTTGTTGTTATGATTATTATTATTTGAAACACAACTAGATGAGTCCCCAGCAGGCAAGGCCAAAAGGCCACCCAGTGTCTAGGATTGTGTGATGTATTGGCCAATAATGTGTGCAGATCCCAGTAGGGTGGTCTTCTGCAGCTGACAGGTGGTAATTTTGTCAGCACTGATTGTGTTTGAGTGCAGGCCAAGTCATGAGGCGCTGCACCCAGTGTGCCCATCACCACTGGGACCCCCTTGGCTTGTGCCACACTGTTTGCAGTTCAATCTTTAAATCCTATTATTATCATTATTATTACTATTGTTATTATATTATTAGATACATAAAAAGTGGCTTGTTGTTGTTTTAATATTATTATTATATTATTATTAGATACATACCAAAGTGGCTTGTTGTTGTTGTTATTATTAGACATATTACAAAGTGGTTTGTTGTTGTTATTATTTGAAACACAAGATGAGTCCACAGCACACAAGGTCAAAAGGCCGCCCAGTAAGGTGTTAATTTGTCAGCACCCATTGTGTTTAAGCGCAGGCCAAGTTCTTGAGGCACGGCACCCATTATTATGATTATCATTATTATGTGTATTTGTGTCCTGCTTTTTCTCTCCGCAAAGGAGTCTCCAAGCGGCTGACGTCAAAAGCATTTCCGTACCATTTAAAACCCCACAATGCCTGACACCTGGCTGCTAGGAATTATGGGAGCTGAAGCCCAAAACACCTGGACGCAGCAGGGCCGACCTCTGTATCGACTCGATCTCAATATGGAAGTCCAGTCATTGGAAGCCCATCAAGACACAGTTTGAGTACATCATGGAAACATGGCTGGGACTCGATGACAGGCCTGGGCCCACTTGAGCCCTCCATGCCTACTGGCTGCTAAGAATTGTGGGAGCTGAAGTCCAAGACACCTGGAGGGAGGCCCAAAGCCTGCTCTGCCTTGCCCAGTGGACACTCATTGGAAGCCCATCATGACAGGCACACAGTTTGACTACATCACGAAAACATGGCTGGGACTCGATGACAGGCCTGGGTCCACTTAGGCCCTTCCTCCCTACCGGCTGCTAGGAATTGTGGGAGTTGAAGTCCAAAACACCTGGAGGGAGGCCCAAAGCCTGCTCTGCCTTGCCCAGTGGCCTCACCTTGGGGTCTGCGGGCTTGGTGGAGAACTTGTCCCTCTTCTCTCCATGCTCATCGTAGAGGAGGACCACCCGGTCCACGGTGCAGACGGCGAAGCGCGCATTGTTGGGCGCCCAGGCCAGGCACGTCACCTTCGCCGACCCCAGCTGAAGGAGGCCAATGAGGGAAACACACAAAGTGGGGGGGGTCACTCGGTCAGCCAGCCAGGCATTTATTTATGTATTACAGGACATTTCTCAACCCTGAAGGGGACTCAGAGCGGCTCAGAAGCAAAGTGCAAATACAACATACTATATTATGGCCACAGCACAACATTAATATGACACATCACATTGTACTATAACATTAGTAATATTACATGGAACATAAAATATGCAATTATATCATAGTATTATTAGTATTATACTGTATTACAATACGTTATCAATATTATATGCATATACAATATTGTACCATACCATATTACAGTGTTTAACAACCAGTGTGCAGTGAAACACTTGTGTGCCGTGAGCGATCATCAGGGGGCCGTGGGAAATGGGAACCTGCAATACCCTTCCTTCCCCCTCCTGCCGAACACTTTTTCTTCTCCACTCAGGCTCCCTTCTTCCCAGCCTCGCTCTGCTCGCTTTGCCTTGCTTTGCTCACGCTGCCGCCATTTTGATCCGAGGGGGCAGCGTGAGTGTGTTCAGGAGGGGAGGGGGGAGGGAGGAAGACGTGGGGCGAGTCTGCGCAGTAGCGCCCACATGGGCCACGTCTTCCTCCCTCCCCCCTTCCCTCCTGAAGAAGGGAGCCTGAGTGGGGAAGAAAAAGTAAGTGTTGGGCAGGAGGGGGAAGAAAGGGCGCGAAGGGGGAGGGGGAGGAAGAGGTCCCTGGCGAAAGCTGGCATGGGCACACTTGGACCTTCCAGGTGTTTTGGACTCCAACTCCCACCATTCCCAGCAGCCTCAGGCCCTTCCCCCCCCCCTCAGCCACTTAAGCAGGAAAGGGCCTCAGGCTGTTAGGAATGGTGGGAGTTGGAGTCCAAAGCACCCAGAGGGCCGAAGTTTCCCCATGCCTGTTTGAGGGACCTTAAAGTGGTGAGCCTCCTTCCAACATTGTGATTCTGGATAGAAAACAAACAACAACATAACATGACATTGTTTGAGTCCACAGTGCTCTCTGGGTGTAGGTGAACTACAACTTCCAAACTCAAGGTCAATTCCCAAGCAAACCCTTTAATAATAATAATAATAATAACTTTATTATTTGTGAGTCGCCCTCCACCACTGGTGCTCCGGGCGACTTACATCATTTAAAAACCCAAAAATACAACAGTTTAAAACATAGGTACACACGCCAGAAAGGCTCAGTCTCCAGGCGTCCGATCAAACCCCAAATGCCTGGCAGAAGAGCCAGGTTTTCAGGTCCGATAGGAATCTGATTTGGGCCGATGTGGCCCTGAGGGCAGGCGGGAGGGTGTTCCAGATCATGGGAGCCACCACGGAGAAGGCTCTCCGTCGGGTCTCCATCAGCCGAGCCTCTCTCACCCCAGGGATGGCTATACGATCACCATTTATGGCACGCGCTGGCCTCTCGGTGCGTTGGACTGTCAGCCGATCGCCCAGATAGGCTGGCCCAATATTATGCCGTGCTTTAAAGGTGAGCGCCATAAGTTTGTAAATCACTCTGAACTCTGTGGGCAGCCAATGAAGATCTTTTAAAATTGGAGAGATATGGTTTCTGACAGATGCCCCAGAGATGAGTCTGGCCGCTGCGTTCTGAATGAGCCTCAGCCTCCGAGTTGTAGACAGAGGTAGGCCCGCATATAGGGCATTGCAATAATCAAGGCGCGAGACGACGGTGGCATGTATCACAGTTCTCAATGCCTCTGATGGTAAATAGGGGGCCAACCGTCGGGCCCTGCGAAGATGGAAAAGGCGCCCTTAGCTGCGGCCTGGATCTGGGCTTCCATCGACAGTCTCTCGTCAGAATCACTCCCAAGCTCTTCACCGCCGGAGCCGGGGATAGGGGCTCGCCTCAAGAGTGGTAGTGGTGAGTGAGGGTCGGGTCGGCCAGGCCAGAGAATCTCCGTTTTAGCCGGGTTGATTTTGAGTCTGTATGCTCTGAGCCAGCTTGTCACCGCTCTCAGCCCTTGACTGAAACTGTCCGGCACCGATGATGTCCCTGGGTCGAGCTTCAGCAGCAGCTGTGTGTCGTCGGCGTATTGGTAGCAGCAGAAACCATGGCTCCTAGCAATACTGGCCAGGGGCTGGACATAGATGTTGAAGAGGGTGGGAGACAAGATGGCACCCTGGGGAACTCCACACTCCAACCCGCATTTCCTAGAGACCTGGCCCTGCCACTCGACCCGCTGCGAGCGGCCCCGTAGGAACGATCCCAACCAGATCAGAGCCTTGTCCTGGATCCCGGAGGCAGCCAGGCGGTGGAGCAGTAAGTCATGATCAACGGTGTCAAAGGCCGCAGTTAGATCCAGGAGGACCAGGACTGCCGAGCCCCCCCCCCCGTCCAGCTGGCGGCGGATGTCATCTGTAATCGCCACCAGGACGGATTCCACTCCATGACCCGCACGGAAACCTGACTGGAACGGATCCAGGCCCCCGGATCGATTTAGGAAGTCACGCAGTTGGCTTTCCGCCGCCCGCTCCAGGAGTTTACCCAGGAAGGGTAGATTGGCAACAGGGCGGTAGTTTGCTGGGTCGTCAGGGTCAAGGCTCGTCTTTTTCAGGAGGGGGCTGACTCTGGCCTCTTTCAGGGAGTCAGGGAAAACGCCTGTATCCAGGGAGAGGTTCACCAGGTCCCTCAGAGCGCCCAATATGATGTCAATGCTGGACTTGATTAGGTGCGATGGGCAGGGGTCCGTGGGGCAGGTCGTCGCTCTTGCCCCGGTCACTAACCTTCTCACCTCTTCCGATGTTAGGGGCCTGAATTCTGAGAGACAGTGCCCATTGGTCCGGATTGGGTGCTGGGTCCTCGCGCCTCTGCCTCGGGAATAAGCGGCAAATCACGCCGAAGTGCCGCGATTTTTCCGATGAAGTGCTTTTGGAGGTCATCTGTTGTTATCGCCGAGTTTTTGAGCTCACTCCGTGGGGCGCTAGGAGACTCCGGACTACTTTGAAGATCTGTGCTGTGTGGAGCCAGCGGCTGTAATCTGGGCGGCATTATAAGATTTCTTAGCCTCTTTGATCTCATGTTCGTACAGCCTGTGCTGTTCTCTGTAGGCTGCTCTATTTGCCCCGCTGGGTTTTCGTCTCCAGATACTCTCGAGTTGTTTCCTCCGGCGTTTCATCCGCTTTAGGTTCGCTGTGAACCATGGGGAGCTGGTTTTCCTGGGGCGGAGGGGGTCGCCTTGGGGCCACCTGGTCGATGGCCCTTGAGAGGACACTGTTCCATCTGGCAACCCGATCTGTCAGTGATCCTCCAGGAACCTCCAAGGGTTCCAGAGCCGCCGAGAATGCCCTCGGGGTCATCACGCTCTTTTGGCGGGCTAGGATGGTCTTTGGCTCCGATCTTATTGTGAGGAGAATGTTAATGTCTGCCCTCACGGTCAGGTGGTCCGACCAAGGCACAGCTTTAGTGTCCCGGTGTTTTATGGCTAGACCCTGGCTGAAGATCAGGTCCAGCGCGTGGCCAGCTTGGTGAGTGGGGCCCGTTTCAGTCCTGAGAAGGTCTATGGCATCCATGAGCAAGAGGAGCTCCCGTGCGCTGGATGTGAGGAACTGTGTCTGGGTGGATGTTAAAGTCACCCAGTATGATGAGCCGGGGAACCTCAGGGCCAGTCCGCAATCAGGTCCAATAAGGCAGATGTGGCCTCCTTATGGGCCCCAGGGGCTCGATAAACCACCAGAATCCCCGTCTTTTCTCCCACTCCGAGGGTTGCTCCCAGGCATTCTATGCCGGTCATCTCTGGTGTTTGGAGGACTGAGGTGGTGACAGCGTCCTTTACGACCAGGCCCGCTCCCCCGCCCCGGCCGGTAGATCTTGGCTGGTGGAAGGCTTTCAGTACTTTCTGTTGGTAATGAGAGTTCAATGTGCCAAGTTTGGTTCAATTCCATTGTTGCAAGAGTTCAGGATGCTCTTTGATTGTGTGTTAACTATAAATCCCAGAAACTGTAACTCCCAAATGCCAAGGTCTATTTTCCCCAAACTCCATCTGTGTTCACATTTGGGCATACTGAGTATTCATGCCAAGTTTGGTCCTGATCCAACATGGTTTAAGTCCACAGTGCTCTCTGGATATAGGTGAACCGCAACTCCAAAACCCAAGGTCAATGCCCACCAAACTCTTATAGTATTTTCTCTTGGTTATGGGAGTTCAGTGTGGGAAGTTTGATTCCATTCCATCATTGGTGGAGTTCAGAGTGCTCTTTGATTGCGGGTGAACTATAACTCCCAGCTGTTGAGCAAGACCTTCCTGTGTGTCTTTCTGCCACTCCTGCCAGGATGTCTATGTTGTGTTCATCGAAACAGGCCCAGGTTTCGCACTGAGTGTATAAATACATTCAAAAACATATTAACTATGTGTATGACTGTGTTAAGAGTGTCATTCTGTGTCATTGTGGTTGGTGGTGTGCCCCAGGATTCTGAAAATGTAAAAAATGTGTTTGATTCCCACGTGAACTACAACTCCCAGCATGCCATGGGACTCCCTCCCAAACCCCTCCAGGGCTCAGGGTGAGTGGGGATGGGCCTGTGGGTCACCGTGGTCTCTGGGTGCAGCTGAACTACAAGTCCCATCATGCTGGGTCCAAACAGACATCCATTCCCTGGTGTTCTAGAGACCAGGCCTGGGGAAATCCAGGCCCTCCAGGTGTTTGGGGCTGCGAGGAATGGTGGGAGTTGTAGTCCAGCACGCCTGGAGGGAGGGGGCGGGTTTGCCCATGCCTGGGGGGAGGGAAGAGGGGGTGGCCACGGCCAGGCCTGCCCCTTCCGGCCCCCAAGCCGGCCCCCCGCTCACCTGAGGCGCCAGCAGGGTCCGGTCGTGCCGCAGCCTCATCGCGACCAACGGGTAGGCCCGTTTCCAAGGCAACCACAACCACAACAACGGTCCCCGCGGCTCCGCCCACTGGGGGTGACGTCACAGCCCGGCAGAATCCTAGAGCTGGGTGGCCTCAGAATGGGCTGCTCAAGGGGCGGGACTTCCGGAATACAGCCTTAGGAGATAGAGTAGTTGAAAGAGAGAGCTTGGGGAAGGGACTTCCGGGAATCCTCAATACCTCCTGGCTTGTCTTGAGTCCACACTGCCATATAACCCAGTTCAAAGCGGATTGTGCCGGGTTTCATTGATTGATTGATTGATTGATTGACAACATTTTTATGCCGCCCTTCTCTCTCTCTCTAATATATATATAAATATGTTGCAATAATTATATTATTATAATATAATAATATATAATATTACTATATATATATGAATATAAAATAATATTAAATATTATATAATAATATAATATGCACAATAAATTATGTATTTAGCATGGTACAATATCAGTATTCTGTATTATTATATTGTACTGTAATATTTATTTATATTTATTCATTTCATTTCTCACCCGAGGGGTGATTGATTGATTTACAACATTTATATGCCGCCCTTCTCTCCCTCTCGATAATATATATATTATTAGCTGGCCCGGGTTATTTGAGAAACATATTAGTTGGTCTGTAGCAATTATTGATGTGGCTCGCAGTGGTGTCAGGAAGTTAGTGAAGGCACTGCGAGTCCGATCGTCCATGGTGTACCCTCCTCCAAAGCGCAGCAAGATGTAGAGTGGGTCATGGAGCCTCTGTCTGCCAAGTTTGGCCTGGATCCACAACTGGGAGTCCATGACAGTACTGATGGTACTGTCCCATGGTGGTCTGCTCCTGCAAACTGCAGCAGGATGTAGAGTGGGTCATGGGGGCTGTGTGTGGCAAGTTTGGCCTTGATCCATCATTATTGGGAGTTGCAGTGGTATCATGACAGTACTGATGGTACTGCAAGTCCCATTATTGGTGGTCTGCCGTCCTCCAAACTGCAGCAGGATGTAGAGTGGGTCATGGGGGCTGTGTGTGGCAAATTTGGCCTTGATCCATCATTATTGGGAGTTGCAGTGGTATGAAATTACTGAAGGTACTGCAAGTCCCATCATCTGTGGTCCACCCTCCTCCAAATTGCAGTAGGATGTAGATTGGGTCATGGGGGCTCTGTGTGCCAACTTTGGTCTTTATTGGTGAATGGATGACGGTTGCATTGTTTCAAGGAAGTGAGTGAAGGTACTTCAAGTCCCATCATCCATGGTCCGTGTCACACAAAACAACACCAGGATGTAGAGTGGGTCATGAGGGCTCTGTGTGCCAGGTTTGGTCTTGATCAGTCATTGGATTAGGTTTGCAGCAGTCTTGGAAAGAGAGGGAAGGTACTGCAAGTCCCATCATCCATGGCCTGCCCTCCTCCAAACTGCAGTAGGATGTAGAGTGGGTCACTGGGGCTCTGTGTGCCAAGTGTGGTCTCTACCGGTGTTTGTTGGGGGCGGCAGTGGTCTGTGGGAATAGAGGGGTGTGAAAGTACTACAAATCCCATCATCCATTGTCTGTCCTCTCCCGAACTCTTGGGGTCTGTGTGTGGCTGCACGCCTGTGTCAAGCCCTCCATTCCTCCTCCCGGCAGGTGTGCCTGAGTCCAGACTTGGCCGGCAGAGTCTCCAGGCATCACACGGAGAGAAGACAACCCCGTGAATTCCTCCTCTGCGGAAGAAGGCAACACAAAGATGCCCCCAAAACAGGTTAACAAAGTCTCCTTCCTTCCTTCCTTCCTTCCTTCCTTCCTTCCTTCCTTCCTTTTTTCCTTCCTTCTTTTCTTCCTTCTTTCTTTCCTTCCTTCCTTCCTTCCTTTCCTTCTTTGCTCCCTTCCTTCCTTTTTCCTTCCTTCCTTTCTTTCTTTCTTTCTTTCTTTCTTCCATCCTTCCTTCCCTTCTATCTTCCTTCCTTCCAACAGAGCCCTTGGGAGGGGTCTGCAACAGAGACCACCAATAGTTCCTCCCAAGGGCAGAAGGATTGGGGGTTGGTGCTCATCTCCATTTCGAAGCCAAAGAGCCCGGCGTTGTCCTTAGACTCCTCCAAGGTCATGTGGCCAGCATGACTGCATGGAGCACCATTAATTTCCCACAAAGGAAGTGATATGTTGACTCTAAGCTGGAATGTAAGGAGCTGGGCACGTTTAGCCTAAAGACGAGAAGGTTAAGAGGAGACATGATGAGGGCCATGTATACATACGTGAGGGGAAGTCAGTCCTAGGCAGGAGGGAGCAAACTTCCTTTCTGCTGCCCTGGAGACTAGGAGACAGTGGAGCCATGGCTTCAAACTGCAGGAAAGGAGATTCCACCCAAACATTAGTAAGAACTTCCTGACTGGGAGAGCCGTTCAACAGTGGAACTCTATGCCCTGGAGTGTGGTGGACGCTCTTTGGAGGCTTTCAGACAGAGCTGGATGGCCATCTGTCAGGGGTGCTTTGAAGGCCATGGAGTTGGACTGGATGGCCCACGAGGTCTCTTCCATCTCTAGGATTCTATGTTTCTAATGTTGTGGATTTCTGGAAATTGTAGTTTTGGGATATTTGGCAGAGAATTAAGTGTTGCCAATTCCTTCATATTATTTTGTAGAGTTGTAGTTTCACAAGGCATTGAGTATTCTCTTGCACATCAAATGCACTGACCCCACTCAATGCTGTGGAATCCTGGGAGTTGTAGTTTGTTAATGATTCTATCAGGTCTTGAGCAGGAACGCTGGCTGTGTGAACGTTGAGGGAGGGAACACATGGGAGTCGCCCCTTGAGCTTGCTGTAGCCGCTTTTGAAACAACACCTTGGTCTGTAGATACTTCTCAGGCGGGACCGACAGTCGTCACCTGGAGCGTTTACGAAATCTGATCTCTATCCACGAGGCCTTCAAGATGGCCGCGCAGACTCCTCTAATCCAGTTCAAGGCAGGCCGTGTGGAGGGATGACGTAGAATGAGTCATGGGGGCACTGTGTGCCAAGTTTGGTCTTTATTGGTCTTGGTTCAGGGCCGCAGTGGTCTGTGGGGAATGAAGGGTTTGAAAGTATTACAAATCCCATAATCTGTGGAGGTACTTCAAGTCCCATCATCCATGGTCCACCCTCCTCCAAACTGCAGGAGACTGTAGCGTGGGTCATAGGGGCTCTGTGTGCCAAGGTTGGTTATTGTCAATTCAGGCCATACACAATGTCCCATGAGCTGAGGCCTAGTCGGGAAAATCAAGTTAATGAAGCCTTACTGTCAATTCAGGCCTTACACAGTATCCCATTAAGAGAGGCCTAGTCAGGAAAACCAAGGTAATGAAGCCTTACTGTCAATTCAAGCCTTACACAGTATCCCATTAAGAGAGGCCTAGTCAGGAAAACCAAGGTAATGAAGCCTTACTGTCAATTCAAGCCTTACACAGTATCCCATTAAGAGAGGCCTAGTCAGGAAAATCAAGGTAATGAAGCCTTATTAAGAGAGGCCTAGTCAGGAAAATTGTCAATTCAGGCTTTACACAGTATCCCATTAAGTGAGGCCTAGTCAGGAAATTCAAGTTGAGGAAGCCTTACTGTCAATTTAGGCCTTACATAGTATCCCATTAAGAGAGGCCTAGTCACGAAATTCAAGTTGAGGAAGCCTTACTGTCAATTCAGGCCTTACATAGTATCCCATTAAGAGAGGCCTAGTCACGAAATTCAAGTTGAGGAAGCCTTACTGTCAATTCAGGCCTTATTAACAGTATCCCATTAAGAGAGGCCTAGTTAGGAAAATCAAGGTAATGAAGCCTTACTGTCAATTCAGGCCTTACACAGTATCCCATTAAGAGAGGCCTAGTCAGGAAAATCAAGGTAATGAAGCCTTACTGTCAATTCAGGCCTTACACAGTATCCCATTAAGTGAGGCCTAGTCAGGAAATTCAAGTTGAGGAAGCCTTACTGTCAATTCAGGCCTTACACAGTATCCCATTAAGAGAGGCCTAGTCAGGAAAATCAAGTTGAGGAAGCCTTACTGTCAATTCAGGCCTTATTAACAGTATCCCATTAAGAGAGGCCTAGTCAGGAAAATCAAGGTAATGAAGCCTTACTGTCAATTTTGGGCCTGGTATGTGTTTTGTAGGGGCTACAGTGTTGTTTGGGAAGTGAGTGGGGTGAAGGTACTGCAAATCCCATCATTCATGGCCCATCCTGCCCTAAACCGCACCAGGTTGTGAAGTGGGCCATTGTGCCTCTGTGTGCCAAGTGTGGTCTTGTTCTGCCATTGTTGGGGCCGCAAGGTGTCTTGGACTCCGACTCCCACCATTCCTGACAGCCTGGGGCCCTTGACATTTCCTTTTCTACGTCAAGCTGAAGAAGACTCCTGTGTTTTCCTCTTGTGAGCTATTTCATCACACTTGGAGTTACAAGGGCTAGAGTTACTCTATGGGCTACTCATGCTCAATGCTGACACAAGCTTCCTTTCTGCTGCCCTGGAGACTCGGATGCAATGGAGCCATGGCTTCAAACGGCAGGAAAGGAAGGAGGTTCCCCCTGAACATGACTGGCAGAGCTGTTCAGCAGTGGAACTCTCTGCCCTGGAGTGTGGTGGAGTGAGGCTCCTACTTTGGAAGCTTTTAAGCAGAGGCTGGATTGACTCCGCTGTCACTGCCGTGGTGTAATTCTACGAATTGTATTTATTTATATATTTACGACATTAATATGCCGCCCTTCTCACCCCGAAGGGGACTCAGAGGGCTTACATGTAATGTGTAAATACAATATAATATATTATTACCATAGCACAATATTGGTTTTATATATTACTATATTTGAAGGGAGATGTTCACAAGCTGGAATGCGTCCAGAGAAAGAGGGCGACTCAAAGGATCAAGCGTTTGGAGAACAAACCCTATGAGGAGCGGCTTAAGGAGGTGGGCATGTTTAGCCTGCAGAAGGGAAGGCTGAGAGGAGACATGATGAGGGCCATGTATAGATACGTGAGGGGAAGTCAGTCCTAGGCAGGAGGGAGCAAGCTTCCTTTCTGCTGCCCTGGAGACCAGGACGCAATGGAGCCATGGCTTCAAACTGCAGGAAAGGAAGGAGATTCCATCTGAACATTAGTAAGAACTTCCTGACTGGGAGAGCTGTTCACCACTGGAACTCTCCACCCAGGAGTGTGGCGGAGGCTCTTTCTTTGGAGGTGTTCCAACAGAGGCTGGATGTCCATCTGTCAGGGGTGGTTTGAAGGCCATGGAGTTGGACTGGATGGCCCACGACGTCTCTTCTAACTCTGCTTCTATGTCTGGTTTTTGGAAGAAGAAACACAACCAGTCAGAAAAAAATGGAGGGAAGTGCTTGTTCATGGGCTCCATTTCTGACTCAGACAATCACAACATCAAGCTTTGCTCGTAAAAGGTGGAAATCTCTCTCCTGACAAGACGTGAAACCACAGTGTAGAATAGACTGCATTTAGATGAGAAAGGGATGGAGGGACGGACAGACACTATATCTCCCTCTGATGGGCAAGAGGTGGGCAACTCCAACGTGCCTCCGGCCTCCAAAGGGTCCGGCTTCAAGGCCGTGGGCAGCCAGCCATGTTTCCTCACAAAGGGCAGAACGGCAGTTGGAAGGGTTGGCCTCAGCAGCCAGCCAGAGGCAGCAGCCAATCAGAGCCCTGGCCCCTGGCACACTCGGCCAATCGGCTGCTGACACACCTCTCTCTCTCTCTCTCTCCAGCCAGCCCACCCTTTCGAACCCTCCCACTCTGGGCCCACCAGCCTCCCGGGGCAGACCGTGTCCAGAGGTCCTCCAGCCCTGTGGAGGGGAGAGGGCGCCCTCAGCCTGAGCCTGGCCAGAGGAGGGCCGGTCCAGGGCAGGAGGAGTCCAGGCCCTTCCTCCACACCGCCACCTCCCTCCCTCCCAGGGTTCGTCCCAGGAGAGACCTTCGGACAGGTGATCTGGGCCAGGTGTGTTTGGTTCCCAGAGAGGCAGGAAGGAAGTGGTTGACACCTGGCTGAGGTCAAAACGAGGAAAGAGGCCGAGGGGGACAAGCCAAGGGGAGGCCATTTTGTGTCCAGTCCTTACTGTTGTGATCTGCCTGGAAGGTGACAGGAAACAGTATTAATTTTATTATTATTATCCTGGCCAACTGGGGCCCTCCCTCCAGGTGTTTGGGACTCCCACAATTCCTCACAGCCTCAGGATCAACAAGGCCTTGGAAACTTCAAACCCTCTCGTATTGATCTTGCCCGCTTTTCCCTCTGCCTACCATCCAGATCTTTTCGTATCACCTCACGAGGCGTCAACATTAGGATCGCCTGGGTGACTTTGACGTCCAGGGAAACCTGAGTCTTGCCCTGCTCTGGGAGGAAAGTCCTTGTCTCTTGGGGGTCTGTGTGTGGCTGCGTGCCTGTGTCAAGCCCTCCATTTCTCCTCCCGGCAGGTGTGCCTGAGTCCAGACGTGGCCGGCAGACTCTCCAGACGTCATTCGGAGCGAAGACAACCACGTGAATTCCTCCTCTGCGGAAGAAGGCGCCACAAAGATGCCCCCGGAAGAGGTTAACGAAGTCTCTTTCTTCTTTCTTTCTTTCTTTCTTTCATTCCTCCTTTTCTTTTTGCTTTCCTTCCTTCCTTCTTTGCTTCCTTCTTTCTATCTTTTCTTTCTTTCCTTCTTTCTTTCCTACCTTCCCTCCTTGCCTTCCTTCTTTTTTCCTTCCTTCTTTCTCTACTCCCTTCCTCCTGCCATCCCTTTTTCCTTCCTTTCCTTCCTTTCTTCCTTCTTTCCTTCCTTCCCTCCCCCTCCTCTTTGTTTCTTTCTTTCTTCCCTTACCTACTTGCCTTCCTTCCTTCTTCTTTTCCTTCTTTCTTTCTCTCCTGCCTTCCTCCCTCCTTCCATCCCTCCTTCTTTTCCTTATCTTCCTTCCTTCCTTCTCCCTCCCTCCCTTTCCTTCTCTCTCTCTCCCTCCCTTCTTTCTTATTTCTCTTTCTCTTCTTTTCTTTCTTTGCTTCTTTCCTTTCTTTCTTTCTTTCTTTCTTTCTTTCTTTCCTTCCCTCCTTTTTCTATAGCCTTCCCTCCTTCATTCTTCCCTTCGTTCCTTTGTCTCTCCCTTTCTCTCTTCCTTCTTTCCTTCCTTCACTCTTTCCTTCCTTCTTTGCTTCCTTCTTTCTTTCCTGCTTTCTTTCCTTCTTTTCTTCATTCCTTTATTTCTTTCATTTTTTCTTTCCTCCCTCCCTTCTTCCTGCCTTTCTTTTTCTCTTCCTTCCTTTTGTTTTTCTTTCCTACCTTCTTATCTTCATTCATTCCTTCATTCTTTCCTTCCTCCTCCCTTCCTTCCTTCTTTTCTTTCTTTTTCCTTCCTTCCTTTCATTCCTTCACTGCCTTCTTTCCTTCCTTCTTTCTCCCTCTCCTCCCTCCCTTCTTCCTTCCTTTCCTTCTTTCCTCCCTCCCTCCCTTCTTTCTTCCCTCGCTCCCTTCTTCATTCGTTCATTTCTTTCTCTTTCTTCCTTTCTCTTTCCTCCATTTTTCCTTCCTTCCATCCTTCTTCCCTTCCTTCCATCCTTCTTCCTTTCCTTCCATCCTTCTTCTCTTCCCTTCTTCTTTCCTTTCCTTCCTTCCTTCTTTTGTTCCTTCCGTTCCTTCCTTCCTCCTTTCCTTCCCTTCCCCGTCTCCCTTCTTTTTTTCTTCCTTCCTCCTTTCCTTCATTCTTTCCATCTTCCTTTCTCACTTCCTTGCTTCGTCTTTCTTCTTTCCTTCTTTCCGTTCTGTCTTTCTTTCCTTTCCTTCCCTCCTCCCTTCCCCCTTCCTTGCTTAATTCTTCACTTTTTTCCTCCCTCCCTTCTCCCTTGCCTTCCTTCTTTCCTTCTTTCTTTCTTTCTGTTTTTTCCTTCCTTTCCTTCCTTCCTTTTCTTCTTTGCTCCTTTCTTTCTTTCATTCCTTCCTTTCCATCTTTCTGTCCTTCCTTCTTCCTTTCTTCCTTTCTTCTTTCTTTTGGTTCTTCCTTCATTCATTCCCTTCCTGCTTCCGTTCTTTCTTCCTTTCCTTCCTTCATTTACTTCCTTCCTTCCTTCATTCCTTGACTTCCTTCCTTCTTTCTTTCCTCCTCTCCTTGCCTTCCTTCCTACTTTCCTTTTTTCTTTCTCTCCTGCCTCCCTCCCTTCCTTTTTCCTTTCCTTTCCTTCGTTCCTTCCTTTGTTCCTCCCTCCTTTCTTTCTTTCTTTCTTCCCTCCCTCCCTCCCTTCTTTTTTCCTTCTTTCTGTCTTTATTTCCTTCCTTTCCTTCTTTGCTCCTTTCTTTCTTTTCTGCCTTTTCTTCTTCCCTTCCTCCCTTTCTTTCTTTCCTCCCTTTCCTTTTTCCCTTCCTTCTTCCTTTCTTCCTTTCTTCCTTTCCTTCTTTGCTTCCTCCCTCCCTCCATCCCTTCTACCTTCCTTTCCTTTTCTACTTTCCTTCCTTCCTTCGTTCCTCCCTCCTTCCTTTTTTCTTTCTTTCTTTCTCTCTTTCTTCCTACCTTTCTTTCCTCCCTCTCTTCTTCTCTTCCTTCCTTCTTTCCTCCTTTCTTTCTTTCTGTCTATCCTCCTTTCATTCCTTTCCTTGTTTCCT